>OU898285.1:52730880-53165880 GCA_918026665.1 Diabrotica balteata | reverse complement strand
GGATCAGTCATTTCTACAAAAGATATATTGTTCTCTTCTCGTATAGCTAACAACAGGATTTGTATTTATTTATCTAAGAATTAGTTGACAAATTTATAAATGTTCATCAAGGAAAAATCATAGTAAATAATCAAATATTACAAGGAAGAAGATTAATTACTCCTAGTGAACGACTAATATTATCCAATGTATGTCCAACAATTCCACATAGTATTCTAGAATCAGAACTACAGAAACTAGGTTTTAAACTTATGTCTCCCCTATCATTCCTTAGAATTGGCACATCTCGTCCCGATTTTCAGAATGTACTAAGTTTTCGTAGACAGGTATATATTTCACTTTTAGCGGACCTAATACTTCCTGAATCCTTGTTAATTTGTCATGACAATACAAACTATAGAATTTTTATGTCTGTAGACCAACACTCCTGTTATATTTGTAAAAAGATTGACCATATCGCCTCAAACTGTCCTCAAAAAAACAATAACTCCAGTTCAATAATAAATAACACAGTAACTACAGCAGACATTATAACAGACGTAACACAACACTCAGTACAAATCCATTCAGAACCAAATTATTTGGTACAAGACACTCAATCTAAACAATACAAAAATAAAGATGTAGATGTAAATAAACCAAGGCCAAAAAAACGATAACCCGCTTACAAATGAAGGTATAAACGTTAATGAAATAAGATTAGAAACTAATAAATCATTGATCACTTCACTAATTAGCACAGAACCTACACTGCAAACACAGAGCAAAAGAACTTTTTCCGAAACAGTTACACAACTTGAAACTCCTGAATGCTTTATACTGCCTGCTAAGGATACATGTTCAAAAAAGAAGAGAACTATCCCATTAATAAATCCTATCGATATACAGAAATTGATGTTGCCAACAAAAGTATTTTTTGAAGACGACACAAACAAAAGGGTTCTTAATTATCAAGAAACAATACATTTTTTTGAAAACGCGTATGGCTCACCTGACCCATTGAGTCTTGCTCAAACTTTTACAAAAGATATTGAGGGGTTACTACAATTATTAGACAACATCTACCCTCTGTTCAATGAAAAAATTATGAAAACACATTGCACAAAGATTAAGCGCAAAATATCTAAATTGCTGGATACAATTTCCTCCTCTGAATTAGAGAGCGATCAAGTACAAGAATAAAAATTAACATATAGAACAAAAATGTCAATTCTTCAGTGGAATATAAACGGTTATTATAAACAACTAGAAATTTGTAAAGTGTTAATTACTAAACACTCACCTTCAATAATATGTCTCCAAGAAACGAATTTTACTAACCAAAAATAAGCAAAATTAAAGACATTTACACATCATCATCATAAAAATCATAAAAAATAGACGTGATTTTAAAAAAGCCAGTGGAGGGGTTTTTATTTATGTTAATAACTTATTGGAATCTAGACAAATACCTTTAAATACCAACCTTGAAGCAGTAGCAGTAACCATAAAAACTCCAAAAGTTATTAACATCTGTAACATTTATTTTCCACCGAATACTGATATAAGTATAAAAGAGATAACCCATATTATAGAACAAATTCCGTCGCCTAAGATTATAGTAGGAGATCTAAATGGACACAACCCACTTTGGGGATCTAATAGATATAACAAAATAGGACACATAATAGAAACGGTCATTAATAACACCAATATTACCCTACTTAATGATTTTTTTTAAATTTTACAATTTTACAAGTTTTTACAATTTAAAACAAAAGAAGAATTACAAGAATCTAATTATGATAAAAGCGATAACATACCAATAAATGCACCAATACTAGAGGAAGAGTTAACTGAATCTATAAATTCTATTAAAAACTCTAGTCCTGGTCCAGATGATATTCCCATTATTTTTCTTAAAAATTTTCCTAAAAATGGATTTGCCCATTTACTAAAGATATATAACAAAATATAGCTTGAAGGAGTGTTTCCACATACTTGGAATGTTTATACAATACTTATCCTTAAACCTGGTAAACCACGTTCAGATCCAAACTCCTACCGTCCAGTATCATTAGGATGTGCAATGAGCAAATTGCTCGAAAAATTAATTAACCAACGTCTTATTTAGATACTCGAGCTAAGATCTGTTTTATCTAACAAACAAAGTGGATTTCGCAAAGATATATCAACTCTAGACAACTTATTTGACCTCAAATCTGAAGTGCATGAAGCAATAGCAAATAATCAAAGCTGAATAGCGGTATTTTTTTTTATATAACCAGAGCATTTGATACAGTTTGGAGCCATGGAATAATTAAAACTTTACAGAAGTTAGGTATACAAGGAACTTGTATATAGAAAACGTGTATATAGAAAATAAGAAATGAAACAATCAGACAAAACCTAAAACTAGAACCAATAAACGAAAAAATAGTAGAGGGTCAACTAAGATGGTTCGGGCACGTGTGTAGAATGTCGAATAAAAGATTACCAAAACGAGTGTTTGAAACGAGAGTACAAGGGAAAAACAAACGAGGAAGACCAAGAGGTAGGTGGGTAGACGAAATAAGAAAAGAAGTTGAGAAGAAGGGATTAAAATGGGAAAATGCACGACATCTGAAACAAGACCGAAAAGCATGGATACAACAGTGCAAATCTTAACTCCACCAGCCTTACACCTAACGGTAGAAAGGCTTAGGACTAAGTTAATAAGTAAAAGAAGCACTAAAGAAATATGGAAGTTCATGCACGTAAGGAATACAGGGAACGCCATTAGTATTCTTATAATTTAAAAATTTATGGCACAATTTAGGGAAACCATGCGTAAGAAATATGTCTATAAAATACAAGAGTTTAAAAAACAAGCAAAGATCAAGCAGATTATTTATAGGAATAGTTTTAATAATTTAGTTATTTAAAAAAATGGCGGAACTTAAAATAAACTTAAATGAAATAAATAAGTAAAAAAATAATTGTAAATATACTAACTAAAATAATACTTACTTGAAAAATGTCATTTGGATATAACTCACTAAGAAGTTAGTTTTATTTCCAAACACATATCACAAAAGATATCATCCAAGATAAACTTTTTCGCAGGTTTTTGCAAAGGTTAGAATTCACGTGACCCACGCTACCGCTTGGCGGGAGAGCCAGCCATCTTTGGCGTTAAATTTATAACTTCTAATTCTAGTTAATATCCAAGAGATATAGATCTATAAAGCTTTTCTGATCACAATTCTCTAATAATTTCATCACTTTGGCTTGGTTGGATATTGTTTTTTTCTATAATTGCGGCACAATATTTTCACTAACACATCTGTAAAAAATTTATAATTTATGATTATAGATGATAAAAAAGATATAGCATCTATAAAGCTATTCTGATCACAAATTCTCTGACAGTTAAGGAATAATTTTATCAGTTTGGCTTGGTTGGATATATTTTTGTTTCTATAATTGCCGGTATAATATTTTCACTGTTCAACACAATGCGTCCTGCTTCAAGATTTCTAATGAACTGAACAGTGTTGCCAATTCAAAAATTGAAATTATCCGAATGTTGTGAGCCAAATATCCGAATTTATCCGACTGTTAGGAACCAAATATTCGAAATTATCCGAAATCGTAAAAATCGAAAAGAAGACTAATTACTAATTTCCATCGAGCAAAAAGATAAAAGAGGGAATGTAAAGGTAGTGGGGACAAAAATATTGTTAGACAGGAAGTGCTATCTTGAGAGGCTACTTTAAACAAGGAAAGACAGTCTCTTTCCTTGTTTAAGAAGTCAAATTTAGTTTGGTTATGTTATTGTTTGTCCCATCGAGCAAAAAGACAATAGAGGGAATGTAAAGGTAGTGGGGGCAAACATATTGTTAGACAGGAAGTGCGATCTTTAGAGGCCACATTAAACAAGGAAAGAGAGTCTCTCTCCTTGTTTGACATCAAATTTAGTTGGGTTATGTTATTGTTTGTCCCAAATGTCACATGAAATCTTATTTATATTGAAGTTTTTTAACAATTGTGTCGCATTTTAGACTCTTATCATTAATAATTAATTAAAACTTTCTCGTCTAAGACACATTCTGCGAAATATTATATAGCTACTGTTCGCCATCAGAGGCCACTTTTTTGGTCTCCTTTTCATAAGGATTAGATTCCCTCTTTTGTCTTATTGCTCGATGGTTTGTCCCAACTGTCACATGAAATTTTATTTATATTGAAGTTTTTTTACCAATTATGTCACTTTTTAGACTATTATCGTTAATATTTAATTAAAACTTTCTTATCTGAAAAATATTTTACAGGTATTGTTAACAGTGTTGGAAAATTTAAATTTAGCGCCTTTGCATTTCCGGATATGTCCGCCATCAGAGGCCACTTTTTTGGTCTCCTTTCATAACGATTAGATTCCCTCTTTTATCTTTTTGCTCGATGCTAATTTCAGGGCATAATTGACATTGACACATTGGTAGATGATAAATGACAATTAAAATTAATATGACCAAAGAATATAGACGCTTCTAGCGTCTATATTCTTTGATATGACAAAACTAGTTTAGTTTGATAGAAATATATTTCTTTAAATAAAAAAGAACAAATAATACATAAATACAGCAAATTAACAAATTATCTACTCTTAAAGTAAAGCAATAACGAGTAGATATTTGTCTATTTCGAGATTAATTGCAAACACCTTTTGTAATCTGGCCACTGCTGATTTGACAATTGCCAAATCTATCCCCTAATCTATCAAAGGGTAATTGCTAAAAAAAATTCTAATAATTAACTGCAATTAATCTTCAAATAAACAAATATTTACTCAAAAATTGCGGAATTCATAACATAATATAAACAAAATGTACCTTTCTAAAGCTTTATCTTTTTATATTTGAAGTATACAGTATCTACATTGTGAAAACATGCCAACACTGCTATTGCTATACCGAAATTTTTTGTTCCATGTTTGACATTTGATGCTATATTCAGCTTGTACTTTCAGTAAACTCAACCAAAATACTTGTTGTTTACATATATAATCAGACCCTTGAATTATCCGAAATTATCCAAAAAATTGTTCAATCCGAAAATTATCCGATGGTCCACGAAATTATCCGAAAATCGGATAAATATCCGGACATTGGCAACACAGACAGTAAGAGCTTTTTTCTGCTGACGCAGAAAAGTGAACTATTCTTCTTTTTTATTTTATCTTTGTTTATCACAATTTACAGCTAGAGCGAACTTCAGGTCTGTTAATATCTGCTGTTTCGTAATACATTTACGAGAACAATGTCTTTATTATTTAATACAATAGAGTCTATCTTAAAAATTTGTTTCAACCGGCCAATTTAACTGGATTGGAGATAACGAAAACCTTTATGAATTTTGACATAATAAGCTTTGTAAAAAAGTATCCCTATTATGAACAAAAGAAATAAACTGTGTTTACGTATTTAATTTTCAAAGCATATATTTGTAAAACAATAAATAATCTGCAAATAATTTCAGAAATTCATAAAATTTGATTATTTTAGCCAACATTTAGCCTACATTTTAAACCAACACAGAAATTAAATGAGAAATTAAAACACCTGATTTGAAACTTCTAAGTATAATACTTTCAAGATAAAAATAATATTTATAATGCACTCATTGATGTTCCTAATTGCTTATTATATGTTTAAAAATCAAATTAAAATCAATTTTTCGTCATTGACAACTAAATATGAATTGTACTCACCTAATTTATAAGCTTGCATATTGTCTATTCTGTGTACCTCTACTTTGAAACATCTATATTCTCCCGGTTCATATTGAGTTTTCACATAAAAACTTACTGTTTGAAGTTACTTTTTTATAGAAAAACTATTACACTTTATGGATTCATTATCCTTCTAGTTGTCACCAAACAAACAAAATTACTTTTAAAAAACTATGCACATACCGATTACACCCGCTTTCATATCATATTAAAAAATACCGTTTAGTCTTTTAAATAAAAATTCTACGATAATTATTATTTCTGGCGTAGATAGATTATTCTTCTGTTTCTGTATTTAACCACAAAATATGTTCACTATTAAAATACACAACCTTTCTAGTCAATGATACATTTAAGACTAAAAAGAAAACATAATTTTATAATACTGTCTATCATTCAATATCTTATCGCATAATTAAAATTGCTTAAATTTAGTTGACTGGCTAGTCTGCATTTTTTGACTCCGGCAACTACTTTCAGTGGCGTCTGGTGTGGTAAAATTTTGGGTAGGCCAAGCCTGCAAATTACATCGTAAATTTAGCGCCATATTCTGTGAAACTTCTATTATCGCCCAATTCCAGTTATTGAAACTTTTTGTAATCCGAGAAACGTTGCTCTAATTGAGTGATAATATTGTCCAAAATCTCAAAAAAGATCCTACTAAATTTAGTTTTAGCTTTCTCCAAAAAACTTTGTTCTCCGTTATTAGATGAACTACCAGGTAAAATATCAAGTTCACTACGACTTAAGATGGGTTTAGAATTGGTTTTGCTAACAGCAATGTTGAAATGGTTAGAAAATGTAAGGTCATTTCTCCAGCTCTTTAGCATTGCAACACTTCTGGACACTGAATTGGCACACAATTGAACATCATTATTTTTCTTCTGCAAGATGTTGTATAATATCTCAATTTATTGAAATATATCACTAAAAACGTGATTTTGCATTTGATTCTGGGCAATTCATTAGGTCCTGAAAGACTTGTAACAATTTTTTTTTGTGACACAGCATATACAACTTTTGCATTTGAATTCCATCTTACTTCACTATTTGTGGTGATTCGTTTTCCAAGTATTCTATTTAAAAGATAGGACCGTTTGGACGATTGATGAAAATAAGCTGGAATACCTTGAAGCGTTGAGAATAATATTTTGATTGTTGTAATGTTGGAGCAACTTTGCTGTAAAACTAAGTTAAGGCGGTGAGCAAAACAAATGGGTACATATTGCTAATGGTGCAGAATCTCTCACTTATTTTTGAAGTCCATTAAGTTGTCCCGACATAACACGAGCTCCATCGTAGGTTTGAGCAATTAATCTAGCTTTACAGTCAAATTTAACCAATTACACTAAACAGTAAGTCACGTAACGCTGGAGCACTTCGGTCTTCCCCTTGATCAAAAAAACCTAAGAAATATTCTTGAACAACGCCTTTTGTATCCACTAATCTGTTAATATCGGTTATTTCATCAAGGATGCATGCAAAAAATGTGGAGTTATTTATGGCGTTCTCATACAACACATTTGTAATGTTTGTTTAAAAATTGGTTACAATTATAGATTATGTTACGTTTCTTTTAAAAATCTAAGAACACTGTCAAAACGGTTTGGAACAATGAGAATGTCTTTTAGATTTCCTTTTAGGCTGTGCTTGTTACTGGAAGAGTCATACTGGCAGCAGTTTACTATCACGTGTTTGATGGAAAGGACGTTATTACAGTAGTGGCATACTGGAGGGTTTTCTGATGCCATAAGGTATCCATGATTGAGACGTGTATGCCCTATTCGTAGTCGGTGAATAACTGATTTTTCTTTCCTGTTCATAGAGGAGATATTGACGCGAGATAAGTTGGGCTGAACTTCATGGAGCTTAGTTTTTGTTTTACTCCACAGGTCCGCCCATGAGCTGAGGATTTTTTGTTTTATCAATATTTTAAGATCCGTATGGATTGGACCTCTTGGAAGGCTATGTCAGAAGAACATGCTGCTTTAGCGGCTTGGTCTGCTTTTTCGTTTCCCAATATACCAACATGAGATGGAGTCCAGATTATTATGACTTTTATGTTAGCAGAATATAATTGGTTACAGATAGTGTGGATTTCCTGGACTAGTGGGTTTTTCGAAAAAATGCATCTTATTGAATAAATCGAGGAAAGAGAATCAGTGCAAATGGCAATTTTTATGCTTTCATTTGAAGTAGGACGGATTGAAGTCTTTAATGCTTGGAGTATTCCATATTATTCTGCGGTATAGATACTACAACGTTCAGGCAATCGCACAGAGCTTATTGTCGTCATCAGTGTGGACACAGCGGAGCCACAACAGTCTTCATTCTTGGACGCATCGGTGTATAAAATTTCATCAAATTGTGTTAAGTTAAGGATGTTTTGGAAGGATTTTCTAAGGATTAAGTTTGGGGTTTCTGTTTTGTCGAATCTGCATAAATCTGTATTGAATATTGGAAGATTGTGCATCCATGGAGCTGTCTTGGGGGTATAAATAGAAGTAGTATTGGAGAGGTTGATGGAATCTAATAAAGGAGATAATATTTGTGGTAATGTGAGAGACTGATTGGAAGCGTTTACTGGGGGAGGTTCTATGGGATTGATTAGATTTATTACCGGGTTACTTGGGTTTGCTGATATTCTTACAAAGTATGAAAGTAGAAGCTGCTGCCTTCTTAGATGGAGTAGTGGCTCTGAAGATTCAACGCACAGACTTTCAGCGGGGCTTGATTTGAAAACACCGAGGCATAGTCGTAGGGATGTATTTTGAATCGTGTTTAGAGACTTTAGTAGGGAGCTACTAGATGTCATATAAAGAATACTGCCATAATCTAGCTTAGAGCGAATTAACGCTCTATATATTTTAAGAAGAGATTCTTCGTCAGCTCCTCAAGAGAAGCTAGCAAGAGATTTAAGTAAGGTGATTCTTTGGGTACAGTTTCCTTTAAGTTTCTGAATATGCTGTCTCCAGATAAGCTTTTTATCAAAGGTGATACCAAGAAGTGTCAAATAATTAACTGTTTGTAAACGAAGTCCGTTTAGAGTTATAGAAGGTGAATTAGGTCTATGCTTTTGGTAAAGTGAATTACTTTGGATTTAGGAGCTGAAAACACAAATCCAGCACGTGTAGACCAGGTGTCTATTTTGTTTATTGTGTTTTGTAGCAAAGTGCTTGTGGTAGCTGTGACTCTGCCTCGGCAGTATAATATAATATCATCAGCATATATCGAGTACCTGACTGGTGGTTCTATATATGAGGAAAAGTCATTCATGCTAAGTAAAAATAAGGTAGTGCTTAAGACTGAGCCCTGAGGCAAACCGTTGTCCAAAGCGTGTGGTTCTGATATTTTTCCATTTGTTAATACTCTAAAATATCGACTTGTTAAAAAAATTTTTAAAAATAAATAAATGTTACCAGTTAAATTATATTCCGTTAATTTTCTTAGAATTAGAGGTCTTTGTACAGTGTCGAAGGCACTTTGGATATCTAAAGTTACTGCTATGACTTCGCTTCTATTCGAAAATGCATTAACAATGTCAGTATGTAATGTGACCAGGTTATCCATTGCACTTCGATTTGATCTGAAACCTGTTTGGAATGGGTCAAGAATATTATTTCTTTCTAGATACCATAGTAAGCGTTTATTGACCATCTTTTCTATGCACAACAGTTTACATAGTGAACAAGTGAGAGAAATTGGTCTATATGATTTTAGATTTGGAGATGAATCATTCTTTTTAATAGGAATTGTAGTTGCTTGTCGCCATAACGTTGGGAACTGGTTTTGAGACCAGATCTTATTATACAACTCTAGCAGTTTGAGATGTGTGTCTGGATGGAGATTTTTTTAAAATGTTGATGGGATATCGTCAGGACCGGCTGCTGAGTCTTTTAATGAAGATATGGCTTCGTTTAATTCTAGGAGATTAAAAGGAAGATTTATAGAGCTGGTGTTAGAAAATATTTTGGGGCTGGAAATGTTGGTATCTGAGTTATTGGGAAGATGCGGAATATTTGACTTATCTGAAAAGTGAGAGGCAAAGATATCTGCAATATGTTGATCATCGGTAACTGTATGATCCTGCAGGGAGATGGCGGCTATTTTGCTGGAAGTATTATGACCTTTCATACGTCTTATCTTTGACCACATTTGCCCGGGAGAAGTATCTTTTGTGATTGAACTAACATATTGATTCCATGAGGCTTTCTTACTTTCTTTTAAAATACGCCTAGAATTGGCCCTAAGTTTTTTAAAATTTATTAAATCCGTGGTGGTACGGGCCTTCCGGAATTTATTTAATGCTTTTTTGCATTGTTTGACAGCTATTTTGCACGACTCATTCCACCACGGAACAGGTTTCTTGGAAGGATCAATCGCGCATTTACCAATACATTCCTCAGCAGATTCGGTTAAACAGTTATTTAATAGTAATTTCTGTATCTATATCATTGTTAAAAAGTAATTCATCGGTTTTTCCCTTAACAGTGGTTCTGAAAAGATCTCAGTTTGCTTGAGTGATTTTCCATTTTGTTATAATTCTTGAGGGCATTTTTGACTGGTCAGAGATGAGGATAGGGAAATGATTACTATCATAGAGACTGTTTAATGTGTACCATGAAAGTAAAGGAAATATTCCGGGATTACAGAAAGATAAATCTATGGAAGAGAAACTACCCGACTTGATGTGAAAGTATGTACTACTTCCTGAATTTAGTAAGTTTATATTTACGTTATTTAGAAAATGTTCGATTGTTTTACCTCTTCCAAATGTGTTTTCGGATCCCCACATAGTATTATGGGTATTAAAGTCACCTACTAAGATAAAAGGTGTAGGAAGCTGAGAAGTTAAATCTTCAAGATCGGAACTTATTAAACAGTAGTTTGGAGGGATGTATATGCAACAAATTGTAATTTTGTAGGGACACCAAGCTGTAACGGCTATAGCTTCGAGGTTTGTGTTTAGCGGAAATTCTTTATGGAAAATATCAGTGGAAACAAAAATTGATGCTCCGCCACTGGCACGAAGTTGGGTAGTTCGAATATAGTGGTAACCTGTAAAATTTTTAAGTTGTCCGGAATATTTATCAGTGAAGTTTGTTTCTTGTAGGCATAGAAAGTCAGGAGAAGACTCAGATATGAGCTGTTCAAGGCGTGGACGACGGGGATAAAATCCGTCACAATTCCATTGTATCAGTGTGAAGGTTAAATTAATATGTAGAGTGTTTGGATGTTTGCGAGGTTTGTGAACTATCAGACAGGTATTCTTTATCACAAGCATCCTGGGAATTATCAAGACTGTTTATACTTTCAGAATCATCTGTTGCAGAATGTATTTTAGTTTTAATTTTTTTAATTAAGCGTGTAATTCTGATTTTTGTTGACCTATCTTTAAAATTAGGGTTTATTGATTGCAAAGTTAGAATGAGTGATTTAATATCTGTTGTGAATTTAAATGCTTCTGAGACAGGGTCACAGCTGCCGTAAGCGTTCTCGATAAAGGCAATTATATTATCAGGAGGAACTGCAAAAGCTTCTGGGTTTTGTTTATAGGCTTCGTGTATTGCTTGCTTGGAGTCAGTGGATAGACTGGGGTCGAGAGAAGAACTACGTTTTCGTTTCTTTTTTGTGTTGGAGGTGCTAGAGGAACTAGGAACTGTTTGTTTGGGAGGAAACATAGTTTGTTCTATTGCAGGGTTTTCCCCAGATTGAAGGTTCTTATCGCTTATAGATGATAGTTTATCTGACTTTTCAGATATTGTATCATTTTCGCAATTCTCTGGGGAAGAAGACAAATAAAATAGATTTGTTTGGGAGGGAGATGATTCAGAATGAGATGGAAATTGTGTATTCTGTTGCTGTGACGTTGATTCGGTGGGGGATTTGGAAGGACATGGGAAACAGTAGAATTTTCAGATGATAAGTTGTCAGATGAAGTATTGGGACAATTAGAAGCAACATGTCCTGATTGTTTGCATAAGAAACATTCCATTTTGTCCGTAGACAGAAAAATTCTATTATCATTGCCTTCAAAAGGAATTAACAAGGAGGTGTGAAGCTCAAAAGTATCAGAGGGAGGAAAAATATATACTTGACGGCGAAAACTAAGTATGTGGGAGTATTCATCACCTGGAATGCCCGCTTTAAGAAAGGACACGGGGGAGGCTATTTGGAAACCAAGACTTTTCACTGCATTTTCGGCCAGTTCATGGGGAATGTAAGGAGAGATGTTCGAAATTAATATTCTTTTTGTTGGGGAGACAAGTTTACGAATACTTAAAGTAAGGCGTCCGATTTGAACGGTTGGATGGGATTTCAGCAGTTGATCAACGAGATTTGAGTTCACTAGATATATGCAGATCCTATTGATAGATATTCTGGATGCAAAGGAAATATTTTTTGGTCCGATGATGTCACCAATGGCTTTAACGTAGTCTAGAAGTTTAAGGTTTTCTTCTGCGTGAAGAACTATCGCCTGTTCTTTTTTTGGGAAAGATGGTTTTGGTGTAGATTTTGCAGCGGTTACGTATGAAAGAGATGTAGTTGCTGGAATGTTGTTTGTAGCAGTTTGAAGGGCCATTGTTAAGGTAGAAACTGTAGGAGTATTGTTTATATTTGTACTGTCCATGAAAATACAGACAGTAACCTCGTTTTATTTCTCTTCTTTAACTAATTTTGCTATCCAAATTTGTATTAAAATCCATTGAATTGGATGGCCAGCAAGAACCAGCAGACTGGTAAAACCAGTCTCTGGTATGCACTTTGTATAAATTAAATATAATTTATATGATTTAATAATATAACAAAAGCAATACGTACAAAGCTTGTCTAGAAATCACTTTTCGAAATTTCACTATTAAATCTAAATTAAACACTAACTACTACCGATAAAGCAAACTGGATTTTAATTGTACTTTGCACACGTCTTACTCGTTCGAGTGCTAGGACAGGAATCAAATGATATTTAAAATGCCTGAATACGATTCGATGCTTTCTGTGGTAATATAATAACATACTTGTTTTAACGGACGTTAATGTATTGAGTGATTTAGTTCATTTAAAAGTTATTTACATATACTCCTGGATATCTCCACTTCATGGTTTGTTCCAGTTTCACTTTTTAATAATTATTTACATGCATTAACATAATTTTTGAATATATGTTTTTCAATTTTAAAGCTCTTAAAATTATTGGGTAGGCCCGGCCTATCTTACCTACCCCCAAAAGCCGCCACTGCTACTTTGAAAGCCATTAAATAACGCGGTAGATTTTCAAGAGCAAACTTCGTGGTTACATATTTAGCGGCGACAACTGAAATCTTTATGAAGTTGATATAAAAATAATACGCTATGGAAAAAGCTTTGTTGTCTTTGATGTATACCATGATATCTTTAATGTATGATAATTGTCACGAAACAAATACAACTTGTGTATCAGTAAATAAACAATGGTTTAAAAAGTTTTCCCGCTTTTAAGGAAGAGTGGATTTCTTTAGTCAGACGGTCAAATCCAATAATTCTGGATTCGGATTTCGTGTGTGGATTCGTATAACTTCGTTGGTAGCGGCCGGTTGTAACTTATGAGTTATTATGTGATAACTTTAAGCTCCACACGTTGGGTGAACTGTGTTCGTTCGATGAGGCACCAACACATTGGGTTTAGTATTGAGGCAATATAAGTTTGTTCCCTCCAGTGACGCACCCAGAATTTGTCTGAGGGGGGTTTTGAAATTTTTTTATGCTACCTCAATTTTGAGTCCCTAAAATTTGTGTTTTAGTTTAATTTAAAGTTATAAAGATAGTGGAAAAGATTTAGGTATTTACTATTCTGCCTACCAACTAAAACCATCCTCTCTTACTTGTGCTCAGTTGACTGTCGCACGTACCGTACTCCAAAAGTGAGGTGGCCGCTGTAAGGCTGGCTGCCATTTTTTCAACACCTGCCTTCTTTTATCTAGATCTTATCTATTGTTCTGAAGCGGTTTTTTGTGGCATTTTCAAGTAATTACCATTTTAATGGAAATAGGCCACAATTGAAGGTTAAAATAAGTTTATTGACATTTGACAATAATCCAACTTGTAAATACAATACATTTTGGAGATAGCTATCGCCGAATGCCCGTTTTCCTCCGCCAATCCTCCCGGTCCTCTTCCAAACATCTTCATTCCATCGCTCTTGTAATTCCTTCATTCCATGAGCGTCGAGGTCTAGGTCTGTAAAGTTTTTGGGGTCAACGATCGTCAGGCATTCTCAATAGGTGTCCAAACCATTTCCAACTTTTTCTTTCTATTCTGTCAATGACCGTTTCTGTAGCATTTATGTTGTTTCTTATAGATTCGTTGGTCTTTGTTTCCTGCCTTGATGTTCTAGTACTTTTTCTTAAATAATCCATTTCAACTGCCAACAATCTTCTCTTAAGGTCTGCATTAATTGTCCATACTTCAGAGCCATAACAACGAACTGATTCAACCATGGTTTGCCCTATTCTTTTTTTGTTCCTTTTGGAAATGTTGCGATCCCACCATAAGGAGTTCAGACATCCTACAATTTTACGTCCCTGATTAATTCGGTGTTTAATCTCGGTTTCTTTCAAGCCGTTCTTAGCAATGAGTGCACCTAAATATTTAATTTTTTCACTTTTTTGATTTCCACGTCCTCGTCTATCAACATTTCAAACCTTAATTGATAACTAAATATTCTGTTTTCTTCATGCTGACTTGTAACCCTCAGTTTACATATTCCCTGTATAGACGCTTTATCATAAATTGTAGATCAAAAGAATCTTGAACAAGGACGACTTGGTCATCCACAAAGTTCAGGAAAAACAGTACGTCATTTCATATGGGGATTACCATGCCCTGGCAGTGGTTTTTTTAATTTTGGGGGGCTGCCTCAATATATAAATTAAACAGTAATGGTGATTAGAGACCGACCGATTAATCGGCTTCGGCATCGGCTTCGGCCACCTTCGGCCAATATTTAAACCTTCGGCCAAAATTCGGCTTCGGCCAAAACAAAGCCGAAGGTTTTACCGAAGGTGACTATAGAAATGAAATAATCTCTGAACAATACGCTTCGGCGAGTCTTTTATAATTTGAATAATATTTACACACTATTCTCTACCCTCAACTAAAACGTTTTACAAACTTTCAGGTCAGGTAATAGTAGGTAGGAAATAAATTTTAACAATAGGCCAAGATGTCTTAAAGATCTTCATTTGAATATTTCTCAAGTAGTAAAATTATGATAATAATTTTATTGTATTTGTCAAAACTCTCGATTACTGGTGTTTTGAATAGATACCTAAATGGCAAAACATCGACCATCGACTATGAATGCAAATATTAAATATTTTACAACAGTTTAAGTTTATTCTCTCGTGGGTGCAGCTTTGCTAATAGTACTTATTTACCGTGAAATATATATATTATAATTTACGTTGCAAAATCAGTTCAGGTTTTTGTTCTAGTTTTGTAAAAATAACTTTTGGTAAGTCTGTAATTTTTATTTTAATATAATTTTAGTAAATTCAAACGTTTTTAGATAATGTCAATAAAAAATCCAATTTGGGATTATTTTGAAAAAAGTGGCAACAAAGCTGCATGCAAACTATGTTCAAAGTCATTATCGATTGGCAGTTTAATACCTAAAAAACAAACTATTACAAACATTAAAAATCATCTACAAAAAATCCATACAGAAAAATGGAAATCATTTTGTGACATTGAAATGGGAATAAAAGTTCGAAAATTGGAACATATGAAAACTCCACATGATGTTACACAACCAGTTTCCAGGACATTTCAGCCCAACCTACATCAAATAATGGAACTTAAGTCACCTGCTCTATGGCCTGATGATCATCCGATATCATCTAGGATTGATAAGGGTATCATGGACCTTATTATTGTCGACATGTTACCATACTCTATCGTTGAAGGAGAAGCTTTTCAGCGTTTAAATTTTGGAGATCCTAATGTTACTTCCAAATACAGAAAAAAAACGGAAAAGTTTTTTAGAACTAGTTTAATGCCAGCTACCTATGACAGAGTTTGGAAAAAAGTATCAAATTTAGTTTCTAAAGCCGAATGGATAAGCTTTACGTTAGATATTTGGAGCAATCCTGCTAAAACCTGTTCTCTTTTGAGTTTTACAGCTCACTTTGTTCATGGTTCAAAACGTCTTAAAGTTATATTAGGCGCTAGTGTGCTTAATGATGACCACACTATACACTGCTGGGCAACTATACGCTGACAGAAGAACTAATTTGTTGAGAGAAAACGCTGACAAGCTTCTTTTCCTTACGTATAATATTAGGATGTTTGATTTCGAATATTAACTACCAGATCCAGTAATCATAAATACTCACTTGCTTTAATGTTTTTTAATGTTATTTATTTTTATTATCGCTTCTATTACCTATACTAAATAATGTATAAATATTTGACTTTTTTATCTCATAATTTTATATTTTTGTTTATCACTTATCAGTTAATAAAAATATAATGCACAATATTTAAATTATTAACATATAATAGGTAATAGGTATATTTTTAGTCACCTTCGGCTTCGGCTTCGGCTTCGGCCGAAGGTATCCTTCAGGCCGAACTTCGGCATCGGCTTCGGCTTCGGCCAAAAAAATCACATTCGGTCGGTCTCTAATGGTGATATACTGCATCCTGTTTTATTCCTTTAGTTACTTTTATTGGTTCTGATTGTCTACTTCCGACTTTTAGGAAAGTAGTGTTATCCCTGTATACTTCTGTAATTATTCCTATGGACTAATGTCGAGTAAAACTTGCCACAATAATAATTTTGTTATAGCTAATATATTGTTCAAAATACCAAAGAAATGACTATATACCTGGAAGTCACCAGCAGATCAAGAAGAGAGAATTGTAAGAAACTAAATAGACTATGTATTAGACAAATATAAAGGAAGGCAATTCTATCCACAAAAACCTATCCAAGTACCAACATAGAATCAGATCACAACCCAGTAGTAACAAAAATTAGGCTCAAAATGAAAATAATAAAACGAAGAACAACAAATGCAAAAATCGATAGAAGATCTGTCAGATGAAATCAACAACGGATTAATGAATGTTAAAGAAGAAATTCTGCAACATACTGAAACGGAAAAAAAAATGGTTATTAATAAAGACAAAAATAGATAAAGGTCAAAAAGAAATTCTAATACTAACCAGATATAAAATGAATCAATGGATGACGGAAGAAACTTTAGATTTAATAGAAGAAAGACGTCAATATAAAAACAAAGATAATCACATTTACAAAAAATGGATAAACAAATAAAATACAGAATTAAGAAAGCGAAAGAACAATGGTTAACAGAACAATGCGCAGAAATAGAAGAATACCAGAAAAGATATGATTGTTTTAAAACACATAAAAAAAGTAAAGAATTAACTCATAACAATAGAACAAGAAAACCGGGAATACTGAAAGATGCAAATGGGAAACTTGTGTTAAATACTAACGACAAATTAAAGAAATGGACATAATACATCAATGAACTGTTCAAAGACAATAGAACAGAGCAGATGAAGATAGAAGTAGAAGAGGATATGGTTTTAAAGGTATTAAAAAAGGAAATTAAAAAAGATCAAAAAATGGTAAAGCAGTAGGTCCACACCAAATCCCTATAGAATTCTTAAAATGTATAAATGATGAAACCTTAGACATTATAGTAGACTTCTTTAACTTAGTATACAAAACAGGACACATACCGAAACAAAGGTTACTCTCCACCTTTTGTGCTATCCCTAAAAATTCAAACGCTAAATATTGCAGTGAATACAGAACAATATCACTAATAAGTCCCATTCTCAAAAATTATTCTTGAAAATAATAGATGGTCGTCTAAATAAAAAACTGGAAGAAGGAATAGATGATAGACAGGTTGGATTCTGAAACGGACTAGGAACCAGGGAAGCGTTATTTGCTTTTAATGTGTTAGCTCAAAGATGCATGGATATAAATGTTGATGTGCATGTTAGTTACATTGATTTTGAAAAAGCATTTGACAAAGTAAGAGATGAAAAATTAGTCCAAATTCTAAAGATAAAAAACATAGACCATAGGAACTTACGAATAATAACAAACCTCTACTGGAAACAAAGAACACAAATCGTAATAGATAACGAATCCAGTCCAGAAATTGAAATCAGGAGAGGAGTTAGGCAGGGATGTATTATGTCCCCATTACCATTTATTGTATATAGTGATGCCATTTTAAAAGAAGCATTACTATCTCAAAGTGAAGGAATAATAATTAACGGAGGATCTATTAATAACATAAGATATGCAGATGACATCTGTGATTATGGCAACAACTCTAATTACTGCTAAAAAACAAACAGTTTCTGTGAAAAATATGGACTAAAAATGAATATAAAAAAGACTAAATACATGATAATATCAAAGAAAACAAATATACCAACAAACATACATTTGGAAAATGTACCGATAGAAACGGTTGATAAATACAAATACCTAGGAACCTAGATTTCAGATAATAATGATTAAACAAGCGAAATAAGAGCCAGGATAGAAATAACAAGAAATGCGTTTGTAAAACTGAAAACAATTTTCTGCAACAAAGACCTTAGATTAGAACTGAGAGTAAGAGTACTGAGATGCTACGTGTTTTTTATACTGCAATATGGAGTTAAAAGCTGGACATGGAAGCAAGAATATATAAATTAGTTACAGTCCTTTGAAATGTGGTGTTACAGGAGGATGCTTAGAATAGCATGGACACAGAAGAAAACTAACACGGCAGTAAAAAAACATTCTATCAGTGTATAATGCCGTATAATGTGTAATGAGGCTGCGAAACTTGGACACTAAAGAAAGAGATAATAGCGAAACTCATCTTCTTCTTCTTGTAGTGCCTATCCGTTTCGGATGTTAACGACCATCATGGCAATCTGCACTTTGCATACTGCTGCTCTAAAATGATTTGTGGTTGTTGTGTTGAACCACGTTCGTAGATTTTTCAGCCAGGAAATCCTTCGCCTTCCCGGTTCCCGTTTTCCTTCTACTTTTCCCTGCAAGATTAGTTGCAGCAGTCTATATCTTTCGCTGTTCCTCATAATGTGACCGAGTTATTCGATTTTGGCTGTTTTTATTGTGGTTAACAGCTCTTTTTCTTTTTTCATTCTCAACAGAACACCCTCATTAGTAACTTGGTCGGTATACGATATCTTCAGGATGCGACGATAAAGCCACATTTTAAAAGCCTCCATTTTCTTGCAGGTGGCGTCTGTGAGAGTCCATGACTCAACTCCGTACAACAGTACTGGAAAGATGTAACATCGTAGTAACCTGATTTTTATGGGCATTGATAAATCATGACATTTGAATAACTTAGCCATTTTTTGAAATGCAGATCTTGCTTTCTCTATTTTACATTTGATTTCTATGGAATGGTCCTAATTTTCATTGACGTTCGTACCAAGGTAGGTGTCTGTTTTTACTCTTTCTATTTGTCGACTGTTTACGCTGATTTGTCAGCGTTCTTAGAGATCATCATGCATTTTGTTTTCTTAGTGTTTGGTGAAAATCCGTATCTCTGACTGACCTCTGTGATTCTGTTCATCAACTCCTGGAGGGTTTCAGAGCTGTCAGCGAACACTACCGTGTCGTTCGCGTATCTAATGTTATTGAGAGATTCTCCGTTGATTCGAATTCCGGCTTTAACATCACCCTCTGCTTCTTGAAAGAATTCCTCAGAGTATATGTTAAACAGCAGTGGTGATAGTATACATCCCTGACGGACGCCACGTTTAATTTTGATGTCGTCGGATTCTCCTGCCTCTGTCCGGATAGATGATGTTTGATTCCAGTACAGATTGCTGACAATTCTTAAATCACAGGTGTTTATTTCAATATTGGGTAATATCTCCATCAGTTTGTATCGAACGCTTTACGCTTTATGGTAGTCAATGAAGCACGCATAAACGTCGCAGTTCACGTCTCTACATCGTTGGAATATCACTTGTATACTAAAGAGAGCCTCTCTCGTGCCCACTGCATAGCAGTGGGCAAAACTCATAGTCTTAGCAAACTTCAGTCGAAGTTCTCCCTACATGTTCATTATATAATAGACATACAATAGTTGTTTCACTGGAAGGAACAGATTGTTAAAATAAATGCAGAAATAAAAAACATACAAAGCAGTCATTAACAATTACGGTTCCAATTTCATGGCCTTAAAGTAAAATTTTTTCGACGGCATTATCTTGGAGTATAGGAATTCTTCTTCTTAAATTGCCCTCTCCTCAATGGAGGTTTGCTACTACAATTTTAAACTCTTCTCTATCTTCAGCTGTTCTTATTAGCTGTTCAAAATTTAGCCCTGTCCATTGTCGGATGTTTCTGAGCCATGATAGTCTTTTCCTTCCTAGGCCTCTCTTTCCCTCGATATTTCCTTTCACTATAAGTTGGGCATATTGGTACTTATTATTTCTTAGTATGTGGCCTAGATATGATGTTTTTCTTACTTTAACTGTGTTCAAAAGTTCTCTTTCCTTGCCTATTCTATGCAGCACTTCTTCGTTTGAGGTATGCGATGTCCATGAAATTTTAAGTATTCTCCGGTAGATCCACATTTCAAAGGCCTCCAATTTATTTACGGTTGATGTTTTAAGGGTCCACGTTTCAACTGCATATAGAAGAGTCGACCAGATGTAGCATTTTGATAAACGTAGTCGAATTTCGAGTTTTATTCGAGAATCACAAAGCAGCTTTTTTATTTTTTCGAAAGATTTTCTAGCCTGTTCTATTCTCGATCTTATTTCTTGATCAGGATTTAGGCTGCTATCGATCCAACATCCCAGGTACTTAAATCTATTGACCTGTTCTAAGATGTGCCCATTTATTGTGCAAGGTTGAGGTACGTTTTGGTTTTTTCGGATTGACATCACTTTGGTTTTTTTAATGTTTATTTTCATACCAAATTGCTCACAGGTCGAGTTGGTCTTGTCGATGAGTCGTTGTAGACCTGAGTCGGAATCCGCAATTAACACTGTATCATCGGCGTATCTGATACTGTTGATATTTACGCCATTCACCTTGACTCCATCCTTGGAATCCTCCAATGCTTCTTTAAATAGAAACTCGGAGTAAAGATTAAACAGCAGAGGCGACAGAACACATCCCTGTCTAACTCCCCTCCTAATTTCTACTTCTGCGGATGTGGAACCTTCGATCCTAACTCTGGCTTTTTGGTTCCAGTACAAGTTTTTTAAGAATTTGATGTCTTTTCCATCTAAACCGACTTCTTGCAAACGTTCTAATAGTAGGTCGTGTCTGACTCTATCAAATGCTTTTTCGAAGTCTATAAAGCATATAAATATATCTTTCTGTTGGTCGTAGCATTTTTGGGCAAAAACTAGTAAACTGAACAGGGCTTCTCTCGTTCCCATGCCGGCTCTGAATCCAAACTGATCGTCTCCGATGATTGTTTCGCACTTTCTATAGATACGATTATGTACGATTTTTAGTAGGACTTTTACTGCATGACTCATAAGGCTTATCAGACGGAACTCATTGCAGTGTTGTGGGTTTGTCTTTTTTAGTAGTGGGATGAATATTGACTCCAGCCAATCTTGGGGTATTTTACCTGTATCATAAATGCGATTGAATAAAAGGACAAATAATTCGATATTTTCTTCGCTGATTAATTTGAACGTTTCTGGGTATATTCCGTCTGGACCTGGGCTTTTATTTGTTTTGAGATGATTAATTGCATTTATGACTTCAGATTTCAGAATTGTTGGCCCATCGTTGTTATTTTCCAATCTTGGTTCTTCTCGTATGTCGTGAAAAAGAATTTTAATATAGTTTTTCCATTCTTTCAGTTTATCTTCAGTATAGGAATTAGCGAAGTCAAAAGAAGAGGTGAAGATCAATTTAAACTAAAATCAGGAAACATATTCTATTATAAAGGGGAAACGGAAATGACAACTGAACGAATAGGTTTATTAGTACACAAAAAATTACAGAAATATACAGAGCATTGACTGCATTTCCCCAAGAGTTATGCATATAAATCTAAAACTAAATAAGAGATACAATCTGAAAATTATCCAGGTATACGCCCCCACCAGCGATTACGAAGATGAAATTATCGAAGCCTTCTATGAGAAAATCGAAAGAGCAAAAAAAGCAGGAACCGGCTGATTACAATCTGATAATGGGAGATTTTAACAGGAAACTCGAAAGGAAAAAGAACGAACAAGAAGTAGCAATCGGAGATTTTGGAATCGGAGTAAGAAACGAAAGAGGCGAAATGACTAACTTTCTACTGCAACACAAACTTTATGCAATAAACACCTTTTTTAAGAAGAAACAGAATAGAAAATGGACGTGGGCTAGTCCAGACGCAAGAACTAAGAGCGAATATGATTATATAATAACAGACAAAAAGCAAATTATTCAAAATGTCACTGTACTCAATAAACTATCAGTAGGAAGCGACCACAGACCAGTAAGAGCTAGAGAACGATAAATCTACAAAAAGAAAGAGCAAATATGATAAACAGTTGCAAACGCATAGTTTGGAATTCACCAAATCATCCAGAAGCATACATAAAAAATATAGCCGAAACTTTACAGAGTACTACTACTACCACTATCGGTTTACAGCGTTCTCCGACGGCTTCCGACTCCTAACTGCCATTCTTCTCTATTCAGCCATAGGCCTGGAGGGATTTCTCTTTCCTCTAGTTCTTTTTCAATTCCCTCTCTCCAGCTTTTTCTCGGCCTTCCTCTTTTCCTTCTCCCTTGTGGTGTTCACGTCAAAATCTGTTTTGGAAACCTGTCATCTGGCATTCTCTGTATCTCTGTCATCTGGGTCAAGTATTTTCTGACCCGGAAACTAGTACCTGCTAAGGGTCCCTTGTCCAGGGTCACGGATAAAGTCCACAATGGCATTCAGGGCGGAGACGAAGGTCTTCACAACGGTCTTGAGGAAGGAAGTGGCAGCCCCCCGGTTTTAGGGCTTGTTTAAAATCGAAGGGTAGGTGAGACTCTCTAGCTGTAGTGGAAGCAACTCGCATATGAGAAGGATACTCTGATGTAAAGTCCCTGGCCATCCAGGTTGTGGGTTGAGGCACCGGGCCAACTCGGTACTCATAAAAAACATAAAATGTTAAGAAGCCTAACCAAAGCCTCGGAACAGAAGATTGGAAACACTTTACAGAGTAATAATCCCAAACCTCTAAGTATTGACGATCACAATAAATTAATAACAGACTCGGTTAGAAACGCACAACTCAAATTTTGCAAGAAAAATGACACCAAAAGTGAAAAGATTAGCAAAGATACAAAAGCTCTCATGTAAATACGACGAAACCTAAGCGAGAACGAAAAGTGAAATAAAGAAGAATATAAAAAAATAAACAAAAAAATTTCAGCGGAAATTAGAAAAGATGTAAGAAGATATAATACTAATGTAATTACTCAAACAGTGAATCTAAATTAGTATATAGAAATAGCCAGTCATTAAATTTGTTGGTAGAAAAATTATGAACGAAATTTCGTGATTCTGGGAGTGCCATTGATGTATTTAATAGTTAAATCATGTTCACCGTTATTTTTGCGAGTTTCTAGCTCACTTCGGAGTTCTTTTAAACGTACTTGTTGGATGGGCGTCTTGTCGTCAATTATTAAGAATTTTTCCGTGGCTTTGTTTTCCAGAAGTTTGGCTTTATTTCTCAGAATATCTTTAACGTGATATTCCGAACCCATTACTACCTTTATCATTCGGGGAAATCGTTGGTTTGCTTTGCCGACTCTGTAAAAGGTGATTTGTGGATTTCTGGACCTCTTCTTCCTTCCACGTTCCCTTCCATTATAAGTCGTAGGAAGTTGTATTTTTCTCCTCTGTAAATATGTCCTAGATAACTCGTTTCTCTATTTTTTACAATATTTAGGAGTTCTCTCTCAGTACCCATTCTTCTTAGCACCTCGTTGTTGGTCACGTGCTCTGTCCAAAAGATCTGTAGCATCCTTCGAAAAACCCATATCTCAAAGGCTTCTATACGCCTCATACTTATAATTCCGAGAGTCCATGTTTCCACTCCGTATAGTAATATGGAATAAATAAACGTTTTTACAAATTGGTATCGGATATCGAACGACAACGTAGAGTTTATTAGGAATTTTTTCATTCGTTGAAATGCGGACCTAGCATATTCTATACGAGCATGTATTTCGACCTCATGGTCAAGATCGTTTGTTATCCAGCAACCAAGATATTGGAATCTTTGTACTGGTTCTATATGTTTGTTATATTAATGTAAATATTTGTTGCACGTGTAACAGCCATTACTTTTGTTTTATTTGTGTTTATATTTAGTCCCATGCTATCTCCCTCTCTGGTTATGACATTCAAAATCGTTGTAAACCCTCAGCACTGTCCGCAATAATGATGGTGTCGTCTGCGTATCTTTAGTTATTTATGTATTTTCCGTTGATTTTTATTCCTTCTTCAATATTTTCGATGGCATTTTGAAAGATCTTTTCGGAATATATATTAAATAACAGCGGAGAAAGTACACAGCCCTGACGAACTCCTCTTTTTATTGGCAATTCTGCTGTCAGACGATTGTCTATTTTGATCGACGCTATTTGATCCCAATAGAGTTTTTTAATGAGTGCTACAGTGTTATGGTCTATACAATGTTGTGTTAGGGTTTCTATGAGTTCTGTGTGTTTTATTCGATCAAACGCTTTTTTGTAGTCAATAAAACAGAGAAACACGTATTTTCGGTGATCTTGGCATTGTTGTAGTAATATCTAGAGGCCAAATAATGCCTCCCTTGTACCAAGCCCCATACGAAATTCAAATTGATTATCGCTCAGGTTTCTTTCGCATTCTCTGTATATTCTTGATGTACAATTTGGAGTAAAATTTTCAGAAAATGGCTCATCAGGCTAATTAATCTGAACTGTGAGCATCTATTGCTTTATTTTTCTTGGGTATAGGTATAAATGTCGATCTAAGCCAGTCTTCTGGGAAGATTCCAGTGGTATATATCTTGTTAAATAATATTGTTAACGTCTGAAGATTTTTTTAATTGATAAGCTTTATCATCTGTACGTATATTTCATCTGGACCTGAGGCATTTCGTGGCTTTGCCGTATTGATTGTTTTTGTAACTTCCGATGTTAATGTATCAAGTATTGTTTCTTGTACTATATTCATTTGTGGTTCTGTTCTCTCGTCATCAAACAGATCTTCGATGTATTTTTCCCACACATCTTCTACATTTTCTGGACTAGATACTATTTCGTTATTATCATCTACTAAAGTTGTTGTAGTGATTTTTTCTTCATATTTGTGACTTCCTTAATCTTTTGTATGCATTAAAGTAGTCATGCTTTTTTAGTAAATCTCCCAGTTCCTCACACTTGCTACTTATCGATTCTTCTTTGGCTTTCCTAATTTTGTTTCGGATGATTCTTTGGGTTTCTTTATATTTTTCTTCATTGCGATTTTTGTAAGATCTCTTTTTTGTAAGAACAGCATAAAAAGAAGAAAACTAGAGTATTTGGGTCACATAACCAGAGGAGAAAAATATGAGCTGCTGAAAATTATTATGCAAGGAAGGATCCAAGGAAGAAGCATAGGAAGAAGGAGACGCATCTCCTGGCTGAGGAACCTTAGAGAATGGTTTATCTTTAGTTCACTACAACTTTTTAGAGCAGCAGCCAACAAAGTGACCATAGTTGTTATGATATCCAACCTCCGGTAGGTGATGGAACTTTAAGAAGAAGGTTAATAAAGTACGGCAGTGATTTTTACCGATATGTAAAACAACGCATTTTTAAGCAGAAGTAACCATTCTGAGGACCATTTGAATATTGCGTCAAGATCTTGTTGAAGAATATGTTGGTTAATAGTTGGATTCACATATAACTTCGTGTCATCAGCGTAAATGCCAACCTTAGTGCATACTATGAGCGGAAGATCACTAGTGTAGCCACAAAAAGTACTGATTCTTGTTGAACTCCACTCTTGACTGGCTTATCTAGTGAGTCGTCTTCCCCAACACGAACCCTGAAGTATCTTGTATCCAAATAAGATATCCTTTTTGCTATTACCACTTCAGTGACAGATTCTTTAAATTCTCTTCTTAACTTTAGCAAAGATTGTTTGACTCGGTTAGAAAAATTATGGTGGGCGAGAAAATCATTAGGGGAACCAGGGAGTTTATATCTTCGCCAAAGTTTTCGCTTATGTCGAATTAAGTGGGTACTGAGAGGTTTATCCAAGGTTTTAGTCGATTTCTATATAGCTGCCATTCGGTTGTATGGTCATCAGAAATTGTTGTAATAGCAGTATGAAGAAAAGAGTTCCACATTGACGATGGATCAGAGTGATTAAGAAAAATAAATTGCCAGTTTAACTGGGATAAAACTGAATTTACATTAAAGAAATCAGTAGTGGCATACGTTTCATAGTTATTTTTGGAACCCGCTGTTAAACTTAATTGAATATATGTAGTAATAAGCAAGTGGTCAGAAAGACCTACAGGAGAGGACACTTCAAGTATAGAAATTAATTGTTCATCATTTGTGAAAAATAAGTCTAAAATTGAAGGATTATTGTTGGCTCTAAACCTTGTAGGTTCAGTTATCAGTTGTAATAAATTTGAGTTGATGATAAAATTTTAAAACAAAGTTTAGGAATTGATAGTATCAGTTATGGAAATAATGGGCCAGCTTATTTCTGGAAAATTGAAATCTCCAACAACAATGAGATATTCAAGGGATGATAATTCCTCAAGTTTGTTAATAAGCATATTGTCTTGAGTAAGTACTGTATTGAAAGGTCAGTATATGCATACTATATTTAATATGAAAGAGTTGTTAGTAATAAGTAAGTGGATAATTTCTATACCGGGTACGTCTATTGTTTTATTACTGATAGAAAAAGTGTGGTAATTTCATTTGCTAAATAGATGCATACTCCCCCCCTCGATGAGTACCTCTATCTCCACGAAATATTGTAAAATTATCAATGTTTACAATAGCCTCGGGGAGAGAAGAATTAAGCCACGTTTCTGTTAGGAGAATAATGTGAGGTTTTAAAAGTTGAACAGTATTTATAAATTCACTAAATTTGAACAGAAGAGAGTTTAGATTCCTGTACATAAGAAGGCAATCCGTAAATTTTAGTGCAGAATGTTTCAGTAGATTTATTTTCCAAAGTTTATTTTTGTTACGAATAACTTTTCGAGTGTGGTGTTCAGAATTCATTATCACTTTTATCATGCGGAGATAACGTTTATTTTGATTTGGTTTACCGACTCTATAAAATGTAACAGGACTTTCTTGACATCCAAGGACTTCTAGGGCTAAATTTATTTTATTCTTATCATCATCTTTTTTATTTTGTGCGTCTCCTGTAGGTTTTTGTGTGCTGTGGTATTACATTTAGAGCAATTTAGGAATCGGAGCTTCTAAGGAAAGATATATTCTGTAGGGGGTATTGTCATGAGATATTAGAAGTAAATTTGGGATATGATTATTAGTTGTTAAAGCAACAAATACTTCATGCCTAAAGCTAAATATAATATTATATTAAGCTTTAGGCGTCAAGTATTTGTTGCTTCAATAAATAGCAGTAAAGTAAAAAAATATTTTTAAAATTTGGCATGCCTCAATCTGAATACAATCATATTATGATTGTATCCAGATTCACGCATGCCAAATTTTAAAAATGTTATTTTAGACACAGCAATAAGCTCCAATTTTTTGAGCTCTACTTCGATAATAGTGTTTGGAATACTGGGTCAGAATACTCGCAGGAGTAATTAATCTTCTAATTTCTATGTCGATGCCTTGTATTGAAACATATTTGTGGTTATATAGTAATTTTTCTAAGATTGTAGTGTTACTAAGATAAATATATACTCTGTTATTTGAGATTCTGGATGCGAAGATGATATTTTTTGGTTGTACTAAAGTTCCTATTTCTGTTTCCTATTCGTGTATTTTTATATCCGGTACTGATGACAAAATAATTGTTAGTTCTTTGAATAGAAAGTTAAAAGTTGCTTACGGCATTAGAGTAGGTTAATGTTAAAGAAGAGGTTGGTGCTGAAGATGAAGAAGCCGGCTTATCGGCGTTTTCATTTGAAATAAAAATAGATCTTCTGTCGTTTAGTTTTCATAGTTGCTGTTGCTTTAAGTGGTTTTATGTGGATCAAATAAAAATTATACTTACAACTTTTCTCTTCTGTAATTAGAAAAGACTTGAATTTCACTCTCAGTACAAACTTGTATTTAAATTTTTGGTATAAACCAACAAAAAACACATTTTATTCGGAGCTGAAATTTATTGACCCTTTACTAATGAGCATCCAATCGGTATGTTTACATTGTTCATTTATTGTTTTATTCATATTCTCAGCATATTGAGTTCTTTATTTTACACATGTCAGTGTTTCACTGCACCATTGGTCTCTACTCTTTTGCCTTTGCCTTCTTCAACGTCTGAACGTTGCAGTAACCATGAAAATGGCCTGACTTTGCGTGTGCCCCTTTGATTTTGTGGTGTAGTTAGTATATGGTTTGTTTTTTGCTCACAAATAAAAATAAAAACGTTTATTGCCTTTAATATAATTAACATTTTACAACTGAGATATTTTAACTTTCATAGTCTTCTTTCTTGACGTCTCGCTTCCGCACCGCCTACTGGTTTGACTGCCTCCTCTCGGATCTTGAATTTTTCTGTCATGGACTCCTTAGCTTCTTTTTTGTAGGTACTTATTTTCGGCAACGTACCTACTTACCTGATTGGCTGTCTTCGGCAACTACCCGCTAGACCCTGATCATATGGTCGATCAGTCTATGTTTTGATCTGTACATCCTCTGGATCCGATTCTTGGCGACGATGTATCGGGTCTTCTTGTGGCTCGCTGGAAGAAGTATGTTATCCTTTTCTCAGCCAACTACCTTAGTGGTGTATACTGGAGCCTTTCTTTGATGGTTGCATTTGTTATTCTTTCTTCCCATGTTGATCCATCGATGAACCGGTAGCATGACGTTTCTGTAACTACTAGCTTCGTCCAGTTGGTTTCCGATGTGTACTGTATACTGGCCTGGTATAACTGGATCTTCTTGGTCTTAATTAATAGACTGGGCCTAAAAATACACGGAAATATTAGTTTCTAAAGGAAAGAATCAAGCGCAAAAAGGAGTAAGATTCATGATACTAAGGCACCTACGAGAGAAAATTAAATTTTAAGCCAATATGCGAAAGGATCGCCTATACTAGAGTCAACCACAAACCATTTAATATATCAGTCTTGAAATTTTACGCCCCCACAGAAACAAGCAATGCTTGTTAAAAGAAATCTTTTATGATAGGGTCAAAGAGGAGATAGAAAAAATACCCAAAGAAGATGTCATATTGGTACTAGGAGGCCTCAATGCCCAGATTGGATAAGAGGGCTTTTTACAACAAATTGCAGAAAAGCATAGAATACAGGAAAACACGAATGACAATGGGCAAAGACTATGTAATTTAGCAACAAGAACAAATTTGTTAATAAGCTGAACAAAATTTGAACACATTAAAATACATAAGGTAACATGGAAGTCCCCAGATTAGAAAATATATAGTCAAATTGATCACATAGTAATTAATAAACGAAAACAATCTTCAATAAAATATGTAAGAACATTTAGAGGTGCGTGTGCAGATTCAGACCACTACACGCTACTATAAGACAAAAAGTTAAAATTTAAACAAAACAGAAAAACCAACATAAAAGTGGAATGTCAATAAAATGAGTAATGAAGAGGTAAGAAAAAAAAATGGAGAGACAGTAACACTTCAAATAAAAGAGAAATATAAAGCAGAAGGTATAAACACAGAAAGGGAGACGATTAAAAAATCAATAGAAGAAGGTGCAAATATGCAGGTAGGTAAAAGTCGGGTTAAAACAAAAACGGATGGTATAACCAAGAATATAGAGAAATAGCAGAAACAAGTGCAAGCTAGAAATAAATGGCTAAGAACAGATAAAGAGGAAGATACAGAAGAATATGAAAAATTAGGAAGGAATGCCAAGAAAGTGATAAGGCAAAATAAAAGAAGATAGGTAGACGAAAAAATGCAGGAAATAGAACAAGAAACAACAAATAAAAATACGAACAAATTACAAAAAGATAAAAGAACAAAACAAAAAATGCAAAGGCACAACAAACAGAATAAAAAATAGAGAGGAACAGTGATAATAGAGGTTTAAGAATACAAGAAAGTATGGAGAGATTACTACAGAGAGCTCTTGACGGAGGAAACAACAGGAGAAGCAAATGCATAATGAGGAGGAAACGGTACACAAAAAAGAATCAGACAAAATAGATGAAGAAGACATCGAAATTTCAAAAGAATCAACATTAGAAGAATTGGATGAAGTAATACAGAGAAGCAAAAATGGAAAAGTCCCTGGTAAAGATGAAGGAAGGTAACTGAGAGAAAAAATACTGGCACTATTGAAAAATATATTGAAAGAAGAGAAAATCTCAGCGGACTGGGCCGTAGGGCAGATCATAAAAATACATAAAAAGGGAGACCAACAAATCTGTGAAAATTATAGAGGAATAACGTTACTAAATACAACATACAAAATATTGTACCATGTGGGATAGTACCAATCTGGATTCACAGAAGGAAAATCTACAATAGATGCAATATACGCATTAAAATAAATAATGGAAAAAGCAAACGAATATAAATTAGAATTGGAATAGTTAGTCATAGACTTCAAACATGCATTTGATTCAATTAAAAGGAAAGTATTAATGATAGCACTTAAAAAATTAAAAATTCCACATAAACTCAGAAAATTAATAGAAATGACAATGAGAACTACCAAAACAAGTATAAAGACACAAAGAGGAGAGAGAGAAATTCAGTATAAATAAAGGGATGAAACAGGGAGATGCCTTATCCACAACTCTATTTAATCTAGCATTAGAATATGTACTACGAAATATAAATAAAGGAAATCTCAGAACAATACGTGGTCAAAAAATTGCATATGCAGACGATATTGCTATTATCGCAAATAACAGGAAAATAATAAAAGAAATGCTAGAAGAAATAAGAGAGAAAGAGGAGGTAATGGTATTAAGAATAAATCAAGTAAAGACAAAAATATTAAGATTAGGAAAAAAGCCAATGAAAGAAAAAATCAAAATAGGAAGTTCTAAGTTTGAAGAAGTAGAATGCTGTAAATACTAGGGATGGGAAAAACCTACCGGTTTTAAGCGAAAACCGGTTTTTTTACTTCGAAATAACCGGTTTTATCGGTTGTTTTTTTGTCCCGGTTATAACCGGTTTTTTATTTTTAAAGTAAAAACCGGTTATTAGGTTTTTACAGTGATTAGTATTAGGTTGGGTATAATTTTGGATCCCACCCAATCATAATTATTATTCTCAAGTAATTATTCCAAACAAAACTAAAATTCAATTTTTATTTTATTTAACACAGAAGCAAAAGCTCATATTAGCCAGAAACAATTAAATTTTATTATAGTATTTCGTTGAAAAAGTATTTGTAATCATAATATTTTTACATAAGAAGTGATCTAGTATTTATTATGGTTATTTGACTCTTGACATTGAAACTGGGTGAATGGCTTTTTCTGATTAACGAAAATAATGACTATGAATATCGAATTACCGATTACGAATACGAATGGTGTACGAATCTCCAAGGATTTCCCTACGTTTTCAAAACGATTTATACCCATACCGGAAGTCGTAAATGAGTTAAAAGTAATACATGATAAATTTTTTTTGATGGTAGTAAAAATAAAAGATGAATTGCATTATCCAATTTATTTTTAAGTAAAATATTTATGTTGATATTTTTTTCTTTAAATCCCATTTGAAAGAGTCTGGGGATTTTTTTTCTCACAAAACACAAAAAATTGTGTTGCGAATATAGTATCGCAAACTAAAGTGCATTGTAAATGTAACTTTTTAATCTATTTGATTAAAAAAACCGAAAACCGGTTTTTGGAAAAACGGTTTTTTTGGCCGGTTGTTACTGCCAGGTTAAACCGTAAGCAAAAAAAACCGGTATAACCGAAAACCGTTGTTTTGTCAAAAACCGCCATCCCTAGTAAATACCTAGGAGTTACAATAAGCAAATCCGGAGAAAGGAAGTCCGAAATAAAATAAAAATATTAGCGAATAAAGATTATTTTGCAAACAAAAGATTACTTAAAAACGAAACACTGACTAAGAAAACTAAGATGAATATTTATAACACCATAATTAGGCCAAAAGTATTATATGCAGAAGAAACAATGACAATCGTTAAAACAGATGAAGACTTAAGAATAGCAGAGAGAAGGGTTATGAGAACCATACTAGGACCAAGCAGAATAGAGAAAAATGAATATAAAAGCAGAACAGATGCAGAGATTAAGGAAGAACTTAAGGAAGACATCGTGACTAAAATAAAACAATGCAGAGGTAGATAGTTATGTGACATTTGGCAAGCAGGAGATAAGGCAGTGACATAAGTGGCTACAAGAAGTTGAAGAAGAGGCAGGAAGTCAGAACATTCTCTGTGGAAAAACTAGAAACAGGAAAAAATGGAGAGATATTGTCAAGAAGATAACACAAATAAATGGGACTGATCCACCCAAGAAATAGGATCTAAAAAATCATTCGCGGTTTAACCCCACGCTGGGGTGTAAGCAATTATAATATATATACATATATATATATATATATATATATATATATATATATATATATATATATACAAGGTGGTCCAGAATTATGTACATTAATTTCTAGAGCTCATAGTACGTCCAAAAATAAGGGTACTTCTTTATGTACACTTTAAATAAGGGAGATACCACCATTTAAAGGGGTGAATTAAAATTCTTATTTTTTCAAATATCTTCCAAATGGTTTTGAATACGGAGTTCATATTTTGGGAGTGATTATAAGACATTAGGATAATTAATTTCATATCACCACCTACCACATCCTATATTAAAACAGGGTAGTTTTTAAAGGGTAAGTGGGGGTTATTGCGTCACATGTTTTTTATTTTTACATATTTTAAAAAAATATTTTAAAATTGTTTCCTTAGACTTTTCTACGCAAAAAAGATGCTCCTGTAATATTTCGATAGATATCACCGTTTTCGATATATTTAAACTCGAAGGTATACATGTATTTTATTGTAATCGTTACATTTCTTAATATTCATCAAGTATGCTTTGGAATTGACATTTGTGTTAGCAATAATATTACCAATTAAAGGAAAACTTAATTAATACTTAACATTTAATTAATGGCGAAAATAATATTTCACAACAACTGTTCAAAATGTCCTCCATTTTGTTGAATACATAATCTAATTCTTTTATTTAGCGAACGCATTAATCCATTTAATGTTACTGGATCGTTTTGTAAATCGGTAAATACTTGTTCAATTTTGTCTCTTTACTCATTTACTGTATTAATTAGAGTGTTATACACTTTTGATTTCAAATAACTCCATACTGTAAAGTCCATTGGATTAATATCACAACTACGAGCAGGTCAATGAATCGGTGCATACGCACCCCGGCGTATCCACCTATCAGGGATATTTTCATGTAATCACCTTCTACAAATTCTTGTGTAATGTGGTGTAGCACCATCATGCATGAAAAACATGTTTCTTCGTATTTGTTATGGAATATCTTCCAAAATATCATGTAAAATATGTCTAGAAAATTGTAATACATGTTACAATTTAAATTTCCGGGAAAGATGTGATATCCTATGAAACTATTTCCTTAAGTAGCTGCCCAAACGTTTATCTTGAACGTGTGTTGGAAGTTAGTTTCCATTGTAGCTCTTGGATTTTCTTCAGCCCAGAAGTGCATTTTTCTAGAATTGAACATACCTTGTCTTGTAAATGTGACCTCGTCTGTAAACAGAATGTTGCTTAAAAAATTTGGTGCAGTTTGAACTTTTTGAACTTTATTTGCAATACTTCACAAAAATCAACTCTAAGTGACATATCGTCAGGTAACAATTCCTGCACCTGTCAATAGTGGTAAGGATGTAATTGCTCTTCATGCAGAACTCTTAAAACACTAAAACGTTAAAAAACTTCTCTACAACCACAAGCATCTGTATTCCTTCTTTGAAGACAACCAGTTTCTTTCAGTCGTCGTTCAGTACTTACAAAAGTCCTGGCATTGGGAATACTTCTGTTCGGATACTTTTCTCTGTAGCGTCTTACAGCGGCAGCAGCATTTCCCGAACATTCTCCTAATACTCCTAATAATTCTCCTAATAAAAGTATGTCTGTCATCTCAGAATTTGAATAGTTTGCCATATTGTGGAAAACAAATTTAAAAATATAGCAAAAGAGACGTGTTAAACAAATTTCACTGTCGAATACAATAAAAGTGTAGATAAAATAATTTAATTTTTATTAACACAAGTTTTATTTAACACAAGTGTCAATTTCAAAGCATACTTGATGAATATTGAAATGTAACGACTAAAAACAGGTAATACATGTATACCTTCGAATTTAAATAACTCGAAAACGGTGATATCTATCGAAATATTACAAGAGCACCTTTTTTGCGTAGAAAAGTCTAAAGAAACAATTTTTAAAATATTTTTTTAAAATATGTAAAAATTAAAAAACATGTGACGCAATAACCCCCACTTACCCTTCAAAACTACCCTGTATTATTATAGGATGTGGTAGGTGGTGACATGAAATTAATTATCCCAATGTCTTATAATCACTCCCAAAATATGAACTCCATATTCAAAACCGTTTGGAAGATATTTGAAAAAATAAGAATTTCAATTCACCTCTTTAAAGGGTTGTATCTCGCTTATTATTCAGTTTTATAAAAAAGTGTACCATAAAGAAGTACCCTTATTTTGGACGTACTATGAGCTCTAGAAATAATGTACATAATTCTGGACCACCTTATATATATATATATTTTATATATATATATATATATATATATATATATATATATATCTATATATATATATTTTATATATATATATATATATATATATATATATATATATATATATATATATCAGTATGTTGGAGATATCGGGTATGTGGTCTATATTGACCACATACCCGATATCTTCAACATACTGATAAATTGTTTTTTGGTCGAAATAATCACATTCATATATATATATATATATATATATATATATATATTAATATAAATATATATATATATATATATATATATATATTAATTTTTTGCAGAATTTGCTTTTACCTTGATTTGTTCTTCGTGAAATTGAGTTTCCAATCGCGATAGACTCCTTAGGTACTTGACTGAATCTTCTGATTGTATCCTGTTTCTTCCCATTGTGATTTCAACTACTAGTGGACTTATCTCCTGTGTGAATATGATTAATTACACCTTTTGGGTGTTGATCTTGATTTTCCATTTTTCGGTGTAGTCTGTGATTCTTCCGACGTGATTTTCTGTGTTTTTGATTATTCTTCTATCATCCTTTCCTGTTGCATATATGGCCGTGTCATAAGCGTAGAGGGCTGTACTTGTTGTTGGATCCATCGGTAAGTCTGAAACATTTTTTTTGTATTAATGAGCTAGAGTATACTGCCCTGACGCGTCATCTCTTGGATTTCTTGAATTCTGGACGTCTTTTGGTCGGCTGAAACTTGAAAGGTTCTATTAGTTAGATATGTGTCGCATATATTAACTAAGTAATGAGGTATTCTAGCTCTATTCATTTTGTAGATTAGTGCCTTTTTCCAGATCGTGTCATATATTTTCTCAATGTCTAGGATGAAAATTCCTGTCTCCTGTTTCCTGTTGAGTCTGATCTTTGTGTCGCTGATAACTCTTGCTAGAAGGGGTTCGGAGTTTCTTCCACCTCTGAATCTCTTGGTCTGTAGCTTTTCGGTCTTATTCTGTAATAACTTAGTTTTAGAGGAGCGATAATCTTGGCATGCTTCCAGTTGTTCGGAAGATGCGCTTTTTTCAGGTAGTATTTGAATATATAGTAAAGTTGCACTATTATCTTCTTTGGTAGTTCCTTGAGAGCTATGTTGTGGATTTCTTCTGTTCCTGATGCTCTGCTTCCTTTTCATCTTTTTTGTTCTGTAAAAATTTATAGGATAGGACAATTTATAAGATAGGACATTTACTTTACACAACCGTATAGACGGGTTTGATAGTTGAAATGTGTAATCTGAGATATTAAAAAAACACTCTTCATCTATGTATTTATCAATTTTTTAGTGGAACTCTTTTAAATAAATAATCAAAACGTCAAACACACTATCTTGCTCATAACTTGAAAACTTGTATACAATATGCTAATGATATTGTCATCTATTCACAGAAGAAAACGTACATCTAATGTATTACTGAACTAAAACATGTAATGTACAACTTTTATTGCTGGACTTTAATTAATGACTTTACTATTTCGTACCAAAAGTGTGCTGTAGTATTTTTTATAGAAAACACCCTATTAAAGATAATACTGTATTCCTCAAATTGCCATACCAATTTTTTCAAAATTCAAATACCTTGGTGTAGTACTTTATTGAAAGCTGTTTTGGACGCAACATATTAACTACACAAGTAGTCACTCCAAAAAAGGTATTAAATTACTTAAAACGCCTTGCAAGAGATCGTGGGGTATATGGGTCAACTAGTATAACTAATTTACGTAAACTTGATAGAATCCAATTTAAAGCTTTAAAAATTGTGTTATGTTTAATGAAAAGCACTCCAAATAAAGCCACACTGGTTCTAGTCCCAACACAGTAGGGCTTAACCAAGCACAAAGTCGCCGAAATGGGCCTAGCCCAGAGGAAAGACTTGAGGCCCAAGTAAGCAATTTTAGATTCGCGGAAAAGTCACAAGAAGATAGCAGGAATAAAGCGACTAACGCTAGTCTGAATTTTAATCGGATAGGGTACCATGTTGCAGTTATATTACCCAGACTTCCATACTGGGAAAGGGATGGCCTGGAGCATTGGAGAGCGGTGAAGTAACTCCTGATTTTAACTCAAGTCAATACACCTCGTTCAAATGAATTGTGACACTTAGGGGTGAACATGTCTCACATTCTGGGTTTAATTAAATTGCTTGCTTACTATCATATTAAAGACTTTCAACTGTTTATTGAAATATTCGATGCGTTCAGAGTGAAAAATAAGACATTAACAGTTGTTCAAAAGCTTGTGTACCTAACGACTGATTTAACTTTTTAGACCTAAAACAAAAATATTTTTGCTTAGGTCCAATTCACTTGACTATATTCACATTCACGTTATAAACGAAAATTGTAGGTACTATTCATATCCTAAGATAAACACCAGTTAAATAAACGGGTTTTACTTAAAAGAACAAAGGGAAATTAGATTAAATTTTACAGGGGGGTTTACCATATGTTTTATTTTCCATTTAAATAAGAATATTTTTCGTCAGGTCCAATTCACTGTATTATATTTACGTTGAACAAGAAACTCATTCTACTTGCACCATCAGACAAACTCTAAATTTAAGAGTTGTCTTAAGATACAAAAATAAAACTCAAAATTTACTAGACCCTCAAAATTTATTTTATTTTCCATCTAAAACAAAAATATTTTTCGTTAAGCTGTGGCGCATCCAAGGGGAGGGTTTGGGGGTTAAACCCTCCCCACCTCAGGGCATATAGAGTGAAAAATATATAAAGAATAGTAGTAAAATGTACCTTGTCTTTAACACACAATACAAAAAATCCAAAACACTAATTGAATAATTAAATTACCACTTTAAATATGTAGAACACAATAATTATTGTATAAATACATAACAATTAATAATATTTTTCATTATATTTAGATATAGATACCTAATATTAGGTTTATGAACAAGTAGGCAGAAAAAGTTTGTTGCGAGTAGCATGCGCCTACAGGGCTGTATCTGCAGCGGCTTTGTCGACTATCACGGGTTGTGTTCCTCTGCATGTGGCTGCAGCAGAAAAGAGACATATCTTTGAGAGAATAGAGTATTCAACAATAGCTATAAAAAAAGAAGAAAGGGAAAAATCATTAAAATTATTGCAAGAAGAGTAGAACAACAAGAAAGATGTTGTCCAGTGGGCCAAGATGCTGATCCCGAGCCTAAGGGAATAATTAGATTGTCTGTAATAGGGCGTATCTTCATAAGTTTAGAAGGACAGATATAGATAAATGCCTATACTGCGAATATTCGGACATTGTTACTCACACAATGCTGCAGTGTAGTAAATGTACAGTGGATAGAAACAAACTGTATAAAGTGATAGGTATAAATCTATGAAGTTTGAAAACAAAGTTTTCAGTGTTTTATTGTTACAAAAACAAAAATATTTTTAGTCAGCTATTATTCACTTTATTAAATTTTTAATGTAAGCGCAACTTGTTTTATTTATATCATAATATAAACTCCAGCTAAATATACGAGCTTCACCGGAAAGAACAAAGAGAAAATAGCTCTAGTTATTGCAAGGGCTATACCATATATTTTATTTTCCATACAAAACAATAATATCGTCAGGTCCAATTCACTGTATTAAATTTAACACGAACCGGAAACTGTTTCTGCTTGCACCATCCGTCAAACACGATTTAAATTTATGAGCTTGATCAGAAAGTACAAACAGAGAACAGCTCCAAATTCACTAGACTTGTAGAATGTGTTTTATTTTCCATCTAAAACAAAAATATTTTTAGTCAGGTCTAATTTACTCTATTAAATTTTTAATGTAAGCTAAACTTGTCCTATTTATATCATAAGATAAACATCAGCTAAATATATGAGTTTTACCTGAAAGAACAAAGAGGAAACAGCTCTAATTATTGCAGGGCCATACCAAGTGTTTTATTTCCCATATAAAATCATGAATATTTTTCAGGTCCAATTCAAGTATTATATTTACGTTAAACCGTAAACTGTTTCTGCATGCACCAGCTGTCAAACTCGATTTAAATTTACGAGTTTGATCAGACAGTACAAACAGAACACAGCTCCAAATTTACTAGACTTGTAGAATGTGTTTTATTTTCCATATACAACAAAAAATATTTTTAGTTAGGTCTGAATAACTCTATTAAATTTTTATTATAAGAAAAACTTGTTCTATTTATATCATCAGATAAACACCAGCAAAGTAAACGAGTTTTACCAAAAAGAACAAAGAGAAAACAGCTCTAATTATTGCAGGGCTATACCATGTGTTTTATTTCGGATATAAAATCATGAATATCTTTTCGTCAGGTCCGATTCACTGTATTATATTTAACTTGAACTGGAACCTGTTTCAGCTTGCAAAATCTGTCAAACTCGATTTAAAATTACGAATTTGATCAGAGAGTACAAATAGAAACAGCTCCAAATTTATTACACTTTTAGAAAGTGTCTTATTTTCCATCTAAAACAAAAATATTTTTTGTCAGGCAACCAGCTAAATATACGAGTTTTACCTAAAAGAACAAAGATAAAATAGCTCTAATTATTGCAAGAGCTATACCATATGTTTTATTTTCCATACAAAACAATAATACCGTCAGGTCCGATTCACTGTATTATATTTAAGTTGAACCGGAAACTGTTTCTGCTTGCACCATCGGTCAAACTCGATTTAAATTTACGAGTTTGATCAGACAGTACAAACAGAACACAGCTCCAAATTTACTAGACTTGTAGAATGTGTTTTATTTTCCATTTAAAACAAAAATATTTTTAGTCAGGTCACCAGCTAAATATACGAGTTTTACCAGAAAGAACAAGGAGAAAATAGCTCTAGTTATTGCAAGAGCTATATCTACCATATGTTTTATTTTTCATACAAAACAATAATACCGTCAGGTCCAATAGACTGTATTATATTTAAGTTGAACCGAAAACTGTTTCTTCTTGCACCATCTGTCAAACTCGAATTAAATTTACGATTTTGATCAGAGACTACAAACAGAAAACAGCTCCAAAATTATTAGACTTGTAGAATGTGTTTTATTTTCCATCTAAAACAAAAATATTTTTATTCAGGTCTGATTCACTATTAAGTTTTTATTGTAAGCGAAACTTGTCCTATTTATATCATAAGATAGACACCAGCAAATTATACGAGTTTTACCTGAAAGAACAAAGATAGCTATAATTATTGCAGGGCCATACCATGTGTTTTATTTCCCATATAAAAGTAAGAATATCTTTCGTCAGGTCCAATTCACTGTATTATATTTACGTTGAACCGGAAACTGTTTCTACACATACAACATCTGTCAAACTCGATTTAAATTTACGAGTTTGATCAGAGAGTACAAAGAGAAGCAGCTCCAAATTTACTAGACTTGAAGAATGTGTTTTAATTAAATTTTTATTATAAGAAAAACTTGTTCTTACAACTGGAAGTTGTAAAAGAGGGTGCAGTTGCCGATACCAGCATACCGTTCCAGTTACAGTCCTGACAAGGTTACAGGAGGAACCATCTTTTAAGAGGGGGGCAATGTTACGATAATTATGGCGTATAAAAACTGTAAACATATTTACTCATTTACGAATGTTTTAGGTCAAATACTACCGAATTCTCCAAAAGGGTCGAATTACCCGTCCAGGTAACAATAATGCAGTCGACGGCCCGAGCCCTCCGAGTTTTGTTAGACGAGAAAGCGATCGACCTTTCTAGACTGGTTGAATGAGTCACCTAATGGATGGAACGTCATCCATGCATTCGCCAGATCCTTCTAGATAACGGCATTTCATATAAATAACGGCGATTCTCATTGAGGAGAGTTAGTCAAAAGAAGATATCGGAATCGGTTAAAATTGTATCGCACGTACATAAATTATATAATTATTAAGTGTAAAAATAAATTAGTAGTAATAAAGACTTTGATAAATTCGTGAGTGTTATAAATATTAAACCTTTAGCAAATTAAGACAAGAACAATAAATTAATATTAATAAAACAGTTCAATAAAAAACGACTTAAATAATAAATTAACAAATTTTTTATTGGAGTCAAAACAAAAACTCTTCTAATATAAGAAAAACTTCTAAACTACTATTTTGTATTGGCTATTAAATATATTGGCGAGAATACTACAAATATCTATAAGAGGTTTAAAATAGCTAACTAATACTCACAATTTATAAACTGGTGATAAAATTATAATTATTCATTTTTTTGCAGTATGTGAACTACTTTCTACGGAAGTACCAAATCAAACACGATTAAATATACATCTTTGAATTGATACTGCCATAGAACACAGCTCTAAATTGGTTCCAACTATATCCATCTTCCCATATCTCTAGTCAATGCAGATCGATACAACGCCTTCTTACGAATTATCTGAAATTTGGGTGTCTCTACTGAAATATGTAAAACTATAGAATATTATTATGAATATAATCTTAGATTGGCAATAGAATTAAACATGTTAAAAATTTATAGCACAACGAACAAAAGTTCGATTCGATATTATATTTATATGTGATTATTCCACAAATATGGTTGAACACTGTATAGACAAATACAATACAATATTTGACCTAGATATTTCGACTACAATTAATCATTAATTTGCGATTGGTAAACTGTTTTTCAAAAGACATGCGGGTAGGGTAGCGGGTAGATACTTTTTTACGTTCCCGGTAGAAGATAGATCTACTTCAGGGATGCGACCCTGCCCACGTGAGCCATAATTATCTCCCAATCTCCTGGTACCTGGGAGAAATTATGTCCTGAACCCATTCTCCCATCTAATTACCAAAGTTTCCATTCCTATATCCGATATCCTTAGTAAAAATTATCATGGACCCACTAATGGATAATTTACTTAATGATCATGGAGCTCGGAATCCAAGATCCGGCAGGGAGGACAATCAGATTTAGACGACAGGGCCTCTCAGGTCGTCAACAAGGTAAATCCCTGTCAAGCAAATAACTCTATAGCCTTGAAAATCGGAACATGGAACGTAAGAAGTTTATACCAATCAGGCAAACTGGATAATGCTGTGTTGGAAATGTGCAGAATGAAAATTAATATACTGGGCCTTAGCGATATACAATGGCCTGAATCAGGAAAATGTAAGACCAGAAATGGAACGATGTATTATTCTGGAAACAACGCTTCCAAGCACAAACGGGGAGTTGGCATTATAGTTGATAATAATTCTCATAAAGCTGTCTGTAACTTTGTTCCCTACTCTGATCGAGTATTAATGCTGTCTCTAAACTCTCATTTAAAACGTAAAATAAATATAATCGAAGTATATGTACCCACTGCAGACAAGGATGAAGACACCATAGAGGCCTTCTATGAACAAATCGACAATGTCTTAAGACTAACTAAAAGACAAGATATAAATATTATAATGGGCGATTTGAACGCTAAAATTGGCCAAGGAGAAGTGGAGAATTGCGTGGGGCGATATGGACTCGGGGAAAGGAATGAACGTGGCGATAGGCTTGTCGATTTCTGTGTCAATGAGGAACTCATAATTACAAATACCTTGTTTAAACTTCCTAAACGTAGACTATATACATGGAGGTCACCAGCTGACAATAACAACAAAATAGTCAGAAATCAAATAGATTATATTATCGTCAACAGAAGATATAGAAATTCTATAAAATCATCTAAAACTTATCCAGGAGCGGACATATCCTCCGACGACAACCCGGTTGTTTTGTCGATGAGAGTGAAACTAAAGAAAGTCAACAGCCCTAGCACCAAGAAAATCATAGATACAAGACGTCTCAAACAAGACAACACATATGTGGAAACCAAATTTAAAATAAACGAGAGCTTAAGGAAAGTCAAAGAAGATAATGCAGAAACTCTAACTATTGACCAAAAATGGGGAAAAATTCAACATGCCCTTGTGTCAGTTGGAAAAGAAACCCCTTAAACCACTTAAAGAAAAAACAAAACCTTGGATGACAGTAGAAATTCTTGAACTCATGGAAGAACGAAGAAAACATAAAGCAAAAGACCTGAATAAATACAAAGAAATTCAGAGAAACATCAGAAAGAAAATTCGAGAGGCTAAAGAGAGGTGGCTCTCCGATAGATGCAAGGAAATAGAAGATCTGGATAAAAAGTACGATAGCTTTAATTTACACAAAAAAATCAAAGAAATGACAGGTTCTAGAAAGCGTACAATTAAAAATGATAGAGGGGATATTATTCCTGATATGAAGGAGAGATTATGTCACTGGACCAATTACATTCAACAACTATTTAATGATGAAAGAGAAGAACTGTCATTAGAAATCACCGAGGATACTGGACCACCAATATTAAGAGAAGAAGTCATCTATGCCATCAAAAACACAAAAGAGGGTAAAGCTACTGGACCAGATGAGGTGCCCATCGAATTATTAAAACTCATCGATGAAGATGTTACTGATGTAATGGTTGAACTCTTTAATCTAATATATCAGACTGCCACAATCCCCAGACAATGGCTGCAATCAACCTTTGTAGCAATTCCCAAAAAACCAAGTTCAACAACTTGCTCAGACCACAGAACAATAGCTTTATTGAGTCACACACTTAAAACATTTTTGAAAATAATTCACAGCAGAATTGTTAAAACTCTTGAATATGAGATTAGTGACACACAATTTGGCTTAAGAAATGGTATGAGTACAAGAGATGCTTTGTTCGGCTTGAATGTGCTGGCTCAGAGATGCATGGACATGAATCAGGATATGTACTTATGTTTTGTAGACTTTGAAAAGGCATTTGATAAAGTTCAACATAAGAAGCTTGTAGATATATTAAAAAGCAAGAATATTGACAGTCGTGATCTGAACATTATATCTAATTTATATTGGAATCAAACTGCCAAGGTAAGAGTTGACAGCCAGTACACCGAAAATATCAAAATACAGAGTGGAGTCCGCCAGGGTTGCGTGCTGTCCCCACTACTTTTCAATGTCTACAGTGAAGCGGTATTTCAAGAAGCGCTCTCAGACTCAATAGAAGGTATATCTACAGAACCTAATGCAACGCCCTAATGAACGCTGTCATGAGTACGGACTGAAGATAAATTTAAAGAAAACTAAATGCATGATCATGACTAAATCTGCACATGCAAATATCCAATTGACTATTGAAGATACTGTAATGGAGAATGTTAATAACTATAAATATTTAGGAATATGGATAACATCAGATGTAGACCAAACCAAAAAAATTAGGACATGTATTGAAATAGCACGTACATCATTTATTAAACTTAAAAAGTTTCTTTGTTGTCAGGATATAAGGTTAGAACTACGCCTGAGAATGCTTCGATGTTACGTGTTCTCTACTCTTCTTTATGGTCTGGAAGCTTGAACACTAAAACAAGTTTATCTGAATAAGCTGACCGCCTCTAAATTTTGGTGTTACAGAAGAATCCTACGAATATCATGGATTCAAAGAATGTCAAACATGGAAGTAACTAGAAGGATATGGAATGAGGCAGAAATAATATTAACTATTAAAAGACGAAAACTTGAGTACTTGGGACATGTGATGAGAGGGCAAAAATACGCATTATTACAACTTATTTTGCAGGGCAAAATCCGAGGAAAGCGAAATGTGGGAAGACGAAGAATATCCTGGCTTAAGAACTTAGGGGAATGGTTTGAATGCAGTATTGCAGAACTTTTTAGAGCGGCAGTCAACAGAGTCCGCATAGCCATGATGATTTCCAACCTTCGATAGAAGATGGAACTTAAAGAAGAAGAAAAAAGACATGCAAACTCAACTGGACTAGGTTAACAAGTTTGTAAGTTTGGACTGCTCTTAGAGAAAGCATTTCAAAATTTTAGTAGTATTTCTTTCCCCAATACAATTTTGCAAGTCAAAGAAAAATTTAACAATATTTTCTTTAGCCTTAATTCTGCCCAAAGGAAGCAACATATTATGAAAACTGATTTTAAGAATTAACTAAAAGAAAAACTTGTATAGCCCATACTGATAAAAAAATAATAAAATTGCTTCAAAAACACTGGTTTGAATTAGTTTTTAAATATATTGGCGACAGTACTACAAACAGAAGTGAAAGATCAAGTGAATAGAGTAAACAGAGTCGCAGGTTGCTTGAATGAAAGAAAATGGAGAAATAAGAATATCGGAAAAGAAATGAAAAGCAGAATTTACAAAACAGTCATCAGACCAAAGATAGCATACGCGGCAGACACGCGACGTAACACACAGAGCACAAAAAGGACATTAGAAACAGCAGAGATGAAAAGACAAAGAAAAAGAGAAGAAAAACGAATACCAGGAAGGATTTCCTGGCTGAAAAATCTACGTATGTGGTTCAGTACAACAACCACAATTCTTTTCAAAACAGCAGTTTACCAAATACAGATTGCCATGATGGTCGCTAACATCCGGAACAGATATGCACTACAAAAAGAAGATGTTCAATTATTTAATTAAAAACATTTTTACCATATGATGATGTAAGGTTTAATTTACTTCTTAACACATTTCTTTCTCTTTCAGTCTTTGCGGTTTTGTGCTAACATCCTTGCGTCTGTCTATGTCACTCCCCTTCTCTTTAATATCTTTTTGATTACTTCAATCCATGTCTATATTGATCTGCCTTTTTTTGTTTTTCAAGATTTTTGCTTCCCACACTCTTCTCACTAGTATGGTATCTTTCATCCAGTATGAATGACCCCACCAACTCATCTGTTTTTGGTCTATAAACTCCAATGTGAATTATATTTTCAGTATATTATTTAAATCTGTGTTTCCTATTCCATACCCTTTTGATAACGACTTTAACTCTTCTTAAAATATCCATCTCTATAGCCTGTAGTATCGTTCCGTTAGTACCCATGATTCCTTACCAAAACTCATGACAGGTCTATAAACTGCTTTGAAAACTTTCCTGCGTGCAGCATTTAACGTAAAAAAATTGTAACAATAAAACACTAAAAACTTTGTTTTCAAAATTTCTACCAGTTTAAGCGATGTAAGTTTGTGGGCAGTAGCCACATTTTGGTTTATATACACTACTGTGTAAGCGCTTTGTATTTTGGCTCTTGTTGTTTTTAATATATTTTCCGAAGTTGTTATTTGTTCTGAACACTGGTGTTAGTCGGCATTTATCATTACGCATAATATGGTAGAAGTATTATGGTGTTAACAATTTCTTTGTTTTTTCTTATCCTCTTGAGAATAGTTATGTTACTTGTGTGGTGCATATATGAGACCCTCAACATATGCCGGTAGCACGACATTTCAAATGCGTCTAACCATTTTATGGCATCTTCTCTAAGGCTCCAGTTTTCTACTCCATAGAGAAGTACACTAAAGCAAGATTAAAAATTAGCGAAGGCTAAAGATTGGGGAAGACCGAAATTGATAAAAAAAAGAATAAAATATTTACTTCAGAAGTACTGATTTGGATCCTTAACACAATTGCTCAGGTCAAAGAAAAAAACTAATTGTTCATTAGTTTAAATTTTCCGCAAAGAGAGTCAATTGATTTCAAGAAGAGATTGATAGAAAAACATAGCTGACACTGGTAAAATGAGAATCATAAATTTACTTCAAAAGTTCTGTTCTAGATCGGATATTAAATATATTAGCGAAGATGCTACAAATATCTATAGGAAGTTTGAAATTTATTACAACTTATAATACTCACAATTTAGAAAGTAGTGACAGAAATATAATTATTCATTTTTTTGCAGTATGTGAACTACTTTCTAAGGAGATACTAACCCACACATGATCAGATATACATGTTTGGTTTAGGAGCTCCATAGAACACAGTCCGAAATTGGTTCCATCTCTATCCATTTTCATACATTCCTATCCAAAGAAATAAATACAATAGGTTTTTTTTTCGTGGTGTATAAATAAACCAAATATTCCAATTCGTTCTCGAGAATTGCCTGGCAAAGAGATTTAGGTAAGTCATCAGTAACTGAAATAGGTAAAACCATATAATATTATTAGTTAATATGTTATAATATCAATATAATAGTTAGCTAATAGATTAGCGATAAAATTAAAAATGAATGTTAAAAGTTTATAACATAAGAGAAACAGTTATCCAGAAGTTCGATTCGATGTTAAATTAATATGTGATTAATCCACAATTGTAGCTGAACACCAAATAAGCATAGTGTTTAACTTTCACACGCCAATAAGAAAACAGTTTCAGATTATGTTGTCTACTAATTACCTGTTAAAGCTACAATGACTGTTTGGAAAAATGTCAAGACTGATTTAAATATTTTATTTTTATTTTTCCGAATATGACCTTATTTAGTTTTAAATCTTATTTCATCATAATATATTAGCTAATTGTAATATAACTTTAGTTTATCTTTTAAATTCTCGAACTCAAATGGCTGATTAATTATTGTCAAGTTCTGAAATTCACTTGTCTGAAAAACAACATGTTTTTGGGAAACATTTATCGACTCAAACACTTCAGAATCCCTAAGGAAACGAAAAGTTTAAAATGTCATTTTAAGCTTAATTTACTGTTATTCACGGAGGTCCTAAGAACAGGAGAACCACTCTAGTGGATTTGCGTACATATATATTTTTTCCTATTATCGCCCCATTCTGCAACAACCTCTCGTCGGCAACACAACAGCATCGAGTGTTCGTTTTCATCCCATACGCTGAGACTTTAGACTCCGACCGGGGCCCAACCACAGACAAAGGCCTCAATTAAAGATAAAAATACGTTTATTGACGTTTTAATTTCCAATTCGAAAATCGTTCTCAAAATACAAACAGTAAATTAAACAAATTTTGTTTTTTGTTATATAGTGAAAAAATTCTTCTAATAATTTAATTTTATCTGACTCATTTATATTGACAATTCAGACATACATTATGCATTTTAAAGTAGACGACTTTAAAATGATATTGCCAATATTGTTGAGTTGCGCTCCTGGGACGACTTTACTTATAAGATAGTTCATTCGATTACATGAAATCAACTATAACTTGAGAATATCCGTCAGAAAAAATCATAGCATGTAATTCGTCTTTAAAAAGACAAACACATGACATGATGACAGTAAAATTCTCCTGTTCGAAATTCCATAGTAAATTATGAGGGAAAAACCAGGAAAAAACCTCATAATACTATCCCGACATTGTAAGTATTTGTTCGTGAATTTAGTTTACCTTCAACAAACATCAAAATTCTGATTTTATATGTCACGTTATTTAGAAAACATAAATGATGTATCCTCTATATGTTACTGACTTACTAATACTGGTATTTTCTTATTAATAACTTCCTCTTTCAATATTGGTAACCAGATCCTACTACATTCTGCCGAGGAATTTGCGACACAATTGGCCTCGTTTAGCATAATTAGAGCCGCTTCTTTGATTTTTTTTTTTATCATCCGTTTCTTTTAGGACTATATTTGAATTATTCCATTGAACCCTATGTTCATTATCCCATGCGTGTTTACATATTTGAGATCTATCAAATTCTCTATTTTTAATATAAGATTGATGTTCACTTATTTTAACATTTATTGGCCTTGATGATTAACCTAAATAAAACTGATCGCATTCACAAGGTATTTTATAAATGCAATTCTTTGTCATTTTAAAGTCGTCTACTTTAAAATGCATAATGTATGTCTGAATTGTCAATATAAATGAGTCAGATAAAATTAAATTATTAGAAGAATTTTTTCACTATGTAACAAAAAACAAAATTTGTTTAATTTACTGTTTGTATTTTGAGAACGATTTCCGAATTGGAAATTGAAACGTCAATAAACGTATTTTTATCTTTAATTGTGGCTTATTCCCATTTATAAATAGTAATTAATTTACAATGCTACAAGAAAATAGCTTCAGAACAACACAGACAAAGGGTAAGTGAATCTCATATTATAGAATTAACAATAAGTTATTAAATCTGCCAATTGTTATTTGAATTACAACGTTTTATTTTACATATATTGCTACAAATATTTGCTATTTTCGCTACTTTTATTTACAGTTCAAGTATTGCATTTTTTTCATCATTATTATTTATCAAATATCATTAAACCAGCGATCTCTTAAGTTTTATAAAAAAAAAACAAATAATCCTTGATTTGCGTAATATAAAATGCTTTTTACTTACAAGGCATGCAAAAACAACTGGCTTAGATATACAAGATTAGACCGCTTAGCTTATAGAAAAGAATTGGAAATTGGAGTAGGATTTCTGATCCCAACACAATTTTATAAGTCAACGAAAAATATTTAACGCCTTTTTTATTAGTTTAAATAGTACCAGAATCAACATATTCTGAAAACTGATCTCAAGAAATAACTTATAGAAAAACGTTCGCAGCACAATTTGATAAAAAACGAATAATATATTTACTTGACAAGTACTGTTTTGGATCCTTAACACAATTGTTAAGGTCAAAGAAAAAATGTAATTATTTATTACTTCAAATTTTCCGCAAAGCGAGTCCGTACGGTTTTAAGTCGGGTACTAAATGTATTGGGGAAGATACTACAAATATCTATAGGAAGTTTGAAATAGATTACAAATAATAGTACCTACTCACAATATATAAAGTAGTGACAAAATTATAATTATTCATTTTTTTGCAGTATGTGAACTATTTTCTAAGGAGATACTAATCCACTCATGATCAGATATACATGTTTGGAATAGTAGCTCCGTAGAACACAGCCCTAAATTGGTTCCATCTCTATCCATTTTCATAATAGAAAAACTACTGTACCACAAAACTGATAAAAAAGATAATAATAAATCTACTTTAAAAAACGGTTTTGCATGGGTTATTGAATATATTGGCGACAGTACTACCAACATCTTTAAAAAGTATTAAATAGCTTAAAAATAATACTCAGAATTAAAAAATACGTAAAACTGGTAAAAACAAAAAAAAATAGAATTATATCTTAGAAACAAAATAAAAGCTTACCTTAAAATTTCAATTATTATGTTTGAGCCTCACTGGATTTATATTAGCACTTTCAGCGTGAAATTGTTATTTCTGTCCATGAAATTTTCTTAGTCAAATGAGCATTGGTTTTTTCTTACATGCAAATAGTGCCCAAGGAAACCAATAAATTGTAAAAACTGACTCTGCAAATTAAATGCTAAAAAATGTACCAAGCTTTAGCTGCCTGACAAGTAGCTAAAATAGCTAAAAACAAAAAAATATTTTTTTCAATATTCTTATGGTTTAGTTATTGAACAGATTTATCACAACAATAGAAGAAAAGAGTCACAAGAGAACATATAGCAAAATAAAAAAAAAACAGAAATTTAAAAACTATTATTTGTTTCTGCCGAATTGTGAACTGGCCATACCAAATTTAAGAACGAAAATAACGCATCTAATATAAATTACTATATCTACAATAAGTCATTAATTCTGCGATGAGGGAACTCTTTTCTACTGACTAAACTTAGTTAGTTCTTAACTACTATTTTGTATTGGCTATTAAATATATTGGCGACAATACTACAAATATCTATAAAAAGTTTAAAATAGGTTATTAACTAATACTCACAATTTATAGAGTAGTAATAAAATTATAATTATTCATTGTTTTTGCAGTATGCGAACTACTTTCTACGGAAGCACCAAATCAAACACGATCAAATATACCTACGTCTTTGAATTGATACTGCCATAGAACACAGCTCTAAATTTATTTCAACTATATCCATCTTTCCACATCTCTAGTCAAAGCAGACCGATACAAGGGCCTCTTCTATCATGGTGCATAAATAATCCAAATATTCCAATTAGTGTCCGAGAATTGTCTGAGACTTAGGTGTCTCTACGGAAATATGTAAAACTGTATAATATTACTATGAATATAACATTAGTTATTAGGGTAGCGGGAAGGAACTCCTTTGGATTTTATTGGATAGTCTATCAGAGAAAGTGAATCAATCCCTCTCCTCTGCAGATTCAAGATCATTCATCTCGGGTCAAGACACAGCAGGAACACCTGCTAAGGGTCCTTTGTCCAGGGTAACGGATAAAGTCCAGAACGGCATCCAAGGCGACGAAAAAATACTTTCGGTACGGAGAAGATGGCGGAGTTGGTACATTTGATTTTAGGAATATTATAAGATCACAACCTGCAGCGTCTGATCCAGAGTGGGCAGCGGCAAACAGCAGAATAGGCGGCTGAAACAAACACTTACCAACACGTCTAGTCAGCGTGGTGTTTAAAGGCTAAATACCCCTCACGAAAATGTCAGTTGAAAACACGCAAATACCCCAAGCAAGTAGGAAATTATTTCCATAATCTTACACTGATAAATTATCAGTCTGTCCCAAGGATCGGGGACAAAAAATTGAAGAAGACAGGAAAAAGTGATCCTACAAGATGGACATTTGTTAAAAGATTAACAGATTTGTTACCAGTAGCGATCCTAGAATGGTACGAGGTAAAATATAAATAAGCTTAAGGCATAAGATGATTAAAAAGAAAAACAAATCAAATCATGGATGAAAACATCAGATGTAGATAGATTTAAGCAATGTATTTTCGACATAATTAGGAGTCCTAAAACAGAAAATAATATAAACGACTTAAATAACAAGTTAACAAATGGTTTACTGCCAAGTCAAAACAAAAACTCTTCAAATATTAGAAAAATTCCAAACTAATATTTTGTATTAGCTATTAAATATATTGGCGACAATACTACACACATCTATAAGAAGTTTGAAATAGGTTACTAACTAATAGTCACAATTTATAAACTAATGATAAAATTATAATGATTTATTGTTTTTCGCAGTATGTGAACTACTTTCTACGAAAGTAGCAAATCAAACACGATCAGATATACGTCTTTGAATTGATACTGCTATAGACCACAACTTTAAATTGGTTCCAACTATATCCATCTTCCCATATCTCTAGTCAAAGCAGATCGATACAATGGCTTCTTCTATTGTAGTGCATAAATAAAGTAAATATTCCAATTAGTTAACGAGAATTGTCTAAGACTTACGTGTCTCTACTGAATTATGTATAACTGTATAATATTATTATGAATATAATCTTAGTTATTAGGTTGGCAATATAATTAAACATGTTAAAAGTTTATAGCACAATCGAACAAAAGTTCGATGCGATGTTAGATTTATATGTGATTATTTCCACAACTAAACACTGTATAGACAAATACAATACAGTATTTGACCTAGACATTTCGATTACAATTAATCATTAATTTGCGGTTGGTAAACTGTTTTTCAAAAGATAATATGCAAATCAACTGGACTAGGTTAACAAGTTTGTAAGTTAGGACTGCTTACCTTAGAGAAAACGTTTCGAAATTTGAGTAGTATTTATGTCCCCAATACAATTTTCCAAGTAAAAGAAAAATGTAACAAATTTTTCTTTAGTTTAAATGCTGCACAAAGGAAACAACAAGCAGGAATTAACTAAAAGAAAAACTTCCGTAGCTCATACTGATGAAAAAATAATAAAATTGCTTCAAAAGCACTGTTTTGAATAAGTTTTTAAATATATTATAACAGTTTTAAAATAAAACTCACAATTTAACAATTAGAGCTACTACTATATTCATTCATTATTTTTGCACTATCTCAACTACTTTCTATATAAACAAATAAATATTGCAATTTTTTCCAACCATTTTCTGGCAAAGGAAGATGGCGCAACTGTAGCTGAAATAGGTAGACGTACATATATTAAAGCTAAGATTACAATTAACTATTATTTTGCGGTAAATAAATTTACGATTTTATATTGTGTACCTTATAGAACACGTTTCGAAATTGGTGTAGAATTTCTGCCCCTAAACACTATGTCTCACAATTTTACAGGTCAAAGAAAAAAATGCAACGAATTTTTCATTAGTTTAAATGCTGCATAAAGGAAGCAACACATTCTGAAACATTATCTCCTCAATTAACTATTAGAAAACCATCTAAACTACTGTTTTGGATTGACTATTAAATATATTGGCTAGAATACCAGAAACATCTAAGAAGAAAGTTTGAAATAGGTTACTATCTAATACTCATTTATAAACTGATGATAAAATTATACTGATTTATTGTTTTTGCATTATGTGAACTACTTTCTATGGTTCTGGAAGGATCAAACCAAACACGATACATACATTTTTGGATGAAAACTGAAAACTTTGTTTTCAGAACTTCTACAAAAATTTATTATATAGTCTTATCACATCACTACAGCTGTTTCGGCTGATTGCCTTTCTCAAGTGATCTATTTTGCTCATGCGTTTATCCTTTATAGTCGTTTATAAAATAGTTTGAGGAGGGGAGAACTGTTTGTCTCAAGTTAGTCATTCAGAATTATATCTGTGTTTTTAATTTGTTAATTTTCATAGATTTTAACGAAGATAGTTTAAGGCCTTTATTTTGAATGTAAAGATATTCGTTAATTGAAATTTCTACCAGTTTGAGCGATGTAAGTTTTTAGGCAGTAGCCACATTTAAGTTTGTATACACTATTGTGTAAGCGCTTTTTATTTTGGCTCTTATTGTTTTTAATATACTTTCCTAAGTTGTTATTTGTTCTGAACACTGGTGTTATTCCTTTTTTTATGTGTTTGGCTATTTTTGTTGATATGGCAGGCTATCATAGTATGTTACACAGATTTATATACAATTAAATATCATTAAGCAAATATTAGTAAACAATGGATACAACGAACAAACAATAAACAAAATTTTAAATCAAAAACTACACAAAAAGGCACTGAAGTTAGTATTTTCACCACCAAAGAAAAAACCCAGTACCTTCTGCTCGATTACATATACAGGCAAAATATCAACAAAAATAGCTAGACACATAAAAAAAAGGAATAACACCAGTTTTAATAACAAATAACAACTTAGGAAAATAGATTAAAAACATCAAAAGCCAAAATAAAAAGAAATTACACAGTAGTGTAGACCAACTTAAATGTGGCGACTGCCGAAAAACTTACATCAGTCAAACTGGTAGAAATTTTAATAAACGAATAGCAGAACATAAAGGGGCTTTCAATAATAGAAAAAACAGATTCTACATACGCACTTCACGTTCAATATTATAAACATTCTTTTAATGACGAATTTAAAATTCTTTACATTCAAAATAAAGGCCGTATGCTACCTTTGTTAGAATCTATAGAAATTATCAAATTAAAAAACTCAGATATAATTCTGAATGATCAACTTGAGACAAGCCGTTCTCCCCATCTCAACCTATTTCATTAAAGACTATAAAGTGTTAACGCTTGCCAAAAATAGATCACTTGAGAAATGCAATCAGCCGAAACAGCTGTAGTAATAATATGATATAATAAGAAAATAAATAATAGAAACACGTCCGTAGCGCAAATTGATAAAAACCGAAGAATATATTTACTTTAAAAGTACTGTTTTGGATCTACATAACACAATCTTACAGGTCAACGAAAAAAAAAAATTAAATAATTGTTCATTTTTTTCACACATTTTCCATATTTTCCATAATACTTCATATTTTCCACAAAAGAAGTACTTAACATATTCTAAAAACTGATTTCGAGAATTTATTCATAGAATAACTAGCTAATAAAATGGTAATTCATATTACTAAAAAGAGTATCATAAATTTAGTTAAAAAGTACTGTTTTGTATCGGCTATTAAATATATTGGCGACAATACTACAAATATCTATAAGAAATTTAGAATAGGTTACAAATAATACTCACCATTTATAATCTAGTGATACAATTATAATGATTCATTTCGTTTGCTTTACGTCAACTATTTTCTATAGAGGAATCAAACCATGTATCAGGTATACATATTTGGATTGACTCCTCCATAGAACACAGCTCCAAGTTGGTTCCATCTATATCCATCTTCCATAGTTATTTCTAGTCAAAGAAGATCAATAAAACGGATTTTTTTTATTGTGCATAAATAAACCAAATATTCCATATTAGTTTCCGACAGTTGTCTGACACGAAGATTTAGGTGACTCAACAGTAGCTGAAATAGGTAAAACAACTATTCTGAAATTGTATAATATGAATATAGTGTTAGTTAACAGATTGACGATAGAATTAAACATGTACGTTAAAAGTTAAGAACGCAATAGAAACTTTTATCCAGAAGTTTAATTCGATATTAAATTTATATGTGATTAATAAACAATTGTGACTAAACACCGATTAAAAATAGTGTTTAACTTTCACATTCCAAGAGGAAACAGTTTCAGAGCCTATTTATTCATAAATAAGGCATTATTTTTTAGTTTAAAGGCTGCAAGAAGGAACAACACATTCTGAAAACTGAACTTAAGAAGCAACTAATAGAACAACATCCGTAGCCTAAATTATTAAAAAACGAGGAGACATGTTGTCTCCTTGCCGAACCCCTCTTTCAATACGAAAGGTCCCAGTATCTTCCTTAGGTCTTACACAAGCTGTACCATGCTGATATATGTATCTGATGAGGGATATGTATCACTTTGATTATATATATATAACAATAGCACTAAAGGCCTTAGAGGCCCATGGCTTAAAGAATTTTGTTCTTTCTTCATTTTCGCTTTCCTTTATGTACTGAGATCTTCTCTGGCTCGATATGTGACTTTTCTCCATTCCTTCTTGTTATTCATTTTTCTTTTCTGGCCGTCTAGTCCAATTTCTTCCATATCTTTTTCTACCTCCTGATTCCATCTATTTTTTGGCCTTCCTTTTCTCTTTTTTGAAGTTATATTGTAGTTTAGTACCCTTTTTGGAGTCCTCGTGTTTGGCATCCTTTCTAGGTGACCTCGCCATCTTAGTCTCTGTGCCTTTATGACTCCTATTATGTTAGGTTGATTATATAATTTCTTTAATTCATCATTTGATCTTCTTATCCATAAACCGTCCCTTATTATTCCTCCATATATCTTCCTCAAGATTTTCCTTCCCATATCTCCAGTAGATTTTGTTCATTTTTTGTCATTGTCCACGTCTCACTGCAGTATGTTGCTATTGGTTGTATAGTTGTTTTGTATAACTGTATTTTTGCCTTTCTTGATAAAAACTTGCTTTTCAACATTCCACTAAGAGCATGTACACTTCTATTGGCTGCCATTATTCTAGCTTGTATTTCTTCTTTAATGTTAGGTTTACGTGATATTATTGTACCTAGGTATGTAAATCTTTCCACTATTTCGAATTCGTATGATAATCTTTCTTCTACTTCTACTTTAAACTTTTGTCCATCCCTAAACTGATCATCTGTCCACTGCATACATTTTGTTTTAGTTTCATTTATGTAAAGTCCCATTTTCTTTGCTGCTTTTACTATTCTCTGTACTATCTCCTGTAGCTCTTTTTTTCCTCTTGCCAGCAACACTATATCATCCGCAAATGCCAAAACTTGGTGTCTTTATGATATAGGAGTCCTTCTCTATTAATTCTCGCTTCTCGCATTATTTTTTCTAGGCATAAATTAAAGAGTAATGATGACAAAGGATCGCCCTGCCTTAATCCTTCTTTTACTATAAATTTGTCCGATGCATGATTGTTAACTTTGACTCTGTTTTCTGTATTCTCTAAAGTAAGATGTATCATGTTACGCAACTTTCTGCTAACTCCCAGTTCCTCAAGGGTCTCTTTTAATTCCTTCCTTTTTATTCTGTCGTATGCTTGCTGGAAGTCGATGAATAGCGCTATCGTTGGTAAGTTGTGTTCATAGCTTTCTGCTTGTAACTCTCTTATTATGAATACTTGGTCCGTTGTGCATCTCCCTCGTCTAAATCCACACTGGTATTCGCCTATTATATTTTCAGCTTCTTTTTCCAGCTTATCTTTTATCGATTTTGATAGGATTTTATATATGGTATTTAGTAACGCTACTCCTCTGTAATTACTGCATTCTGTTTTGTCTCCTTTTTTGTGTAATGGACAAATAATGGCTTCCTTCCAATCTTCTGGTATTCGTTCTTTTATCCATATCTCTTTTATGATCTTGCATATACAATTATTTAGCAGTTTTCCACCATATTTCATCATCTCTGCTGTTATGTTATCACTTCCAGGGGATTTGTTGTTTTTCAGATTTTTTATGATTTCCTCGATTTGTTTTTTGCTGGGTGAATTATCTTCTATGTGTCTATGTGTTCAATTCTTGCTTCTGCTTGCATATATTCTCTTGGTTTGACTTATTATTGCCATTTAGTAATTCATCAAAATACTCTTTCCATCTTTCGACTATTTCTGCTTCCCCGCTTATATTATTTCCTGCTTTGTTTTTAACGAATATGGGTTTTTGTTGGAAACCTTTTTTTTCATTTCTAGCACCTTGATACAGGTTTTTTATTTTTTTATTTCTGTAATTCTCTTCTATTTCTTTTAGCTTAGTTTCTATGTGTTTTCTCTTCTTTTCTCTCAGCACCCTCTTTACTTTTTGTCTTTGCTCCCTATATCTATTCTTTGTCTCTATTGTTTCTTTCGTGATCATTTCCATCCTTAATGATTTTCTTAGTTCTATTTCTTTTTGGCACTCTATGTCGAACCAGTCTTTCATCTTTTTATTCTCTTGTTTATCACATTCTTTTGCTGCTTTGTTCATTATTTGCTTTATGTTTTCCCATTTGTTCTCAGTTTGCTCTTCTATTTGTATCTTTTTTAGTTCTCTTTCCATTGTTTCCTCGTATATTTCTTGCTCTTTTTTGTTGCTAATCGAATTGGGTTATGTATACATTTCTTTTTATTTATTTTGTTTTGTTTTCTGGTATCAGTTGCTTAATTTTGATACCCACCATGTAGTGATCTGAGTCAGCGTCTGGTCCTCTGTATGTTCTTATCTTCTTTATACATTGCTGTTCCTCTTTTTCGATGAGCACGTGGTCTATTTGGTTTTTAGTCTTTCTATCTGGCGATATCCATGTTTCCTTGTGTATTTCTTTTCTTTCGAAATATGTGCTCATTATGATCATATTTTTTTCTCTTGCGAAATCTATCAGGAATTGTCCGTTCTCATTAGTTTCATTGTGTTTACTATATTTTCCTATTGTCGGTCTAAATACTTCTTCCTTCCCTATTTTGGCATTTGCATCGCCTAGAATAATTTTCATATCATATCTGGGTATATTTTCGATTGTTCTGTTTAATTCATTGTAGAAACATTCTTTAACGTCATTATCTTTTTCTTCTGAAGGTGCGTGAATATTTATAAGGGTGATTTTTTGGTATTTTCCCTTGAACCTGATACTACATATGCGGTCTGATACTGGTTTAAACTCTACTATTGCTTCTTTTAGCTCTTTTCTTATCATAAAACCTGTGCCTAATGTTCGATTCTTTCCACCGCTGTTGAAAAACATTGTATCCTCTATTTCAAATATATCATTTCCCAGCTGTTTCGTCTCCTGTAAAGCTACTATGTCAAAATGGAACTTTTCGATTTCTCTCGCTAAATGTTTAAGTTTGCCTTCTCCATATGTGCCTCTTACATTCCATGTTCCTAAAAGTAGGTGCTCTTTTCGCAATGTTTTCTTGTGCTTTGGTTCAGTTTTCATTTCTGTACTCTTTTTTTCTTTTTTGTATTTTCCTTAACCTTGTTCTGTGCTTGTTTCGTCAACGTTATTCCAGTAGTAGATTTAGTTGCTAGTTTTTTGATGTTTTTTTACACATTGCGCCTTCTTTGTCATTCCACCTCCATTCGCTGTTATTCACCCATATTTTTTTTACTCCAATTTTTACTTCATTTCCTTTATTTCTTTCTTCTTGAGCAATGTTTCTAATTGTTTTCTGTATTTCTCGTTCTTTTATGGTTGCATCTTCGTTGATATATATTTTGTACTCTTTAAATTCTTTTAACTTATGCTTTTTTTCCATTATTTTTCTTTTTTCTTCTTGGTTTTCTAATTCAATTAGGCATGTTTTTTCGCCTAACTTGTGAGCATTCCTTATTTTAACCTCTACCCCTATATGTTGTTTGATGAAATTATTGATTGTTCCTTTTAACTCTGCTTGCTCATATGTGTCTATCCTTAGACCGTTCATAACTATGTTATTTATTCGTCGGTGTTTTTCCATAACTTCCATGTTTTTTGTTATTTCTCTGAGTTCCTCCTTGATCTCTATATTTTCTTGTTTTAGTTCCAAATTTTCTTTTCTCAGCTCTCTGTTTTCCATTATGAGCTTTTCTATCGTTTCCTGCATTCTTTTTGATTTCTTTTTATTTCCTTAATATCATCGGTAAGGTGGCTCATCATTATTAGTAATTGATCAATTTTTGTTGCCTCATTTTTTTTCTCTGGAGTTTTTGTTGGCGTTCTCGAGAACTTCTTGCTCTTTCTGAAAATGTTATCTTCTTCCTCGCTGTCTTTATATCTGTCCTTCCTTTTTGCCCCTCCTTCTGAAAGTGTATCATCACTGTCTAAATTTTTTATATATTTTTCCATTTTCCGGCGCCAAACACTGTCTTCCACCTCAACAGTTCAGAGAAGACAGCGTTTACCGTATTTATTTTATGTTTATTAACCGTTATTATTTTTCTGTGTCTACCCCGAAAGTCTACTCACAACGGCAACGTCGCAATTTCAAAGGTCAGAGTTTCGTTTCTATGCCTTGATGTTAATTAGGCTTATCAATTACAGCAATCTTACTTTTTATAGGGCCTTGGTGTTTTCGGATGTTATTTCACCGATTTTAAAGTTTTTTCTTAGCACTCTCCTTCACTTAATGTCTTATATTATTCACTGAATGTCTTATATTATTCACTAGATATTTTCAATAATTTATTTCCCGTTACAACTCTCAGAAATTGAGTTTATTGTAGACGACAAATAAAATATTTGTTTACGTTTTGGTTACCGTGTTGCCACCATCTGTGGTACTGTCATCACTTTGATTAACCGTATCAAATGCTTTTTCAAATTCGACAAAGACAAGTATCAGGGGTCTATTATATTCAATGATTTTTTCAATTAACGATTTAATGGTTTGCAAATGATAATTTGTTCCGTATCCAACTCTAAATCATGCTTGAACACAAGGTTGATAGAAGTCTAGTTTTGATGTCAACCTATTAGTTATTATCTTCATAAACAACTTATAACGTCAGATAACAAGCTAATAGGTCTATAGTTCTTTAGCTCTGTTATATCTTCCTTTTTGTGCATGACTACTATAACAGCTTTATTCCACTGAGATGGTGTAACCTCTTTTGAAAAGCATAAGTTATATAATTGTGTCAATTTAATTCAATACTGTCTTTCCTCCTGCTTTAACCGCCTCAATAACGATTTGGTCATCACCAGCTGCTTTATTGTTTTTCATTCGATTTAATGACTTTGAGACTTCTTCGATTGTTATTTCTGGGATATTCTCTGAACCCACATTCTGGACTTTTCTCAACTTGGTGCCGCCTTTCTTACTCCTTTCTCTATATATTTATGTGTAATATTCTTCAACTACCTTAATTATCTTATCTTTATCTGTTACCACTTTTTCATTTCGATCTGCGAGCTTAACAATATTCTTCTTATCTAAAGCTTGACACCTCTGCAGCACCTTTAAACTTTCATTTTCCTCTATTGTAATCTTTTTTGCGTTATATTGTCGTACGCCTTTCTCACTGCTTTATTAATATCTTTTATTAAGTTGTTGTAGTACGCTTGCATTCGTATCGTTTTTGTTCTTAAGTTCTCTTCGTGTGTCCATAAGTCTTTTTGTCACTTGACTGATTTTTTCCTTCGTATCTCTCCTAGGATTTGTATTGCACTTTTTCTCTGCGTTCTTAATAGCTTTTTTTAAGTTATCATTAAGGTTTCGACATCCATAACGTTGTTATTAATTTGTAAAGATAAAAAATTGGTAGTAAATGTTAAGTTATCGAATAGAGAATTGATTGGTTGTCTGATGTATGTAATGATAGGCTCTAGGCCAGATTTAAGTTTTTGTATGTCATATTTTAATCAATTTCAAAATAATTACAATGAAGAACATTGGAAAAAATTAAAAAATGTTTTGAGATACTTGAAATATACAGAAAATTATGTCTTAAGTTTTGTTAAAGGTAAAAACAAAGAAATAGAGATAGTGTCCTATGTTGATGCAGATTTTGGAAACAATCAAATCGAGAGAAAAAGTATTAGTGGTTATGTTATAAAGTTTAACAATAATGTTATTTGTTGGAAAACTAAGAAGCAAAATGTAGTGTCACTATCTAGTGCAGAAGCCGAATATATGGCATTATTTTCATGTATCACAAAAAGTTTGTTCTTTAGTCAGATGTTGGAAGAGATCTTTAAAATCATGTATAGTGTACATGTGTATGATAATAACCAATCATGTATTAAGATGGCGTTTACATTGGAATCAAAAAGAACCAAACATATTGATGTTAGACATCATTTTATTAGATATTGTTTAGAAAAGGAACTTACTACTTTACAGTATGTACAGTCAAATCAGCAACAAGCTGACATTTTTACAAAGTCACTGTCAAAAACTAAATTCACCTATTTTAGGGAACTTTTAAATGTTATTGAGTTGTAATAATTTTATAGTTACGCTAATATAGAATTGCAGAAGAGTGTTGGTATTACAATTCTATATTTTACATTTTTATGTTAAGTGTTGGCATTACCTGTAAGTGACAAGTATCAACGTCAATAAGTATAATTAATCTTTGTAAACAGGAATTTATGTTATAATAAAACGTTTATTTTTGTCAACGTATTGTTTTAGTATTTCATCTATAAGCAAGACTTTTTCCATCACGTGTCCCTAAATGTTATTGACCACTACTCGATTGGAATAACAAATCCTGACAGTATATAATAATACTCTTGTAATGTTGACAAATGGAATATCAAAAATTCAAATTGGCACGAGTATTATAATCTAGTTTCAAATGAAATGAATGCATTACATGAAATTTTAAAATCAAATAATAATAATGATAGTCAAATTCAAGAGATTTTCAATGTATTATTAAATGCCGTCGAAAAAGTTGTTGGTAAAATGAATTCCAAACAATTAAATTCGTCAGTCCCTTGGTGAAATTCTGAATGTCAAGAAGCTATTAAACTTTTAAAAACATCATTAAATCGATTCAGGAAACATAATACACTTGAAAATAAATTAGAATTCAAACGACTTAAAGCACGAGCTAGATTTATCATTAAAAGAAGTAAACTTGAATCATGGAGTTTCAGAATTAAATTCATCTACACCAATTAATAAAGTGTGGCAAATGGTACGAAAGATATCCGGAAATATGCCCCAAACCACATACGTCTTAGAAGAAAAATAAAAAATATACACTTCCCCTCTAGACATAGCCAATATTCTAGCTAATAGTTTTGAAATATTCTCAAGCGATGATGTTCTTCCTCCTGAGATATTTTGACCAAAAAGGAAAGAGAGGAATCCAAAGGTATTGATATATCGCCCGATGAACTTTCTCTTTTAAATTATCCCATAAGCATGAATGAATTCAAATACTCACTCAATAATACGAAAAACTCTTCTCCCGATTCTGATAACATCTCTGAAATAGTTCTTTGACAACTTGAGTTATCTGCAAAGAAACACTTGCTGAATATCTATAATAATATATGCAGACATAGCAAGTTTTTAAAAATCTGGAGTTCATCTATCGTAATCCTTATTTATAAACAAAATCACCCAAAATCATCTCTGTCACATTCATATAGACCTATTTCTCTAACTTGTGTAATGTATAAAATTCTCGAGAAAATCATATCCAACAGAATAATGTGGTTTTTAGAAAATAATAAACTACTATCCTCGGAACGAAGTGGAGTCCGGAAAAATCGTTCAACACTGGATAATCTTATTGATTTAGAGTCTAAGATTCACGAAGCAATGGCATGTGGACAAAATGTCTCGCAGTATTTTTTGACATAACTAGAGTACACGATACAGTTTGGCGACATGGTATTATTCAAACACTTAGTCGATAGGAAATAAAAGGTAATATATCACAATTTATAAATAATTTCCTTTCTAATCGAACTTCGAATGTACGAGTGCTTTCTCTAATACAAAAATTCAAAATAACGGAATTCCCCAAGATCTAATTTAAGCGTCTCACTATTTCTTATTGCAATAAATAATATTATCTTTACTTGTGACTTAGAGGAGAAGGTGGTAATATGGACCCCCATTTTGATTTTTTATTGTAAAATTGATATTATTAATAAAAAACAGAGATTGTTAGCTTAGTTACGATATGGTGTTAGTTACCGAACACATTGTAATAGTTAAAGCGGTTTAAGACTTCATGTTACATTTTTTTTAAATAATTTTTTAAAAGTTGACACATTCATCAGAAAACGGGATGTGCAGTTAATATGGCCCCCATGGTGTTTGTAATATGGACCCCCTTATTAATTTAAGGAAATATTGGCAAATTCTGAAAATTATATCTGCATTGAACAAAAAACCTTTTTATTATACATAAGTAGATAGAGTGTATATAAGTAGATACAGCATAATATGTATGTATAGGTAGATATAGTCTAGTCTACAAAATTAAAATGTCCTACATGGTAATAATGGACGAACAACGACAGAAATCGCAGACGTACTCATCCTTCTCTGCCCCTGCACATTCGTTATGTGCCCACAGTGAACACATGAGACACTGAACCCATAGTTCCCCCCGCACGCTGTTGGTGAACTTTTCATCACAAAAAATACATTATGCGTCATCTTGGTTTGGTTGAGGCTCTCTAACTGATAGATCAAAAGGTGATTCACCGGAGCAAGTGGAGAGCTGCATTCCGTCATCATCATCATCATCATCGTCGTCGTCACTGCTGTCAGCTGGACGTTTGTGTTTAGGGTTGTTCTTCTTTGATTTTCCAGCGTTGGCACGTGGGATACAGTTAGACTTGGCTGTTTGTCCTTTAGGGCTAGCTTGAGGCCCAGAACAAGACGATATGGGGTTATCAAACGTCACAGCGCTAGTTTGAGGTCCGGGACAAGATGGTATGGGGTTAACAAACGTCAAACTTCGAGTGACACTTGTTGAAGCACCTCTTCCAGTGCCTTTCCCATTGCCACGGCCATTGCCACGGCCACGACCACGACGACTTGCAGCAGCTTCTTTTTTTACCAGAAAATCTTCTAGCTCTCTTTTATAAGGAGAACTAGTAATGACGTTTGCGATGCAGGGTTTTCGTCCACGGTTTGATTTTTTCTTTTTTTTCTGGAACGGGGTGAATGTCTTTAGGAGACACAGCGAAGGTTGTTGGTGGATAAGGATTGACTTCAACTGCAGGAGTGTCATGCAGTCGGTTATCAGTGTTCTCAACCTGATTTTCGTTTGGTGCCTCCTCCTCCCCTGCAATGAATTCATGGTCTTGAAAAATATTTCTTTCCAGGGGTAAATACCTGTGACCCAGAATCCATTTACAGCGTTTACTCCTGTGGTACATCGGAGGTACGCCTTTCCAAAAAAGGACGCAATATCGTAAGGCCCAACAGGTCTACTTTCATGAAGCATCCACTGTCGGATATTTTCACTGTAGTGAGTCTTTAAAGCTCCCATAAAAGTGCGATCTAGTGGTTGCAATTTATGTGTTGTGTGGGATGGTAAGGACAATATCGTGATGTAATTTTTCCCTGCCAAATCGATCACATCAATGTTTCTTGTGTGCGAAAAGTGACCGTCAAGGATAAGTAGTATGGGTGAGGTCTCTGTTGGATTTGTTTTTTCAATAAAATGAGCTAACCAGTCTCTAAACAGATTAGATTGAACCCACCCAGACGGGTGAGCTCTTCCAATTGACCCAGGAGGAGCTCCTTTCATAAGGAGATTAGACATGTTTATCCTTGGGAAAATCAACATCGGAGGGACATAAGATCCTCCTGCATTCGTTGAACATATGACTGTGACCAAAGATCCACGTTCTGCCGCAGTTAGAGAACATATTTGGCGTTTACCTTTACTGGCAATAACTTGTGGTATTTTTGTCTGAACTACACTCAGGCCCGTTTCATCCACATTCCAAATACGGTCACCTGGGTATTTGTGTTTTGAATATTCGGACTCCAGCAAGTCATAAAAGGCATTCACTCTTTCACGAGTAAAACCTTTTGCACGAGCATATGATGTTCCAGTTGGCTTTCGGATTGACAACTTGTCTTTGTGTCGTTTAAGGAAATGGTCCAACCAAGCCCTGCCAGCAATTTCGTTTCTAAAGTTGGTTTGAATCCCATTTCTAATTGCTAGTTGGTAAGCCATTCGACGAACATCCAAGCGAGTGAACCCGTAAAATTTTGCCTCCATATACTTCAGGTACTCCACTAGTTCATTTTCCAGTTCTTCAGGTATAGCTGGTTTCCTACCTAGCTTTTTTGTGTGAACTTCAGTGGCTTCAGATGTACTTGCCTCTTTAACATATCTTCTTAAAGTGGTCTTAGGCTCATCAAAATGTTTAGAAGCCTTTTTGACACCCATTTTCTTTTCGGTGACAGCTGCTACTGCTTCTTACATTTTGTCCTTGTCCCAAATTTGCCTTTTTCTGGCTGGTTTAGGTGTTAAGCTGATTCTAGGCATCTGAAAAATAAAAAAAACCACAAATATTGAAACTGCTTGTAATATGGACCCCGGGGTCCATATTACCATTACCTAGGGGGGCCATAATACACACATCTCCAAGTTTAAAACACGTGGTTACAAGATAGAATGTAAAAGACTAGAACATTCTAGTCTGTGTTAAACTGTAGGTAATAACCTCTAATTCATATGCACGATACTTAGAACTAAGTTATTATTAGTTATGGTAAGTTAAAATCAAGAAATTTACATACCTTTCAAAGTTTTGAAGATTGACCAAAATACAAACTACTGCACAATTACTAAGTGACTGCACTTAATGGCTCACAGCGCTCCTACCGGCCAGTTGGTATACTAGTGAACTAGTTCCAGCGTTCTCCACTAGATTTCAGCACTTTGTTATAAAAATACGGAGGGGGGCCATAAAATATGCAGGGGCCATATTACCACCTTCTCCTCTACCAGTAAAAGCTAGACTCTTTGCAGATGACTTAATCATTTTTATTAAGGGGATAAATGATAAAACCCTTCAGACCTATCTACAGAAAGTGCTATGGAATGTCGAATTATGGACAAATTCCATAGGTCTTCAATTATCAACAACAAAATCAAAGGCTATGTATTAAAAAAAAGAAGTTGCTATGTATCACTGCAGAATTAAAACTATGTAATAAAGAAATAAAATATGTTGGGAAAATTAAATGTCTAGGAATGATATTTGACAATAGATTATCCTGGAATCACCATATTCATGATCTAAAAAGTACGTGTCAATCTGCACTTAAAATTATCAAAACTGTTGCACACAATACGTGGGGAACAGATAGTAAAACACTGACCCTTATGTACAAGTCATATCATAAAACAACTCAATCGAATACAAAATAGTGCTTTGGGATCCATACTAGGTGCCTTTTCTACTAGCCCTACTGAAAGTTTACACTGTGAAGCTGCAGAAATCACACTGGAATTTCGAAGAAAACAACTTTCACTAACATATGCAGCATCAATACAGGCAAATCCTATGAATCCTGTTAACCACTATGTAAATTCAGACCGTTTTAGGAATAACTTTAAAACACAGATCTGCTAGGCGTGACCTTTCTTTTTATGAAAGGTTAAACAGATACCTCATTGAACTTGAATTCAAATTTTCAGATACCTATTGTATACCAGATATTAACACTGTTCTCCCTTGGACTGTTCCCATCCCATCTAACAACACCAAATTCCCCATATATAAAAAAGCAGATAACCATCCCAAAGCATTATATCAATATGCATTATATCAATACACAGATTCCCTAAGTTTTGTAATTGCTCTAAATAACTTATATCCTAGCCATCCAAGTCTACTACTTATTAAATCAGCATAAAGCCATGCTAACTATGAACAGAAATTCAACTTTGTATGGATTCCTTCCCATATCGGAATTGTTGGTAATGAAGAAGTAGATTCCTTGACAAAACTAGCAATCTCGAGTCCAGAAGCTGTAGAAATCAGAACCAATCCACATCTAGATATAAAACCTATAATCAAGAACTTAATAAACAATGATTGGAAGACCAAGTGGAATCAGTCAACATTCAAACTACGAGAAGTAAAACATTCTATATTACCTTGAAAATCAATCCCAAATAAGTGTATATATCAAACCATCCTATCTTCTCTGAGAATAAGCCACACCGCCATCACCCATAAATATCTGCTGGTGAGTAAATTAAAACCAAAGTGCTACGTATGTAATATTGTGCTTAGTGTTCGCTATATTTTACTGGAGTGTCCTTTATATTGCATGAAGAGACTTCAAGATAAATAACAAGATACCTTACAGGCAATATTAAGTGACGGAACTGATATGATAATCATATCATGGCGGTAGCGGGTAGATACTCATCTATGATCCCGATAGGTGACAGATCTATTTCAGGGATGAGCCCTGCCCACGCGAGCCTCGGTTTATCTCCTAATACCATACAGGGGAAACCATTGTCCTACCCTCAGTCCATATTCAAACCTACCTTTTTTCTCTCCCAGTACCCTGGATGGATTTACCGATAACGACCCTAGATTGAGTATGGAAATAATTTTTGATTAACGAATAGGAAGATGGTCCTCCAAAGAATAGGATGTTGAGGCGCCGGGCCTGCTACCCGACACTCGGAAAAAGTCATTATGTCGCATCGCATCTAAACAAAATGAAATAATCCCAGAAATCGAAAGACTAGGCACATATATAATAGTCTTAAGCGAAACAAAAAAAAAGTCAAGGAGACGAAATTATAGGGAAATATACACACATATGTAGTGGAGTTTGCAAAAATGAAAGAGCCGCAAAAGGAGTATCAATATTAATAAAAAATAAATGGAGAAAATACATACAAGATTACCAGCAAATAAATGAACGAATAATGGAAATTAGGATGAACATATTTGGACAACCAACAATAATTGTTGGATTATATGCAATGAATGACAATGCGACCATAGGAAAAAGGAAGATTTTTTCAACGCACTAAAAGATGTACTAGACATGACAAAGGAAAAAGAAGATATTCTACTGATTGGAGATTTTAACAGCCACATAGGAAAGGATGATGAAGATATAGTGGACGATTGGGAAAAGACCAAATTAGAAACGACAATGGAAGTCGACTAATCGAAATATGTCGAGAATACGAGTTAGCCATAACCAACACAAGATTCCAGCATAAAAACATACATAGATATACATGGGACGAACCTGGTAGAAACCAAAGATCAATTATTGATTTAAGAAAAGCCAGCAAAACAATAATACAAGATGTAAGAGTATACAGACAAGCAGAATATGCAAGTAACCACCGATTAGTGCTAGGAAAATTCATATACACGGGAAGACGACAAAAAGACAATATCCAGAAAGATAAGATGCAAAAAATCGCAAATACGAGGTATAAAGTAGAACTTCTACAACAATTTAGTACTCGAACACTATATCAGAATATGCTACACATGAACGAAGAATGAACCGCAACAAAAATGTATCAACACCTAAAGGAAAAAATAAACAAAGCGGCAAACGAAGTGCTGGGTATTGAAGAACATAAGATTACATATTTGGAGAAATACAGTGACGACATAGAAGAGATGATTAAAAGAAAAAAAAAGTGCATTTCATAATGGCTAAACGACAGAACCCCAGGAACACGGAGAGAATATGTTACCCTCAGACAACAAGTTAAAAAAAGAATAAAGCTCGAGAAAAATGAATACTGGGAGAGAATGTACAGAGACATAGACAACACGGTAGGGTATAACAGATCAACGGAAGCATGGAAAAAAATAAAAAACATCAGAAGTAATAAACGAAGTAAAAATACCATACAGATAATTACATCAAAAGAGTGGACAAAGCATTACACAAAATTATTGCAGGAGAATAGGCCGTAGTAAATCTCATACGACCCTGTGACAATAATAACTGAGGAAGCAGAAATCACAGAGGAAGATATAAATAAACCACTAAAGAAATCCAAAAACAATAAAGCACCAAGACCAGGGAACATAAAAATGGAACTGCTGAAATATGGAGGCGCAATGGTAGTATCCTTTATACAATAGTTGTTCAATAAAATCAAAGCAGGAGAGAAGATTCCCGATGAGTGAAATTTATCATACATGTCCTCTCTTTTCAAAAAAGGTGACAAAAGATCACTAAATAACTACAGAGGGATCAGTGTAATGCCTTCAATAGCCAGAATCTTTTCATCAGTTATGAAAGAAAAACTAGAACAACACATGGACCAATATAACGAAGAACAAGCCGGATTCCGAAAAGCCAGATCATGTTTAAATAATATATTCATTTTGAGACAGGTGATTGAAAAGAACAAAGAAAAACACATTGAAACACATATGACCTTTATCGACTTAGAGAAAGCATACGATAGCGTGCCCAGGAAACAACTACGAGAAGCAATGAGAAGAATGCGCGTTAGAGAGAAATGGGTGAATATAACACAAAGACTGTATAAAGAAACACAAGTGCAAATAAAGTTAGGTAATGAAATAACAAAAACAATCATCGCAACAAAAGGCCTCAAAGAGGGATGTGGTCTCTCACCTACACTTTTTATCATATATGTAGACCAGGGTTTCAAAAGATGGTATAGAAAATGCAGAACAATGGGCACACCAGTACAAGAAAATATGTTACATTTACTACTTTTCGCAGATGATCAAGTCATTTTTGCACAAGACAGGAAGGGTATGGAATATATGAAGGATATTAAAGAATATGAACTTTGGAAACTCAAGATAAATATGTGCAAGACCGAATACTTATGTATTGGACCCGAGGTTAATGATTTGAACTTAAGTTTAGAAGAAGAGACTATTAAGAGTTGTAAGACTTTTAAGTATTTAGGGTCAATGATTAGCCGAGATGGTACTTGTATGGAAGATACAGAAATGAAAATAGCACGGGGAAAATAAGCCACAAGAGCACTTCATGGAGTAATATGGAACAACACTCTGACCAAAGAAAACAAAAAGAGGATCTTTCAAAGCATTGTGATGAATATTACCCTATATGGAGCGAAAGTATGGCCAATGACAACAACAATACGAAATAAAATAAGAACAGTTGAACTGGACTTTATGAGAAGATGTCTACAAATCACAAGAGCGAATAGAATAAGAACGGAGGAAATATGGAACAGAATGGAAGTAGAATTCCCAATTACAAAACACTTGGAAAACAGAGCCATGCAGTGGTGCGGGCATGTACAAAGAATGCCAGAGCATAGGTGGCCAAGACGAATATTAAACTGGGACCCGCCGGAAGAAGACGGAGAGAAAGACCTGCTACAAGACGGAAAACATACGTCGGAAATACTATGATAGATAGAGACCTCAGAGAAGGTGACTGGGAGAATATATATATATATATATATATATATATATATATATATATATATATATATATATACATATATATTCCATAAATGTCCTAAATAAATTGTAAAACTTTAAATTGTACAACGCCAATGACCCTATAAGGTTGAGGCATAGATAAATTAAAAAAAAAAAAAAAAAAATAAATAAAAAAAAAAGAAAAAAAAAAGTGAAAATCCTCAGAACCGAAGAAATTTTATAGCTGGTACATACAGATAATAATATAGACTTACTAATACAGCCTTTTATCAAAATATATCAAGCAGAAGAAGTATGGAGAGATTGAGTTATAAAAGTATATAATAATTGAATACAATAAACCTCAATATGTAGCAGAAAAATTCGAGACGAGAAATAAATTAGAAGAGTACAAAGTTATCTAAATAGGGACAGTACAGTAAAAGATAATAACTTTAACCTCGACACCTGGGCTTAAAATAAATAATAGAAATAGAATTAGACGAATGAAAGCATAAATTACTATGAAAAATTTCTCGTGGAAAAGGACAAATTATAAAATATATATGAAGTACCCAGAACTTAAGATTATTAGCAATTATTAAAAAATAAATTAAAACTCTAATAAATAAGGAGAATCATATTTATTTACCTTTAAAATACCGGCTTTAAGAGAAATGAGATTGTCAAAGCTTTGCGTTGGATGACACGAAACTAACGGAATGACCAAGATGCAAAATATTTCATATACGCTATATAATAATTATCCCTAATTATGATTCATATTCCAATCAGAGTATTTACATTGTGATACTATAATCACTGAATTCTTTTACGACTGTGGTCACTAATGTTTGAATTGTTTCACGTAGACAGTTTTTCAAGCTTACTTAACGTTTTTATCGTAGGTAGCAACAATCAGTACAGTGATATCAAATATTGACTCAAGGTTATATAAAATAAAAGCTATGTAAGAGTGGTTTTCTTATGTAAAAAATATTTATCTTAATATAAATAAATTCATGCTATATAAGATTAAATATAAAGCTATAAAAATCCCATATAATGTACTTTTTGTTCTATTATCAATATTCTGACCTTTCGGCTGCATTTATTATTCACTGCTGGATGTTCGTGACTTTATATCCATATTTTACTGGGCCTTCCTCTTGTTATTTTTCCTAAGGATTTCCATCTTTGCCTTACTTTTACAGCTCGATTATTCGGCATTTTTGACTGACTAAGCCAATTTACTCTGGGCTGCATGGCCCCATTTCTTTTTATTCTTTTTGTATTCTCGAAGGTGTATGGATGTTAATCAGCCAGTATATATGTGTTTCTTTGATTACAACAAAGCGTTTGATAAGGTCAGACATAACCGTCTTATCGAATTACTTGAAAAGAAAAACTTAGATATGAGAGACATCAGGATCATTAGCGCTATCTATTATAATCAGATCGCTGTGGTAAAAGAGAACAACGTCTTTTCAAATGAAATACAAATTGAGAGAGGCGTCAGGAAGGGCTGTCTTCTGTCTCTTACTTTCTTTAATTTGTATTCAGAGGAAATAATCCAGGAAGCACTAGAAGAACTAACTATGGGAATTAAAGTAAATGGTCGACCGATCAATAATATACGGTTTGCCGATGACACTATTTTATTAGCGGAATATCTTGAGGATTTACAACAAATGGTTGACAGAGTGGTAGAAGTCAGTGAAGAAAACGGACTGTCCCTAAATACAAAAAAAACACAATTTATGGTAATTACAAAAGCCCACAGCGTTAAGAAAACATAACCATACATGGAGATCAAATTAAAAAAGTTGAAAAATATAAATATCTGGGTACAATAATTAATGAAAATAATGAGTACACAGAATAGATTAAGGCAAGAATAGGACAGCCAAGAAATTCTTTCAACAAACTGAAAATAGTACTCTGCAGTAGGGACATTTCCATTTCTTTGAAGATAAGACTTCTGAGATGCTACGAGTTCTCCATATTATTTTATGGGTTGAAGGCTTGGACTTTAAAGACAGATGTTTCGGACAGATTGGAAGATAGAGCCACGAATGTCGAGGTATTGAGAAGAATGGGAAAAGATAAAGAGGTCTTATATACAGTTAAAATCAGAAAACTGCAGTACCTGGGACATGTTATGAGGGGCGAGCGTTATAACTTGTTGCAATTAATAATGCAAGGAAAAATACAGGGTAGAAGGAGTCGCGGAAGAAGACGCATCTCCTAGTTGAATAATTTAAGAGCTTGGTTTAATTGTACTTCTGCTGACCTCTTTAGAGCAGCGGCGTCGAAAGTGCGAATTGCCATGATGGTTGCCAACCTTCTTAGAGGAGATGGCACGTGAAGAAGAAGAAGATTCACGAATCCTGCTTTCTACAACAATCCCTTTGGCTCGTGCTTTAGTTTAATTTGCGACCTACCATCGGTACAACCAGTTGTTTTAAATATCTTTCTTAGTATATTGCGTTCAAAGAGTCCATGTTCCGTCTTCATATGTGACTACTAGCCTAATAGCTGTTTTGTAAACTCAACTTAAATTATCGATTCAGTAATTTGCCTTACGATCAATATTTGTATGTATAAAAGCACTTATTGTCTCTAAGAATCCGTTCTTCTATAAATTATGTTAAAAACTCTGGTCCTGGTCCAGATGATATTTCCATTATTTTCCTTAAAAATTTGCTTAAAAATGGAACTGCCTATTTAATAAAGATATATAACTAAATATGGATTAAAGGAGTGTTTCCACATACTTGGAATAATGTTTAGACAGTACCTATCCTTAAACCTGGTAAACCACGTTCAGACCCAAATTCCTACCGTTCAGTATCGTTAGGATGTGCAATGAGCAAAGTGCTCGAAAAATTAATTAACCAACATCTTATTTGGATACTCGAGCAAAGATCTGTTTTATCTAACAAACAAAGTGGATTTCCTAAAGATAGATCAACTATAAACAACTTAGTTGACCTCGAGTCTGAAATACATGAAGTGCTAGCAAATAATCAAAGCTGCATAGCGGTATTCTTTGATATAACCAGAGCATTTGATACAGTTTCGCGCCATGGAATAATTAAAAATTTACAGAAATTAGGTATACAAGGAAATATGCTAATCTTCATCACTAACTTTTTAAAAAACTGAAGCTTCCAAGTAAAAGTAGATGATTTCATTTCTATAACAAGAATACAGGAAAATGGAGCCACTCTAGGATCATCGATTAGTGTTACTCTTTTTCTTATTGCAATTAACATTATTTTGGAAAATGATTTTTTTAGCAGTAAAGAGTAGGCTATACGCAGATGATCTCATAATCTATTGTAAAGAAAGAAACATAGAACCAATTGAACAAACCTTACAAGATACTATTTCTGAATTATAAAAATGGTCAATGAAATCTGGAATGAAATTTTATTCCAATAAAAGTAAATGTCTCTATTTCACCAGAAAACGTAATTTTAGTGGTCCAGAATTTACAATCCCTAATACAAAAATAGAATATATTGATTGTATCAAATTCTTTGGAATTAATTTTGACAAACACTTAAATTTTAAGAAACATATTTATCATCTTAAAAAATCTTGTCAACAATATAAACATAATGAAAGTCCTATCTACTAAAAATTGGGGATGTGATCAAGATATCCTATTGAAAGTATATAAAAGCCTTATTCGATCGATTATAGTCGATAACGGTTCAATAGTGTATGGGTCTAACAGTTAATCACTTTTAAAAGAGTTGCAAACAATCCAAAATACTGCTATAATAATAGCATTAGGAGCTTTTTGTACCACACCTACAGATAGCTTACTATGTTTAGTAGGAGAAATGACTCTGAAATCAAGAAGACAATATCTTAGCCTAGGATATGCTGCAAACGTTTCAGCAAATAGTGAAGATCTTACTTATTAGGCTGTTTTTTGTTCGGGCTGTTAGGCCGTTGTCTTTTGACATTAGTTCTCGACGTTTCGCCAACAGTTGGTAGGGGTTGGCATCTTCTGGGGATGTTACTGGAGATGTTGCGTGTCGTCGTTTGTAGTAGCTTTTCTTTCTTGGTGTTTTGCGGGAAGGGTGTTTGTGGATTTTAATATTGGTATCCATGTTTCGTGGATTTTTAGTCCTTCTTCTATCTGAGTGAAATTATTTGGGTGCTTATATATTTCCACCGATTACCGATACAACCGTGGGTAGAAACTGTGATGTTTTATCCAGCATCTGCGTTTCTTCAAACAGTATCCGATATTATCCGTTTCCCAAAGCGTGTTCGGCAACGGCAGATTTGTCGATATGTCCTAAACGACAATGGATTTTATGTTCATTTATCCTTGTGTGTGTGTCTTTTCGTGGTTCCCACATATATCATTCTACAAGTAAATTGTATTCAGTATACTACAGCCGTTGCTAATGGGTTGCGTTTGTCCTTCACCGATCTAAATCTGTATATATAAAAATAAAAATATACCTTACAGACTGCGAACCAAAGTGTTTAATTCTTGTTTCCTACCTGTACTTACATATGGAGCTCAAACCTGGACATTTACTAAAATAAACATGGAGAAGGTCACAACAACTCAGAGAGCTATGGAACGACATATGCTGGGTATCTTACTCAAAGACCATAAAATCAATGAAGACATTTGTAGTATAACAAAAGTAAAAGATGCTGTCAAACAGGCAGCTAAACTGAAATGGAAATGGGCTGGACATAACCAACGTCTTACGGATGGCCGATGAAATAAAGAAAAAGACTGCAAATGCGATGGGGCGACGATATTAAAAGAACTGCAGGGCCAATTTGGAAACGTCTTACTAATAACAGAGATGAATGGTGAGAAATAGGAGAGGCCTATATTCGGCAATCCGAATAGAGAAAAGGGCTTAAATAAAATAAAGAAGAGATTAAATGGCCATTTATGTATAAACTACAATTACATGTCTTCTAAAAAGTTTTTTTTGTACAAAAATTAATCAGAAAAACCCTAGTACTATTTACGTTCAAATCCACTAACCTTAGTTTTTTTTTACAACTTTCCAAGCAGCGTCTTCCTCTGTTACCATGTTTATAGAGCCATTGTATCATCATTCTGACAATCTTTCCAGAGTTGTATGAAGAATTGGACGCCATTTTTAAATAAAATTACATAGGTTTCTCCTAGTTCCTCCTTCCAATTTCCAACAGAAATTTACAATTTGCAGCTATGGCCTAAGTACTGGTTTACTAAAGAAGAATCGATCTGTAAAAAATCAGTTTTTATCATCTAGCTTTTAAAAGAAAATTATTAAAAGTTCGTACCTTATTCGCAACATCGATTTTCTTAGTATTATTGCTTCCGATTAAAAACATATACGAAATTGTTTCTTCTTTTAAGATGATATCTTCTAGTGATGTTGTCGACTACATTAACCCGTCTTATCCTAGTCATAGCAGCTTAAAATAGATCAGCTGACGTTAAACCAGTCCATTTTCTAACACAGAGAATCTTCCCAAGACTGTAAAAAGAATTTCTGCAATATAATATCTTTAAACGTATGTTGATTTTTACAACTAATTAACTATGATCCAATAAGACATCTTTTGTCTCTGTTGATAAAATCAACATTATTTCTCTCTAAAGTATCATTGGGTGCTTTTCGTGTATAAACATTCGTGGATGTAATTTTAAAAATTGATTCATTACAAATATGTCCATGTCTTGGCATAATTGGATCACGCTTAGAGCGTCAATTGGAACCACAGAGGAGTAACAATAAAAGGCGAAACGCTTAACTATCTGTGTTTCGCAGATCGCATTTCCCTATGACAGATAATTTAGGAGAAACCACAGATATGTTAAATGAATTGGACTTTGCATGATTGAATGTGGGTTTCAGAATAAACTTATCCAAAACTAAGTATATGACAAATATGGTCGACACTACAAATAGTTAAAATACGGTACTCACAATTTAATAATTATTGCTGCAATAATCACAGTTGATTCTATAATGCCAATTGTGAATTGGTTTCTACAGATGTCATAAGACATATTCAATCATATATTATATGAATTAGTCTCATAGCATCCGTAAAATACAGCTCGATATGAGTTGCTTTTCTATAGATGAAATTATTTTCCTAGTCAAAACAGGAAAATTTAAGGACTTCTTTTTTCTGAAAATTATAAAAAAACAATAGTGTGAAAAAATTGTGAAATCTTGGTCCTTTAGTTGGCTAAGAGAAAGTTTTGGTGCTTGCAACTGCACCTAAAATGGGTAAAAATTTTATTTGCAGTTAACGAACAGATTTCGAAAAGTATTGAAAATGTGTATTAAAAGTTAAAAATAGTTAAAATACGGTACTCACAATTTAATAATTTCTGCTGCAACAGTCCAGTTGATTCTATAATGCCGATTGTGAACTGCTTTCTACAGATGTTATGAGAAATTTTCAATAATATACATGAATTCATCTCATAGCATCCGTAAAACACAGCTCGATATGGGTTGCTTTTCTAGAGATGAAATGATTATTATAGTGAAAATAGGATAGTTCAAGGACTTTTTTCTGAAAATTATAACAAAAACAATAGTGTTGACAAATCCTGAAGTCTTTGTCCTTTAGTTGGCTAAGAGAAGGTTTTGGTTCTTGAAGTTGTACCAAAATTGGGTAAAAACTTGATTTGCAGTTAACGAACAGATTTCGGAAAGTATTGAAAATATGTATTAAAAGTTAAAAATAGTTAAAATACGGTACTTACATTTTAATAATTACTGCTGCAATAGTCACAGTTAATTCTATAATGCCGATTATGAATTGCTTTCTACAGATGTTATGAAACATATTCAATAATATACATGAATTTGTCTCATAGAGTCAGTAAAACACAGCTCGATATGAGTTGCTTTTCTATAGATCAAATGAATATCCCAGTCAAAACAGGAGAATCCAAGGACTTCTTATTTCTGAAAATTATAACAAAAACAATAGTGTGGAAAAATGCTGAAATCTTGGTCCTTTAGTTGGCTAAGAGAATGTTTGGTTCTTGGAATTGTACCTAAAATCGGCAAAAAAAAAATTATTTGCAGTTAACAAACAGATTTCGGAAAGTATCGAAAATGGGTATTAAAAGTAAAAATATTTAAAATACGGTACTCACAATTTAATAATTTCTGCTGCTACAATCACAGTTGATTCTATAATGCCGATTGTGAACTGCTTTCTACAGATGTTATGAGAAATTTTCAATAATATACATGAATTCCTCTCATAGCATCCGTAAAACACAGCTCGATATGGGATATATAACAAAAACAATAGTGTCGAAACATGCTGAAATCTTTTTCCTTTAATTGGCTAAGAGAATGTTTTGGATCTTGGAATTGTACCTAAAATTGGTAAAAAATTTTATTTATAGTTAACCAACAGATTTCGTTAAGTATTGAAAATGTGTACTAAAAGTTAAAAATAGTTAAAATACGGTACTCACAATTTAATAATTACTGCAGCAATATTCACTGTTAATTCTATAATGCCGATTGTGAACTGCTCTCTACAGAGGTTATAAGGCAGATTTAATCATGTACATGAATTTGTCTCATAGCATGCGTAAAGCACAGCTTGATATGAGTTGCTTTTCTATAGATGCAATAATTATCCTAGTGAAAATAGGACAGTTCAAGGACTTCTTTTTTCTGAAAATTATAAAAAAACAATAGTGTTGACAAATGCTGAAATGTTGGTCCTTTATTTGGCTAAGAGAAGGTTTTGGTTCTTGAAGTTGTACCAAAATTGGGTAAAAATTTGATTTGCAGTTAACGAACAGATTTCGAAAAGTATCGAAAATGTGTATTAAAAGTTAAAAATAGTTAAAATACGGTACTTACAGTTTATTAATTACTGCTGCAATAGTCACAGTTAATTCTATAATGCCGATTGTGAACTGCTTTCTACAGATGTTATAAAACATATTCAATCATAAACATGAATTTGTCTTATAGCATCCGTATAACACAGCTCGATATGGGTTGCTTTTCTATAGATGAAATGATTTTTCTAGTCAAAACAGGAAAAACTAAGGACATCTTATTTCTGAACATTATAACAAAAACAATAGTGAAAAAAAAAATGCTGAAATCTTTTTCCTTTAGTTGGCTAAGAGAAAGTTTTGGTTCTTGAAATTGTACCTAAAATCGGCAAAAAAAAATTATTTGCAGTTAACAAACAGATTTCGGAAAGTATTGAAAATGTGAATTAAAAGTTAAAAATATTTAAAATACGGTACTCACAATTTAATAATTTCTGCTGCAACAGTCCAGTTGATTCTATAATGCCGATTGTGAACTGCTTTCTACAGATGTTATGAGAAATTTTCAATAATATACATGAATTCATCTCATAGCATCCGTAAAACACAGCTCGATATGGTTTGCTATTCTATAGATGAAATGATTTTTCTAGTCAAAACCGAAAAAACTAAGGACTTCTTATTTCTGAACATTATAACAAAAACAATAGTGAAAAAAAATGCTGAAATCTTTTTCCTTTAGTTGGCTAAGAGAAAGCTTTGGTTCTTGGAATTGTACCTAAAATCGGCAAAAAAAATTATTTGCAGTTAACAAACAGATTTCGGATAGTATTGAAAATGTGTATTAAAACTTAAAAATATTTAAAATACGGTACTCACAATTTAATAATTTCTGCTGCAATAATCACAGTTGATTCTGTAATGCCGATTGTGAACTGCTTTCTACAGATGTTATGAGAAATTTTCAATAATATACATGAATTCATCTCATAGCATCCGTAAAACACAGCTCGATATGGTTTGCTTTTCTATAGATGAAATAATTATCCTAGTGAAAATAGGACAGTTCAAGGACTTCTTTTTTCTGAAAATTATAAAAAAACAATAGTGTTTGCAAATGCTGAAATGTTGGTCTTTTATTTGGCTAAGAGAAGGTTTTGGTTCTTGAAGTTGTACCAAAATTGGGTAAAAATTTGATTTGCAGTTAACGAACAGATTTCGGAAAGTATTGAAAATGTGTATTAAAAGTTAAAAAATAGTTAAAATACGGTAGTTAAAATTTAGTGATTACTGCTGCAATAGTTACAGTTAATTTTATAATGCCGATTGTGAACTGCTTTCTACAGATGTTATAAAACATATTCAATCATAAAAATGAATTTGTCTTATAGCATCCGTATAACACAGCTCGATATGGGTTGGTTTTCTATAGATGAAATGATTTTTCTAGTCAAAACAGGAAAAACTAAGGACTTCTTATTTCTGAACATTATAACAGAAAGAATAGTGAAAAAAATGCTGAAATCTTTTTCTTTTAGTTGGCTAAGAGAAAGTTTTGGTTCTTGCAATTGTACCTAAAATCGGCAAAAAAAAATTTTTTGCAGTTAACAAACAGATTTCGGAAAGTATTGAAAATGTGTATTAAAATTTAAAAATATTTAAAATACGGTACTCACAATTTAATAATTTGTGCTGCAATAATCAAAGTTGATTCTGTAATGCCGATTGTGAACTGCTTTCTACAGATGTTATGAGAAATTTTCAATAATATACATGAATTCATCTCATAGCATCCGTAAAACACAGCTCGATATGGGTTGCTTTTCTATAGATGAAAAGATTATTATAGTGAAAATAGGATAGTTCAAGGACTTTTTTTCTGAAAATTATAACAAAAACAATAGTGTTGACAAATCCTGAAGTCTTTGTCCTTTAGTTGGCTAAGAGAAGGTTTTGGTTCTTGGAGTTGTACCAAAATTGGGTAAAAATTTGATTTGCAGTTAACGAACAGATTTCGGAAAGTATTGAAAATATGTATTAAAAGTTAAAAATAGTTAAAATACGGTACTTACATTTTAATAATTACTGCTGCAATAGTCACAGTTAATTCTATAATGCCGATTATGAATTGCTTTCTACAGATGTTATGAAACATATTCGATAATATACATGAATTTGTCTCATAGAATCAGTAAAACACAGCTCGATATGAGTTGCTTTTCTATAGATCAAATGAATATCCCAGTCAAAACAGGAGAATCCAAGGACTTCTTATTTCTGAAAATTATAACACAAACAATAGTGTGGAAAAATTCTGAAATCTTGGTCCTTTAGTTGGCTAAGAGAATGTTTTGGTTCTTGGAATTGTACCTAAAATCGGCAAAAAAAATTATTTGCAGTTAACAAACAGATTTCGGAAAGTATCGAAAATGGTATTAAAAGTAAAAATATTTAAAATACGGTACTCACAATTTAATCATTTCTGCTGCTACAATCACAGTTGATTCTATAATGGCGATTGTGAACTGCTCTCTACAGAAGTTATAAGGCAGATTTAATCATGTACATGAATTTGTCTCATAGCATGCGTAAAGCACAGCTTGATATGGGTTGCTTTTCTATAGATGAAATAATTATCCTAGTGAAAATAGGACAGTTCAAGGACTTCTTTTTCCTGAAAATTATAAAAAAAAACAATAGTGTTGGCAAATGCTGAAATGTTGGTCCTTTATTTGGCTAAGAGAAGGTTTTGGTTCTTGAAGTTGTACCAAAATTGGGTAAAAATTTGATTTGCAGTTAACGAACAGATTTCGGAAAGTATTGAAAATGTGTATTAAAAGTTAAAAATAGTTCAAATACGATACTTAAAATTTAGTGATTACTGCTGCAATAGTCACAGTTAATTCTATAATGCCGATTGTGAACTGCTTTCTACAGATGTTATAAAACATATTCAATCATAAACATGAATTTGTCTTATAGCATCCGTAAAACACAGCTCGATATGGGTTTTTTTTCTATAGGTGAAATGATTTTCCTAGTCAAAACAGGATAATCTAAGGACTTCTTATTTCTGAAAATTATAACACAAAAATAGTGTGGAAAAATGCTGAAATCTTGGTCCTTTAGTTGGCTAAGAGAATGTTTTGGTTTTTGGAATTGTACCTAAAATCGGCAAAAAAAAATTATTTGCAGTTAACAAACAGATTTCGGAAAGTATCGAAAATGGGTATTAAAAGTAAAAATATTTAAAATACGGTACTCACAATTTAATAATTTCTGCTGCTACAATCACAGTTGATTCTAAATGCCGATTGTGAACTGCTTTCTACAGATGTTATGAGAAATTTTCAATAATATACATGAATTCCTCTCATAGCATCCGTAAAACACAGCTCGATATGGGTTGCTTTTCTATAGATGAAATTATTTTCCTAGTAAAACAGGAAAATCTCAGGACTTCTTATTTCTGAACATTATAACAAAAACAATAGTGTCGAAACATGCTGAAATCTTTTTCCTTTAGTTGGCTAAGAGAATGTTTTGGATCTTGGGATTGTACCTAAAATTGGTAAAATTTTTTATTTGTAGTTAACGAACAGATTTCGTAAAGTATTGAAAATGTGTACTAAAAGTTAAAAATAGTTAAACTACGGTACTCACAATTTAATAATTACTGCAGCAATATTGACTGTTAATTCTATAATGCCGATTGTGAACTGCTCTCTACAGAAGTTATAAGGCAGATTTAATCATGTACATGAATTTGTCTCATAGCATGCGTAAAGCACAGCTTGATATGGGTTGCTTTTCTATAGATGAAATAATTATCCTAGTGAAAATAGGACAGTTTCAAGTACTTCTTTTTTTCTGAAAATATTAAAAAAACAATAGTGTTCACAAATGCTGAAATGTTGGTCCTTTATTTGGCTAAGAGAAGATTTTTGTTCTTGAAGTTGTACCAAAATTGGGTAAAAACTTGATTTGCAGTTAACGAACAGATTTCGGAAAGTATTGAAAACGTGTATTAAAAGTTAAAAAATAGTTAAAATAAGGTAGTTACAATTTACTAATTACTGCTGCAATAGTCACAGTTAATTCTATAATGCCGATTGTGAACTGCTTTCTACAGATGTTATAAAACATATTCAATCATAATCATGAATTTGTCTTATAGCATCCGTATAACACAGCTCGATATGGGTTGCTTTTCTATAGATGAAATGATTTTTCTAGTCAAAACAGGAAAAACTAAGGACTTCTTATTTCTGAACATTATAACAAAAACAATAGTGAGGAAAAATGCTGAAATCTTTTTCCTTTAGTTGGCTAAGAGAAAGTTTTGGTTCTTGGAATTGTACCTAAAATCGGCAAAAAAAATTATTTGCAGTTAACAAACAGATTTCGGAAAGTATTGAAAATGTGTATTAAAACTTAAAAATATTTAAAATACGGTACTCACAATTTAATAATTTCTACTGCAATAATCACAGTTGATTCTGTAATGCCGATTGTGAACTGCTTTCTACAGATGTTATGAGAAATTTTCAATAATATACATGAATTCATCTCATAGCATCCGTAAAACACAGCTCGATATGGGTTGCTTTTCTATAGATGAAATGATTATTATAGTGAAAATAGGACAGTTCAAGTACTTCTTTTTTTCTGAAAATATTAAAAAAACAATAGTGTTCACAAATGCTGAAATGTTGGTCCTTTATTTGGCTAAGAGAAGATTTTTGTTCTTGAAGTTGTACCAAAATTGGGTAAAAACTTGATTTGCAGTTAACGAACAGATTTCGGAAAGTATTGAAAACGTGTATTAAAAGTTAAAAATAGTTAAAATAAGGTAGTTACAATTTACTAATTACTGCTGCAATAGTCACAGTTAATTCTATAATGCCGATTGTGAACTGCTTTCTACAGATGTTATAAAACATATTCAATCATAATCATGAATTTGTCTTATAGCATCCGTATAACACAGCTCGATATGGGTTGCTTTTCTATAGATGAAATGATTTTTCTAGTCAAAACAGGAAAAACTAAGGACTTCTTATTTCTGAACATTATAACAAAAACAATAGTGAGGAAAAATGCTGAAATCTTTTTCCTTTAGTTGGCTAAGAGAAAGTTTTGGTTCTTGAATTGTACCTAAAATCGGCAAAAAAATTATTTGCAGTTAACAAACAGATTTCGGAAAGTATTGAAAATGTGTATTAAAACTTAAAAATATTTAAAATACGGTACTCACAATTTAATAATTTCTACTGCAATAATCACAGTTGATTCTGTAATGCCGATTGTGAACTGCTTTCTACAGATGTTATGAGAAATTTTCAATAATATACATGAATTCATCTCATAGCATCCGTAAAACACAGCTCGATATGGGTTGCTTTTCTATAGATGAAATGATTATTATAGTGAAAATAGGATAGTTCAAGGACTTTTTTTCTGAAAATTATAACAAAAACAATAGTGTTGACAAATCCTGAAGTCTTTGTCCTTTAGTTGGCTAAGAGAAGGTTTTGGTTCTTGAAGTTGTACCAAAATTGGGTAAAAACTTGATTTGCAGTTAACGAACAGATTTCGGAAAGTATTGAAAATATGTATTAAAAGTTAAAAATAGTTAAAATACGGTACTTACATTTTAATAATTACTTCTGCAATAGTCACAGTTAATTCTATAATGCCGATTATGAATTGCTTTCTACAGATGTTATGAAACATATTCAATAATATACATGAATTTGTCTCATAGAATCAGTAAAACACAGCTCGATATGAGTTGCTTTTCTATAGATCAAATGAATATCCCAGTCAAAACAGGAGAATCCAAGGACTTCTTATTTCTGAAAATTATAACAAAAACAATAGTGTGGAAAAAATGCTGAAATCTTGGTCCTTTAGTTGGCTAAGAGAATGTTTGGTTCTTGGAATTGTACCTAAAATCGGCAAAAAAAAAATTATTTGCAGTTAACAAACAGATTTCGGAAAGTATCAAATGGGTATTAAAAGTTAAAATATTTAAAATACGGTACTCACAATTTAATAATTTCTGCTGCTACAATCACAGTTGATTCTATAATGCCGATTGTGAACTGCTTTCTACAGATGTTATGAGAAATTTTCAATAATATACATGAATTCCTCTCATAGCATCCGTAAAACACAGCTCGATATGGGTTGCTTTTCTATAGATGAAATGATTTTCCTAGTAAAACAGAATAATCTAAGGACTTCTTATTTCTGAAAATTATAACAAAATCAATAGTGTGGAAAAATGCTGAAATCTTGGTCTTTTAGTTGGGGAAGAGTTAGCTTTGGTGCTTGCCACTGTACCTAAAATGGGTAAAAATTTTATTTGCAGTTAACGAACAGATTTCGGAAAGTAACGAAAATCTGTATTAAATGTTAAAAATAGTTTAAATACGGTAATCACAAATTAATAATTACGGCTGCAATAATTACAGTTTATTCTATAATGCCGATTGTGATCTGCTTTCTACAGATGTTATGAAACATTTTCAATAATATACATGAATTTGTCTCATAGCATCCGTAAAACACAGCTCGATATGGGTTGCTTTTCTATAGATGAAATGATTTTCCTAGTCAAAACAGGAAAATTTCAGGACTTCTTTTTTCTGAAAATTATAAAAAAAAACAATAATGTGGAAAAAATGCTAAAATCTTGGTCCTTTAGTTAGCTAAGAGAAAGTTGTGGTTCTTGGAATTGTACCTAAAATGGGTAAAAAATTTTTTTTTTTTTTTTTTTTTTTTTTTTTAAACATACAAAACCCACATCAACCACCAAGGGTTATTAGTGGGGGGACATACACAGTAGTACAGTTTGTTAAATTAAAGTTTATTATAAATGTTTATGTCTTTTAGAAACTGCAATAATTCCGAGATATTTGTCGTAAGCGCACTTCTCAGGTTTCCACTAATTCCTCGGCATGTTCTCTGAGGTTGGAACTGCGGACAGTCGACTATCAGATGCTTCACCGTGAGTTGAGTAGTGCAGTAGGTACAAATTGGAGCTGGTTCTTTATTTAGAAGGTGTTGGTGTGTTAGTATTGTGTGGCCGATTCGAAGACGATTTACGATTACTTGATCTCTTCTTTTTCCTTGTTGTGGTAGGCTAGAGTCTACTCGAGGCTTTATTGTTTTCAACTTAGAGTCTGTTGCATCCCAGGTTGCTTGCCATAAATTTATTATATGATTCATGGACTGTCGTTTATGGTCGGTGTGGGGATATTTAGTAATTTCTGGAACATTTTCATTTTTGATGGATTTTAATGCTAATTGATCAGCTTCCTCGTTGCCTTTAATGCCAATGTGTGAAGGTATCCAGATAAATGTAACCTTTTTATTTATATGGTGTAGTGCATTAAGTTCATTTCTTATGTTTTGTGCAATGGGATGGCTAGGGTAAAGTTGACTAATTCCATGAATTGCGCTCAGTGAATCTGTGATGATTAAAATATTATTTTCAGTCGTTGAAGAGGATTTCTTGATAGCTTCTAATATCGCTGTGGTTTCTCCGGTGTAAATGCTGCAATGCTGTGGAATTCTAATGGCATATTTGTAATTTTTATTTGTGAAGGCTGCAGCATGGCCACTTTCAGTTTTTGATGCATCTGTGTATATTATGTGGTGATTTGGATACTTCTCCATAATTTCTTTGAATGCGTTAATGATAAGGTTAGGATTTGTGGTATTTTTTGGGTACTGTGTTAAAGTTAAATCGGTGATAGGTAAGGGGGTAAGCCATGGAGGAAAGTCTAATTTTGTAGTTATGGATAATTTGAATTCATTGCAATTGAATCCTTTTTGATTGATTCTTTCCCTAAAGGGTTTGTCTTTATGTTGTTTGTTTCTATACAAATTGGATGTAGGTGCGTTAATAATCTCAGAATATAATGGGTGCTTTTTATTGGAAGATATTCTTGCTGCATAATTTAAACTAAGTAGATGTCGTCTTAGATGTAGAGGGGGTTCTCTTGATATTACTTGTAAGCTGCTTACAGGACTGGTTCTGAAGGCACCGACGGCTAATCTTAGAGCTGTTGTTTGAATTGTGTTAAGGTTTTTTAGAAACGTTTTATTTGCTGTATCGTAGCATATTGCACCATAGTCTAGTTTACTTCGAATAATTGATTTGTAGAGGTTAAGCAGAATACTAGAATCAGCTCCCCATATATTATTGGATAGAATTTTCAGCAAGTTTATTCTATTTTGACAAGTTAGTTGTAAAGTCGTAATGTGTGTTTTCCAGTTTAATTTGTAATCAAACGTTAGGCCCAAAAAATTCGATTCCTCTGAATGAGATATATTTTGACCGTTAAATCTTAACGAAACAGGAATGGTATTCTTGCGTTTGCTGAAAACTGTGTAATGTGTCTTATTAGTTGAAAAGAGGAAGCCTGTTTTGGAAGACCATTCTTCGATTTTGTATAGAAGGTTCTGTAATATTTTAGCCCCAGATGTAATATTTTTGCATTTAATATACACAACTAAATCATCAGCGTATAAGTTTGCTTTTATAGGTGGCTTAATTGTATTTATTACATCGTTAAATGCAATTAAAAATAAAGTTGGGCTTAAAATAGAACCTTGTGGAACACCGTTGTCAAGTATTCTAGTGGTAGAGGTGTATCCATTTACTCTTACTTGTATTTCCCTTTTATTCAGAAAGTTTTTTATAAACGCAAGCATATGTCCTTGAATTCCCCATTTATCAAGTTTATTTAATATGAGGTATCTCCATGTTGTGTCGAAAGCTTTATTCACATCAAAAAAGACTGCTATAACTTTCTGATCTAGTAAGAATGCATCATGAATGGTTGACTCAAGTGCCACTAAGTTGTCGTTAGCAGATCTTCCTCGTCGAAAACCACTTTGAACGGTGGTCAGGAGATTTTCATTTTCTAGATACCATGTAAGCCTGTAATTTAAAATTTTCTCGAGAAGTTTACACATGTTACAGGTGAGGGAAATAGGACGGTAAGATGTAGGACAATCTTTTGGATTGTGTTGTTTATAAATTGGGATTATAATAGCTTTCGTCCAATTATCAGGAAAGTAATGATTTAAAAAGATTTGATTAAAGATGTCTAAAAGTATCTTTTTGCATTTTTTGGGGTAGATTTTTTAAAAATATCGATGGAATATCATCAGGACCTGGAGATGTGGTTTTTAAGTTTAAACGAGAAAAATCTAATTCTTGCAAAGTTATGGGTACATTTATGGGAGAGATCTGGTTGCGAATTTTGATGTCTACAAATTCTGTGGTAGTCTTATGTATAGAAAAGATCGGATCTAGTACAGAATCGCTAGAGTTTTTTTGAAATACGTCTACTAGAATTTCAGGAATTTCGTTTCTACAAGAGATGATTTGGTTGTTATATGAAAGTGCATTTATTGAGTAAGGTAAACTTGATCCTTTTATTTTCTTTATTTTGTTCCAGATTATATTTGCTGGTGTGGATGTGTTAATGCTTCTAACATATTCAATCCAGGTCTCCTTCTTACTCTTTTTTATTAAGAATCGTGTACTAGCTCTCAATCTCTTAAATTTTATTAGGTTTTCCTCTGTTTTGTGTCTCTTAAAAACATTAAAGGCGTGCTTGCTAGCAGCCAAGGCCCGAGAGATTTCTTGATTCCACCAGGGTACCGGTTGCCTTTTACACGGTTTAGTTTTTCCTACAGATGTAGATGCACAATTTAAGATAATGTTGTTAAAGTCCGTGACGGTTTTGTGAATGTCATTTGATATCTCATAATTTTCCATCTCGTCTTCCAAGTCTTTTTGAAAAAGTTCCCAGTTTGCTGATTTTATTTTCCATCTTTGATATACATTCGGATTAAGAGGTTGGTTTGTCTCGATTGAAATGAGTAAGGGGAAGTGGTCACTGTCGTGCAGAGTTTTTGCTGTGTTCCATTGAAACATGTGTGCTATTGATGGACTACACAGAGTCAGGTCAATTGCAGAGAATGATCCGTTATATGAATTGAATCTTGTTGGCTTTCCAGTGTTTAATAAGATTAAATTTGATTTATTTATCAGACTGTGTAGAAAGTTGCCACATTTATCGATTTTTTGGCTACCCCACGCTGAGTGATGGCAGTTAAAATCGCCTAGAATTACTTTGGGATGGGGTATTTTTTCTATGAGTGCTGTTAGTTCATTTATGTCGTCTTGGTTAGGATGCGGTAAGTATATATTACAAACATTGATGATTTTCCTGTAGGTAATTGACACAGCCACAGCTTCCAGGTTTGTAATAAGTGGAATGATTTTTGCTTCAGTGTCATTTCGAATGAAAGTAGCTACTCCACCACTAGCATGCATTCCATTTCTGTTTTTCAGAAATGGCACATAATTTCTAAGTGTTACAGAATTGTTTTTAAAGTGAGATTCTTCCAGACAAATTACAATGGGAGAGAAATCGTTTATAAGAAGTTTTAATTGCTCAAGGTGGGTGTAGAATCCGTTTAGGTTCCATTGAATTAAAAATGTATCAGACATTATTTATCCTGACTAATTGTGTCGTTGTCAGATTCTTCTGTAGATGAATAATAATTTGAGGATAATTTTTTCTTAATAGTTGTAATTGTTCTTTTTAAAGAGGGATTTTGAATATTTGCGTGGATAAAAGTGAGAATGTCAATAATTTCGGATATTTCATTGGTGTATTCTTTTGCTATAAGTTCAGGGTTTTTAGAGTTAGTGGCATTTTCTAAAAATAGGCATATTTCTGAATAACCTATAGGAAAGGGCGGATTTTTTTGTTCTATTAAGTTTTTAATAGGATCGAGGACAGCAAATGTATTTTCAGTCGACTTGGCCCTTTTTTTTGGTTTAGATGTTTTGGGAACAGAGAAGACGTCTTGTGATGTGGGAATATCAGAAACATCTGGAGAATTTGATAATTGTCTTTTGGCTTTATCTTTATTTAAAGATGGGTTATCGTTGCTAGTTATAGATAGGGTAGGAGCTGGAGGGTTATAGGGAATGTTGACTTCAGATGGAGTTTTATTGGTGGTTTCAGTTAGCTCTATATTGGTTTGGTTATTTGAATTAGGATTTTCAGGTACTTCTGTTTCCATTTGTTCACTGGGCGAATCCGTTGTTTGAATGCAGTCAACTTCTCGGTGTCCTATTGTTCGACATTTAGAACAATTAAATTCGTCTATAGAAAGGTATATTCGATATGTTGTGGAATCAAATGAAATGTTGAAAGAGTCTGTTATGGATAAGTTTTCTAATGGATTGATGTAGATTTGCCGCCGAAAACTTAGAACATGGTTATATTCTGTCTCAGACATACCCACTCGAAGAAATGTCATTTTTGATATGGCTATAATTCCCATTTTCTTGAGTTCTTCTTCTATAACTTCGTTTGGAATGGTTGGACAAACATTCGAGATGACTAATCTTAATGCTGGAGTTATTAATCTGCGGACTTCTACTTGCACGTTGCTGATTTTGACGTATTTGTGTGAATCAATGAGTTGGTCTACTATTCTTTTAGAAGATAAATAAATGCAGATGCGGTTGTTTGCAATTTTCGAGGCAAAAACTATGTTCTTTGGAAGGACAAGTGATCCAATGGCAACTATATAATCATGAATTTTAATTCCTTCTATGGCAGATAGTACAATAGCTTGGTCTTTTGCCGGATATTTAAATGAAGTTAGTATATTTGAGTATGTAGATGGTGTGGTGTTTTTTGAAGGATTATTCTCTTTTGTATTCATTTTTGGTTAATAATTTTTGTCTTTAAATTTATTTATCATAGTCAATTTTTTACCCGTGCCAATCCGGCTCTGTATTATCAGCAGAGTTTTAAATAAAACCCGCTCTGAAACCTGTTGAGACGGCCTTTGTGATAATTTTGTTGACTATCAGAATATGTTGTAATTATGTATTATTGAGAATATTAATTTTACTCACTGCGATTGTAGACCAATCGATGAAAAGCACTCTAGATTTTTGTAGTAAACACTTTTAACTATTTTTGATCACTTTAATCTATTAGATTTAAACGATATTATCGGAGCTAACCTAAATGTGGTTTGCTAAACCAAGGTCAGAGCCGTATCCGTAAAAATTTTATTTGTAGTTAACGAATAGATTTCGTAAAGTATTGATAATGTGTATTAAAAGTTAAGAATAGTTAAAATACGGTACTCACAATTTAAAATTACTGCAGAAATATTCACTGTTAATTCTATAATGCCGATCCTGAACTGCTTTCTACAGATGTTATAAGACATAGTTAATCATAAACATGAATTTGTCTCATAGCATCCGTAAAACACAGCTCGATATGGGTTGCTTTTCTATAGATAAAATGATTATTATAGTGAAATAGGAAAGTTCAAGGACTTCTTTTTTCTGAAAATTATAACAAAAAGAATAGTGTTCACAAATGCTGAAATCTTTGTCCTTTAGTTGGCTAAGAGAAGGTTTTGGTTCTTGGAGTTGTACCAAAATTGGGTAAAAATTTAGATTAAGGGTTAAGGGATTAAGGGGATCAAGGGCCTGATAAGAATGGACAACGAAGAAATGAGAAGAAATGAACTATGAACCATGAACTAAGAGACATAATAAAAGGAGAAAATATAGTTGGATTTATTAAAGCACAGAGGCTGAGATGGCTGGGACACATAGAGAGAAGAAAAAACGACCTACTGATTAAGAAGATCACCAGATGGAAACCAGCAACTGAAAGACCCAGAAAGAGATGGGGGACCACGTCATAAGAGAATATCCAAATTGTGAAAGTGAGAAACTGGAGGGAACTATACACATATCGAAATGAGTGGAAGAAAATTGTAACGAAAGCCAAGTCATACAACAAACTTTGACAATATACAAGTGGTATGCGGAGTGATTCTAAGTAAGAGCGGCAAATATTCCACCCGGAATGAAAAGCGCTATTGATAATGAATGGCAAAAATTATGCAGAAAATTTAGATATATAGAATCATTCACACGATCGTCATAAGCTCTTGAAGAAAAACGAGCCCGGTTTAACTCTAAATTTCTTTTCTTCTATCTTATTTTGCTTTAATCTCATATAGAATTTTCAGTAGGTACACAAAAAAGATAAGGTATTTTATTTTTTTTTTAATAAAATAGAGTGTCTGTACATTAAAAAAATATGAGAAAATCGTAATTTTCTTTCGTAGTTCACCCTGTGTACAGTATTATCAATGATTTCTGTTAAATTTAACTTCAAAACTAGAACTAGAAATATTGCAGTTGTGGTCTGTATTCTGAATTTGTTAGTTTTATAAATCTATCAGGAATACTTATAATTACAGACTCCTTATGGGAGAATGGATGATACGATTTATAGTTGAAATGTGAAGAACATGTTTCTTTTGTGATGCACTAAATCTCTAGTTGCTGATTCTTCTAATTGAGATATTAATCTTATAGAGATATTAATTTAGACCCAGTTCTCTAGGAGACCCATGTTCTCTAGGAGTTGTTAGATCTCTGTACTTGGCGATCTTTTCGTTGAATTTAACATGCAAATTATTGGTTTTAAGTATCGCATGACAGTAATACAGTAGATATTAATATACTGTAGAATTCGGCCTATATTTTTTCAAAATAAGTTTTTTGACTATTTTGTACCATAATGGAATTAACGAGCAATGTCGCACTAAAAACTCGCCCTGTATACTCCTGCTGAATTAAGAATTCCTGGAAGCGATAAATTGATATAAAAAACCTGAGGTCTTCCAATATTAATTATTATTATAGAGTAAATAATACAGTACATTGAAAAACAGAAAACTTTGCAAAATAGTTGTTTTTTCATTAGACTAAATAATCTGAAATTTTAACACACGATCTCGTCGTTGCACTTCATTCTTTATTTATAGAATTGATATCTGCTCTAAACGTTATATTTGTTTTAACTTGATTTGAATTGATTTGAATATTTATTTAAGTACATAAGTAGTGGCGTAAAAACTAAATCTAAGACCGATATAATTATTAAATTATTATGTGTTTTTTGACAGGTATCTTATAGTTGTCTAGGAAATTAAAGTAAAATGTTATTCAGAGAATATCTAATACAGAACTTCAAAAAACAGTAAACTTTTGAAAATACTTATTTTTTTATTAGACTAAACAATCTGAACTTTTAACATACGATCTCGTCATTACACACCAATCTCTATTTATAGAATTGCTGTGTGCTGTAAACGTTATATTTATTTATTTTTTAATTTAATTTGAAGTAAGCTAAACTATTATTATCTGAATGCGTTTATATAGTAGTCATTTGTTTATTTCAGTAAATTTTTCGAATTATGAAAATCAAGATGGCACTAACTACTAACGAGTTAAAGGCTTTGTTAGAAGGAGACTCAGCATTCGAATTTTTGCTGACCTACATACACTTTTGCTTTTCAAATATTGTTTAATGAGCCATTGCTCCACTTCCTTTTAATAGTCTCTTTTTTATTTCTTTTTCTTCTTCCCCTTTATTAGTTGTTGTTAAACCCAAATACTCGAACTGGCTGACATTTTCAATTTTGTAGTTCTTTTCTCTCCTTTTTAAGTGTGACGAATTTATTGTGTTCGGTTATCTTACCACGCATTTCCATATATTTTGTTTTCGCTTTATTTATATACAACCCAAATTTTCTTGCTTCATCTTCAAAGTTCTTTAACATGTGTTCAAGTTCTTTTTTTGTTCTTGTTAAGAGAACTCATCATCTGCGTGCGCTATACATTGCTTTTTAGTTTGGATCATCACCATCATTGTATTACAGCTCGTTATGAGTCATAGCCTTCTTCAGAATAATCTTCCATTCGCCCCTGTATTCGGCAACTCTTCTCTATGCTTTTACTCCGATGGATTTTAGGAGGATCATCCTCTATGTTATCTTGATACCTAAGTTTTGGTCTTCCTCTAGCTCGTCTTCCTACTTTTCAGTCCTTTTCTGTTGAAAATTTTTCTGATCGTTGTATCTTTATCTCGCCTAATTACATGTTTTACCCATCGAAGGCGTGCTAATGTGTATTTTACAACGTCAGGTTTTTTCAAGTTTTTTTATTCTTTTTTGTTAAAAAAGTAATTAAGAGCATTCTATATTTTACAAATATTTATACATCGCACAATAACCGTCATGATTTTGAAATTAATACCATAGATTTAAAAAAAAAAATTATTAGCATATGTATATTACCTTGTTCGCACCCTGCTTCAAGTGGATATCCATTGGTCAAAGGATCAGGACAAAGAAGTGAACATAATAAGAGAAAGCATTAGCGGACATAGATTTATATTTATAATTTATAATAGTAAAGAAAAACCCTACATCAGTGTCAAACTTAGTACATGCACGTCAATCTAAATTTGCATTACCAGATGAAACTAGATTCGACAATATTGACCACATTACAAAAAGAGACGATTATTGCAAGAATATATGCAAAAGTAATTTATGTAAAACTATTTATTTATGTAAAAGATGTAGAATGCTTCTACACCCCGAATGTTTTGAAAATGTTCACCTTAAAATTTAATTTACATTTAAGATACAATATGTTCCTTTATTAAAAATTATACTGTTTTCCTTGAAAATGAGAGAAAAAGTCTTTTTGACTGTAAATTGGTCTTAATTTATCAGTAGTTGTTAATCCAATCTAATAAATTAATTGTCAAATTTCTTTTTATAAATTGAGCGGCTCTTAATGGGTTTATATAGGGCCGTAATACTATGTAAAGAATATACTTGCCTCAAATTTACTTTACTTGCCTCAAAACTATTTTAAAGTTAATAATAAAGTCTATAATAAATATATCCCCAAGAAATAGAACACACTACGCCTATGCACATAGAGAATGTGGAAGGAATAAAATAAAATATATATTTCTCTCATTCCCATTCTTTTTGAGAACGTAAATATATATAGACCAACAAAATATTGGTAAGTTTACCGATCTTTTAAACTATTCAATGAACTTGTCTCACTATACACTCGTGAATCGCACCAATTTATATTATTACGGAGGTAAATTTTATGGGACTTATCTTACTTTTTCTCTTATTCACATTGGCGAAGTATACACGATAAAAATGACCACGGTAAGGAGTTATTGCTGATTTAAACATGGTTGCCGTTAGATTAGTCACTTTTAATTAAAAATTGTCCAACTATATCTCGGGATTCTACACCCAGATTAGGCTCATATCACAATCTACCGCTTAAAAAAATATTAAATTAAGTATATAGATAATGTTACTAATAAAAAAAAAGTTGACGCTTCTGTCAAAGGTATAGTTTTTGTCACAATATTCACATTATTTAAACATAATAAGATCCAATATTTTTTAATTTTCGCAGATATAGTCAGCAAATAAACAAGAACTTGAAAACTAAATTAAACATAGTTTTAAATACAAAATATTTTAGTAGTCGACTTTCACTAAAATGGGTTTTTATGGAAATAAATTTAGAATCCCAAACTAATTTATTTATTTATAAAATTAATCTTTAAATTGACACTTAATAGAACAAGGAACTCAATCAATAAAATAATGTTCCAAACATCCACTAACCTTCGCTAGGTACGTGTATTTTTATACACAAACATCCTACATAGCGCCTGTGGTCAAAGATGCGTTTCTGAGGATCCATTGAACTACATTATCCGGAACGGATGAACTGATATTTAACGAATCTATGGCTGTTTTTAATGCAGAAAAAACATTCGTCGTCTCCTTGTCTGTCGTCTCCTGGTCTCCTTTTGTGGAATTTCCGTATACCGACTCAATCTGTAAATTATAAGGATATATAATAAGTGTAATAAAAAATAGTATTATAAAAAGGATTAATTGATTGGTAATTTTGTTTCAAGTATCTAAAACAATACTTTCATTTGGATATCCATAGAAGAATAAAAAGTAAATATATGTATACCAAGGCAGGCAATAATAACACAAACATCAGAACTAGTCACAGAACTATGAATCATAATACAATTTAATTCTATACATTATCGTTATAATTATACATTATAACGAATTCTGCATTTTCCTTTGATCGATAAGAATGATGAGAGAAGTAAGTACCGCTCCTGCCGATCTGACTCGAACAAAAAGAGTACGGCCGAGGTTGTCGTCGCTTCAAATGAGGAGTCTTTCGGTCTCGAGTTTTGTATTGTGGTATATAAAGTTGTTTTGTTTCAACTGACAGTCCTTGTGTGCAGTTAGTTATTTTAATAAAGATACTGTGATTTATTTGTGAAACTGTTAAGTCTGTCTTTCAATTCGGACATAACACTGCTGCTGCCATATGTCCGATTCATTGACGACAATGGAGAAATGGCCGAGCAAATGCTGTTTGCTAGAAGTCTGATTACTGATACAAAAGGATCTTCCATATTTGAGGTCGTTAAGAGATTTTTTGAGGAAAAAGAGATTCCCTTATCAAATATGATCGCTTGTGCTACTGACGGTGCAACAGCAATGACAGGACGCCATCTGAGATTTATTGCACATCTGAAACAAGCAGTACCTGGAATTTGGTGTGTTCACTGTTGTATATTTAAGAATTAAGTTTTATGTTTAGAGTAGAATCTAAGTTGTATTTTAGACATTACTGTTTGTGTTAGTGTGTATGCAGCTTAAGATCATGAAGTTTAGTGTGTAGACAGCTTAAGCTGACAGCTTACAGAGAACAATGATGGCCGCTAGTTAGAGCCCGTAATGTAAGTTATATGTTTTAAAAAAAGAAAATAAAGTTCTCCAGAATAGTTATTTTTATAATATCCACCACCACCGAAATAAAACATGGTATCAAGTGTGTTTTAACGTGCTTGTAAGTGGCGATTCGTAGCAGAAAGTGTGTGAATACGAGAAATACGAAGGGGCGTTTATCCACTCTAGTTTTTGGAAAACCTCTAGGAAATTGATAAAATGGAGTGCAGGGCACCAGAAACATTTGATGTAAGCGATCCAACCAAATGGCCGCGATGGAAACAAAGGTTTGAAATATATCTCCTAGCAGCAGGAAAGGATTCAGCACAGGAAAAAATTAAAATTGCATTACTGTTAAACGGTTTGGGGGAATCATGTTTAGATGTATATAATACTTTTCCCAAAGACAAGAAAACCAGTCTGGAGGATGTACTCAATAATTTTGATGAATATTTTCTCCCAAAAAGAAATGTGACAATGGAAACATTCAAATTTAATAATATTACACAAAAGGAGGATCAAACTGTAGATGCATTTGTTACAGAACTTAAAAATCAAGCTAATAATTGTAGTTTTTTATGCCAGAATGATGAATGCAAAACATCTTATAGTAAACGCATGAAAAAAGACCGAGTTGGTTTGGGTGTACATGATAAACAAGTACAACAAAAGTTGTTAAGAGAGCCTGATATGACATTACAACAAATACAGGATTATTGTAAGTCAATAGAAGTGACAAAACAACATATAAAACTATTAGCAGATGATGATTCTACAGAGGTTAATGTCTTAAGAAAAATCAAATGCCGAAGGTGTGATATGGGACATCCTATCCGACAATGTCCAGCCTTTAATAAAACATGTTCAGTGTGCCAAAGAAGAGGACATTTTGCAAAGATGTGTTTTTGGAAAGATAAAAACATATCACAAAATCAAGCCAGGAAAGTTGAGGTTGTAAATGAAATGGCAGCAACTGCACAAACAAGTAAAGTGGAAACTGTAAGTAATGAAGATCACCTTTCTCATGAGGATCATGGTTTTGTTTGGGAAAGCAAACAATCTAACAAAATTTCAAGTTGGTATGAAAGCGTTAGAATTATTGATAAGAATATTGTATTTAAGCTTGACTCGGGGGCTGAGTCAAGCATTTTGCCATTAAAATATTTTAAATTGGTGGGGCTAGATCAAAAAGATATAACCCCATCATCAATAACAATTGTCTCATATGGAGATTTTAAATCGAAGCCTTTAGGTTATGCTACTTTAAAATGTTATTATAAAAATCAAGTTAAAGATGTTCAGTTTCTTATTGTAGATTATCAGATCTATACAGAATCTCTTTTAGGATTATCAGATTGTATTGAATTTAATATGATTTCACGTATAAATACAGTGCAGAATAAGTTATTTCATTCAAATATTACTTTCCCAAAAATATTAATGAATTACATAAAATGTTTCCAGAAGTTTTTGAGGGATTGGGTTGCATTCCAGGCATGGTTGACATTAAGTTAAAACCTAATGCAAAGCCAGTTATTCAGGCACAAAGGAGGGCACCATTAGCATTACATAATCAATTAAAAGTTGCACTTAATGATCTGGAACAAAAAAATATTATATCAAGAGTAGAATATCCTACTGATTGGGTTAATTCTTTGATGATAGTTAAAAAACCTAATGGTAAACTACGACTGTGCTTGGATCCTAAACCTTTAAATCTTTACATTTGTAGGGAAATCTATAGTATTCCAAAATGTGACCAGCTTCTTAGCCAGCTGGATGGTAAAACTACATTTTCAGTAATTGATATGAAGGATGGATTTTGGCAGCTACAATTAAGTAAAAAAAGTTCTGATTTGTGCACCTTCAATACACCATTTGGTAGGTACAAGTTTAACAGGGTTCCGTTTGGACTTGACAGTATTCCTGAAATTTTTCAAAAAAAAATATGGAGGTTTTTGGGGATATTCCTAATGTTTACATATATTTTGATGATTTGATTTGTTGTGATATGAATGAAAAAGAGAGTGATAAAGCTTTTAAAAAAAATTTTTAAAAGGGCCTTAAAATACAATATAAAATTTAATTTAGAAAAATTGCAATACAAGTTAAATGAGGTAAATTTTTTGGGAAGAAACATATCAAGTAATGGTATACAACCTTCTAAAAAAAATATTGGAGCTGTCATGGCTATTGAAAAGCCATTAAACAAAAAAGATTTGCTTAGAATACTGGGACTGTTTAAATTTTTTTCAAAATTTTTGCCAAACTTATCTCAATTAACTGCAAATATGAGAAATTTGACACGAAATGATGTAAAATTTCAGTGGAATGACTCTCACCAAAAAGAGTTGGATGCACTTAAGGCACTTATAACTCATAAACCAATTTTAAAACCTTTTGATGACAATAAACCTATATTAATTCAAACAAATTCCTCTAGTAAAGGTATTGGTAGTGTGTTATTGCAAGATATCCATCCTGTAAGTTTTGCTTCTCGTTCAATGAATAGTTCTGAAACTCGATACGCTCAAATTGAGAAAGAACTTTTGGGCATAGTATTTGCCTGTGAGAAATTTCATTTCTGGATATATGGTCGTGAAATACTTGTTCACACAGACCATAAGCCATTAATTTCAATTTTTAAAAAGAATCTTGATGATGTATCTGCTCGTTTACAAAGAATGTTGTTAAAATTGTTAAAATATAACATTAAGTTGAATATTTACCGGGGTTAAAAATGTATACTGCAGATACTTTAAGCATATCTTTTATTAAAACCGAAACTCCAATTGACAAAGAATTAGAATATACTGTTCATGCTCTTTCTCTGTCAGTACCAATGACAAAAGAAAAAAATAGTAGTTTTCAAAAGGCCATAGAAAATGATCCGTTTTGACTCAAGTGAAAAAGTTTTGTTTATCAAACTGGCCTAAAAATCCTCATAAACTTGAACCTGATGTAAAATATTACTATAACCTTAAAGAACATATTCATTTGTCAGATAATTTGCTTTTCTTTGAAAAAAAAAAATTATTATTCCTGCTTAACTGAGAAAAGAAATGCTGTGTCTAATATATGCTGCACATTTTGGTATACAAAAATCAAAACTAAGGGCTAGGGAAATAATGTACTGGCCAAAAATGTCAAAAGACATTGAATTTTATATTGAAAACTGTGAACCATGTCAGTTGAACAAACCTTTAAATCAAAAAGAAACGCTGATTAATCACAAGCAACCTAAAAGGCCATGGCAGTTTTTATTCTCAGATTTTTTAGATTTTAAGTCAAAAAGTTATCTTTTAATTGTTGATTTGTACTCTCACTGGATAGAGTTATTTCCTGTGGATGACAAAACTGCTAATACGGTTATAAGGTGTTGCAAAGAAACTTTTTCAAAATTTGGTATCCCAGATATATTTTTTGCAGATAATGTTCCTTTTAATAGTTCTTGTATGAAACAATTTGGTCGGGAATGGAATTTTGAATTAGAGTTCTCAAGTCCTGATCACCACCAATCAAACGGTTTTGCAGAAAAATATGTTCAGATATGTAAAAATATGCTAAAAAAAATTAGTAACGTAAACGAGCTGCAAAACTGTTTGATGGAATACAGAAATACGCCTCTTACAGGTATAGGTTTCGCTCCCTCTCAATTATTGTTGAACCGTATTGTCAAAAAAAACTGCCGATTTCTTCTGAAAATTTAAAATCTAATATTGTTGATCCACAAGTAGTTTCAGAAAAATTAAAAGCAAATTCACAAAAAATGAAAGATCACTATGATAAAAGAGCTAAAAACTTACCTACTCTTCAGAAAGGCGATAATGTGTTATTCCGGAAGAATAATTCATGGCAAAAAGGTAAAGTAGTTGATAGGTATAATGAGAGGTCATATTTGTTAGTTGATACAAAAGGCCAACAATTCAGAAGAAATCGAAAGTTATTAAATAAAACCAACCTGCCAGTTACAGTTTCTGAGTCTTATTTTTCAAATTTATTATATGATGATGCTCCTAGTTCTAGTTTGATGTGCCATGTTGAAAATAATGAGACTGTAAATATGTCATCTGAGATGGAATCTGCTGATGAATTAGAAAACACAGTCATAGAAACACAAAATACCTCAACTGAAACAGCACAGAATGAGATAATGCTAATTGCTGTGACAATCCTGTTGGTAATAATGAGGAACAGCCGTCCATCTCAGGTAACATACATCATGTAACTGAGAGTAACATAGAGCTGGTGTTTGAGAGTGACTCAGAAACTGATAAAAATAGTGAAATAAACGAATACCCTTCCGACAGACGTAAGACGTAAAACTAAAAAACCAAATTATTTTAAGGACTTTTTCTTGTATTAATGTTTTTGTTAAAAAAAAAAACAAAAAAAAAAGCGTGTTATATATTTAGTAATTAAGTTTTATTTTTAGAGTAGAATCTAAGTTGTATTTTAGACATTACTGTTTGTGTTAGTCTGTATGCAGCTTAAGATCATGAATTTTAGTGTGTAGACAGCTTAAGCTGACAGCTGACAGAGAACAATGATGGCCGCTAGTTAGAGCCCGTAATGTAAGTTATATGTTTTAAAAAAAAAGAAAATAAAGTTCTCCAGAATAGTTATTTTTATAATATCCACCACCAACGAAATAAAACATTCACTGCGTCATTCACAGAGAGCATTTGGCTGCCAAGAATTTGAGTGGAAGGTTGCACAATTCTCTTCGACTCGTCATAAAAGCAAAACCAAAGAATGATCGAATGTTTAGTACACTCTGTGAAGAAAATGATGAGATATTTAGTACATTGCTACTATATACGGAAGTCTGCTGGCTTTCTAAAGGCAATTGCTTACGGCGGTTCTTTTGTCTCATGGATACTGTTATTGAATTTCTTAATACTACTGACTTCACACTGAGTACAGAACTACAAAAGAGCGAAATGACATCGCTTACTTATCATATATTCTTCAAAAATAAATGAAATGAATCTGCAACTACAGGGTAAAAACATAAATAAGACCATCCGGAGGAGATCATCATCATCATCCAGCCTCAAGAGTCCACTGCTGAACATATGCCTCTTCCTCATGTTTCCAACCGCGTCTATCTTGCACCGCTCTTATCCAGTTTTTATTGAGTCTTCTTAAATGGTCAGTCCATCTTGTAGGTGGTCGACCGATGCTTCTCTTGTCTTCCAGAGGGAATAGTCGGAGCATTCATTAACAAACGATATATTTTTAAAGAAAATATGCAGATAAGAGATCTGACCAAATTCCTCAACCTGAAATCTTTTTGTGGTGATTCTGAGAATCTTTAAACATACTGCCTCCATCTTCAAACACTGCAGAAGATCTGCAGTCCCGATTCCAAGATTTGACTATTCTGAAAGTGCCAACTTGGTTTATCAATCCTTTCAGCGTTGATTGATTTGAAACATAATTAAAATTGAAAGTTTGTTTCGGGACAGTGGGTATGAAAGATTTTGAACGCGGATAAAAGAAGTGTATCCAATCTTGTGAAATGCAATCACATTAATATTATTAGCATTCCCCACAACATATCTAGTGAAGAAAGGTTTTAGTGCTGTGTATATATTAACAAACAGACAAAGAAATAGGCTCGACATAATAAAACGAGCAGATTTGAGGTTTTTATTAACCAACATGGAGTCAGACATAAAGAAGTTTCAATTAATTTGGGTGGGGGGCGATTTTAGTATTTATAACTGGTGAAACCTGTCTAAGGGGGTGATCATGAAAAAATGGTTGGGAACCTGGGAGAAGAGGAAATAAAGGAAACAATAAAATGGCTTAAAAACGGTAAAAGCACGGTAGAATCTAGGCGGAAATTTTAAATGAAGGAGAGGTCACACTACAAAAAAAGCTATGTAATATGATACTAAAAATGCCAGAGAGATGGAGTGGTGCCGTAATTTGCCCAATACATAAGAAAGGTGACAGAACTCTTTGTGAAAATTACAGATTGATAGCGCTACTTAATGTTGTGTACAAAATATTTGCAAAGAGCATACGTAATAGAATAAAAAATACGAGAATAGCATAGTAGGTGAATACCAAGGAGGGTTTAGAGCAGTAAGATTGACAGTGGATCTAATATGTAGCTTAAAATTAACACAAAATAACAGTTAGGTACGAACAAAACCTTGGACTCCACATGCTCTTCGTTGATTCTAAACAAGCGTATGACTCTATCAATCAGGAAAAGTTGTAAAAAGCTCTACATGATCTAGAAATCTGGGAATACCAAAAAAGTTGATAAATTATTGAAAAAGTCGCTAACAGGTACAAACAATAGATTGGTCATAGAAGAAAACATGTCAAATCTATTTTAGGTTACAAAAGGATTAAGACAAAGGGATCTACTTTCTACTGATCTGGTTTGTCTTGGAGGCAATGACGAGAAGAAGTATATCAAACGATAAGAAGGGCACAGAGCACATAATCTACGAAATATAATACTGATGTGCTAAAATCTGAAGATGCTAGGGATAACTGCAGTAAAATTTTCAATGAAGAGCAGACAATAATCGACGAAAATTTAAGTATAGAAAAACACTGCAAGGAAGCTATCTATCTATACAGTGGCTAAAGGCTTTTTAAAACCTAACCATCCTAAAATAAACGAAGATTGGTTTGATCAGAACCACCGAAAAAGAAATTAGAGAAGCCATTTCAAAACTGAAAAATAACAAAGCTCCTGGTTTGGACAATATTCCTGCTGAAATCTATAAAAATGGTGATGGCACCCTTTTAAACACATACAAAAATTACTAACGGAAATCTGGCAATGGAAGGAAACACCCGCAGATTGGAAATTGGGTGTAATTAACCTTCTTCACAAAAAGGGAGATATGATGGTGTGTGATAATTATAGAGGCATCACCCTGCTTAACGTGGCATATAAAAAACGCTTGAGTTCGGAGTCGACATTCACTTCATAATCGTGGATTTCAAAGCCACATACGACTCAGTCAACAGACAAAAATTTCTACAGGCTATGGTGGAATTTCAAATGCCGCTTCATCTTGTACAACTAACGAAACGTACACTCACACTCATAGAGAGTGTAGTCAGAATCCAAAACGACTTTTCAAGACCCTTCCATTGTAAAAATGGAGTGAGACAGGAAAATAGACTGTCTTGTTTCTTATTTAAACTTGTACTAAAAAAAGTAATTCGAGAGTGCCATATTAATACGAATGGTACCATCTTTAATAAATATGTACAAGTAGTCGGAAATGCAGATGACATAGACATTATTGCTAGGTCTACAGAATCTCTGGTTGAAGCATTTCGATTATTAAGGGCGTCTGCACTGAGAATGGGATTAAAAATAAACGCACAGAAAACCAAGTACTAGATCAGGCAACCAGATACCTAGACTATTAATTAATGATCTGGAACTGGAAGATGTGGACACCTTCGTCTACCTGGGCTCGCTGCTGACCAAAGGCAACAATGTCAACAAAGAAATTAAAAGAAGAATAGTGCTTGCTAATAAGTGCTATTATGGTTTGAGGAAACAGATGGGTTCAAAACTACCCAGAAAAATTTAAATTACCATACATAAAACACTAATAAAACCAGTGTTAACATACGGGTCAGAAACGTGGTCACATACACAGAACAACCAAGAATTGCTTAAACGTTTCGACAGAAAAATTCTAAGAAAAATCTATGAAGGAGTCCAAGAACAAGGTTTGTGGCATAGGCGCTACCACTTTCGAGTTATACAGAAGTTTTGGGAACCCTGACGTTGTAAAATGTATTAAACTAGCATGCCTTCGATGGATAGGACACGTAATTAGGCGAGATCAAGATGCAACGATCAGAAAAATTTTCGACCAAAGAGTGGGAAGACAAGCTAGAGGAAGACCAAAACTTTGGTATCAAGATAACATACAGGATGATCCTCCTAAAATCCATCGGAGTTAAAGCATAGAGAAGAGTTGCCAAAGACAGGGGCGAATGGAAGATTGTTCTGAAAAAGGCTATGACTCATAGTCCTCTTAACAAGAACAAAAAAAGAACTTGAACGCATGTTTAAGAACTTAGAAGATGAAGCAAGAAAATTTGGATTGTATATAAATGAAGTGAAAACAAAATATATGGAAATGCGTGGTGAGATAGCCGAACACAATAAGGGAAAGAAGAAAAAGAAATAAAAAAGAGACTACTAAAAGGAATGGAGTAGAGCAATGGGTTCATTAAACAATATTCTAAAAGCAAAAAGCTGCTTGATGTATGTAGGCCAGCAAAAATTCGAATATATGAAACAGTTATTCGGCCAGTGGCAATGTATGCCGGTGAGACCTGTACTATGAATGATGAAATGAAAATCGAGATCTGGGAAAGGAAGGTGTTGCGGAAGATTTTTGGTGGTATTAGGACGGCGGAGGGAAACTGGCGAAGAAGAACAAATCAAGAGGTAATGGAATTGTATTAAAAACCCCTAATTGTACAAAAAGTCAAAGAACAGAGGGTCAGGTGGCTAGGTTACATCACTCGAATTCCAAAGAAACGTTGTGTAAAAAATGGTACTTTTTGGATGGGGCGGGGGTAAAATGAAGAGAGGAAGACCACGGAAAAAGTGGGAAGCAGTTAAAGGTGATTTAAATGGTATAAGAGTGCAGAATTGGAGAGAGAGAGAGAGAGAGAGAGAGAGAGAGAGAGCAAACGACCGGAAGAAGTGAAAAAACTTAACGAAGAAAATAGAAGCCAAGCCAAGGACATTCATGACCTGTAGCGCTGTGTGCAAGAAGGAAAGAACACAGTACCAGTGGCGACAAATTTAAACGCGATACCGTTGGCAGGTTAACATATATATATATATATATATATATATATATATATATATATATATATATATATATATATATATATATATATATATATATATATATCTAGTAGTTTTGAGTTTCTTGAACCGTATTATATTCAATATAAAATTAATGTTTCTTGGGTTTAGGTTCAATAAGGATATATTACATGTGAAACTAGATTTTATTTGCCATAGCAATCAATTATATGACAAGAGCAACGTCACTGCGCTCAAAAAACATGAAAGCGGGAAGAAGCATAATTTTGATCATGAAAACATTAAAATTTTGAAAACTGAACAAAACAAAAAGAAGAGGGAGATATACGAATTAATAGAAATAAATAAATAAAATAAAAAATAAATAAATAAAATATATTTCAATCTAATTTCAACAATAATAATATAACATCATAAAAAGCCCTTAGTCATAACATATCTTCATCTTACCGTTTTTCGAAAACACCAATGATACGTCCATATAAAAATAATTATATACTAATGACAGTAATGATATATCAGATATCAACTTTTATTTGTCAGTTCGTTAATGTCTGTGTCACGTTTTACGTTTTGGTAAGTCATATATATATATATATATATATATATATATATATATATATATATATATATATATATATATATATATATATATATATATATTGTTGTACTTTTGAATGTCTGTTAGCAATAAAAAACCGATATACAAATTTTATTACTTAAATAAAAATTAAAATTATTGATATTTCATAATGACACGGGCATATAAATTTTCAAACATCCTGTATAAGACAAAATATGTATTTTAAGTTGTTCAAAGAATTGTTCATTAGGCCTCAGAGACAAGACTTTCAAATATTATCGATAAGAAATTTAAATAAGTCGGTTATTGTGAAATGGATTTACCCGTAATAAAAGTGTATATAGAAAGTGTTTAAACAATAGACCGGGATGTGCGGTGGTTTTTCCCCCCGAAAGATTATATCGGTAAAAGTTTATTAACAAAAGACATTGAATTGAGAAACAGGTATCGTTTGTAGCTATTAGTAAGAAATATTTGTAAAGCAGATAGATTTAGTTAGAATAATTAAAGAATGTTGTTTTCTGGAATTACCCGAATGACGTTTTAATAGAGAGAGTTGGTTGATAACGATATACGTCACAGAGGTAGAAGATTTTTATTGGTCAATTTTTGAATGCAAGGAGGGGTGGTTTTGGCTATGAGATAGGAGAGAGGAAAGGAGTTAGTCAGTTTTCGTCGCCCAAGAAGGAAGGAGCTTTGTGGTTTGTGTTTGTTTGAAGTCCCGAAGACGTAATTTACCGGGTGTGTTTATTTGCGGTGTAAAAGCTGATGAGTGTGAGGAACGGGGTACAGAGAGATAGAAAAACCAAAAGGTTATAAGAATATTAATAGCAGACGAAGCCGGAAACATTTGAAGTTATAAACAGGCGCGGAGATTGGTTCAAAAGGAGGCTGCATAGAATTACACGAGTTGTTGGGTTGCAGATACAAGGACAGAGAGGAGAAAGGTGTACGTCTTCTGGACCAAAATAGGAGCAGAAGCAGAGAAAGGTTTTTTTTTATGGCGTGGCCATAGAATTGCAACGGCAGATAACGAAAGGTCAGTCAATTTTCATTAGAGCAGGAGTGTGGTTTTCATTTATAAATTAAATAAATTGAATAAATTATAGAGACAGTTAATTTTGCGATCATTTAAAAAAGAAAAAATTATAAAGAGAGCTTAGTTATAACACATATTAAAAATCAATGTAAAATAACATTTGGGTCCATGATAGAAAACAACTTCTCATATATTTAAAGTATTGTATTGCAAATATTACCGGATTGATTGTTATATAAAATTTCAATAAAATAAAGGACATCTCACATATACTTCAGTTGAAATTCTGTGTATTTTATTCAGGTCATATTACCTATCCCAATTAGGAAGCCAATTGGAAAATATTTTGAATCCACGATCAAAGGTAAATAGTACAAGTTAAATATCCTGAGATTGTAATTAATTAATGCTGATTTATTGTGATTAATTGGAGATTAGATCATTTAATAAATATAGACAGGATCTTTTCTAAATAAGCAATAGAATACAATTTAAATAGCATAACAATATATATATATATATATTTTACAATATCTGTTTGTTTCTTATACATATACATTTTAGAATCTTGACAAAGGCAAGGGTATCTTGCCGAAACGTTGATTGATTGCTATGGAAAATAAAATCTAGTTCCACATGTAATATATCCTTATTGAACCTAAACCCAAGAAACATTAATTTTATATTGTATATATATATATATATATATATATATATATATATATATATATATATATATATATATATATATATATATATTCCACGAGCTGGAACCTTCTATGTTAGGAAGGTAAAAAATGAAGCTGCCACTGCCATACGAAATTGGCTGTTACGCTTGAGTTTGAGGAATACACACACATATTTGTTCGAAAAGCAGCTCCAGTACTCGATATTGGCGATTCACCGGTTATTCGAATATTACAAGAAAACAAAATGCACCCCTATAAAATTATATACACTTAGGGGCTCAGGGAAGATAATTTTGACAAAAGAATGTATTTTTATGAACAATGGATGGACATGTTAGACAGCAATGTGATCAAATTAGAAAATGTTTTGTTTTTGGATGAGTGCACCTTTACTCTTCAAGGTCATGTTAATCGGCAAAATTAACGTTATTGGTCCAGGAAAAATCCTCACTGAATGAGTGGCAATACTCAATACTCTGAGAAGGTTAACATGTGGGCAGGATTTATTGAAGATCATATCATAGGTCCCTTTGTCATAGATGGCAAGTTGAATGGCGACAATTATTTAGCATTGCTCCAAAATAATGTAGTGCCAACGTTGGCCAACTTGTATCCTGATCCAGGAAACCCACAAGTTTCAGCGAATATGATGTGTTTTCTTTAACAAGTTGGAGCACAACCCCACTACCAAATCCATGTTCGGAAGTATCTCAACCAAATATTTCCAATGCGGAGGATAGGGAGGCGAGGATCGATGGAATGGCTACCACGATCCCCCGATTTGACGCCATTAGACTTTTTCTTATGGGGATATGTGAAAAGTATTGTACACAAAACTAAACCCACTGGCATAGCTGACTTACGAATCCGAATAACTATTCTATAACTATATAAATTTTAAACATCTACATTGACATTATCGTTTAGATTTGTATTATTTAGAAGTTTTTGAATATGTTGTAGCAAGTTTCGGCAAATAGATAATTTTCTTTTCTAAATGTGAACTTTTGCATTTTACTTAATATTTCCGAAACAGTCAAACTTATGTATAGAACATTGTTTTAAAAAAATGTCTAAAATGATCTGAGGAATCTAAAAATTAATTAATATACAGGGTGCTCTATTTCAAATAATCAAGTTGGTATTGGCCATCGTTATCTGATACACGCAATAATATCAGCCAAAACATATCCTGGAGCTGATATAAACTCTGATCATAATCCTCTTGTAGCCCAATTACGAGTAAGACTAAAAACCATAATCCAGAAACAGAATAACAAAAGATTAGATATGGATCAACTTAGAAATCCTGAGATAAAAGTCAAGCTTACAAATAGCATTAATAGTAATGTTGCTTTAACAACCAACACTGATGATATTGAAAGAGACTGGATCAACTTAAGGGACGCTATATGCAACGGTGCAAAAGAAGTAATTGGTGACTCCGAGCGGAAGAAGAAGAACGAGTGGATGACAGATGAAATATTACGCCTTATGGACAGAAGGAGGGAAAATAAGAATAATCCCGAACAATATAAAGAACTGGATAGAACTGTCAGCAGAAAGATAAAAGAATCCAAAGAGAAATGGTTGCAAGAAAAATGTCAAGAGATAGAAGAGCTAGAACGAAGACACGATAGTTTTAACATGCATAAAAAAATCAAGGAGTTTACTTATACTTACAAGAAAAAACAGTTTGGTAGGTTAATAGACGAGAACAATAAACTTATTGTAGATAAAGAAGAACAGTTACAGACTTGGGCAATCTACATAAAAGATTTGTTTACGGATTATCGTCATATTTCTACGAACACTCTTGATCTGAATGGACCAAAAATATTGAAAAGTGAGGTGATAAAAGCTATAGATCAAACGAAAGATAAGAAAGCAACAGGATGCGATGAAATACCAGTCGAATTCTTAAAAGTTTTTAACGAGAACAACCTGAATGTAGAATTGGAACTGTTTAATAAGATATACGATACTGGTCAAATTCCATCGGACTGGTTGAAATCTACATTTGTGCCCCTTCCCAAGAAATATAATTCTAAGACGTGTAGTGAATATCGCCTTATAAGTTTAATGAGCCACACCCTTAAAGTATTTTTGCGTATTATCCATTCCAGAATACGAGCAAAATTAGAACACAGCATAAGTAAAACACAGTTCGGTTTTAGATGCGGTTTTGGAACTCGAGAACCCCTCTTTGCAATACAAGTTTTGATTCAAAAATGCCTGGATCAACAGAAAGATGTTTACGTCTGTTTTATCGACTATGAGAAAGCATTCGATACTATCAAACATGACAAACTCATAGAACTATTACGTCTTTCAGGACTTGACACTAAGGACATCCAGATTATAAAAAATCTATATTGGAATCAAACAGCCTACATGAAGAATGGACATATGGTGAGTGAAAACATAAATATTTCTAGAGGGGTAAGAGAGGGCTGTATTCTTTCGCCACTGCTTTTCAACCTGTACACGGAACAAATATTTCTAGAGGCACTAGAAGAGTACAATGAGGGCATCAAGATTAATGGCGTACCAATAAGTAATTTTCGATATGCAGATGATAATATTATACTGGCCGATAACATCGAAGATTTACAGATGATGCTACATAGAGTTAATACAACTGGCAGCCGATTTGGACTGAAGATCAATAGAAAGAAAACTAAATTTATGGTGATCAGTAAAAAAAAATTTCAACATATCGACCTGCATATTGAAGACCAACGTATTGAAAGAATACACCGATTTAAATATCTGGGATATACAGTAAATGACAAGTGGGACCCAGAAGTAGAGATTAAGATCCGAATTGAAATAGCAAGATCCAAATTCATCAAAATGAGAAAGCTCTTAAGCAACCGCAACCTAAGCATTAACCTCCGATGGCGCGCCACGAAATGCTACGTACTCTCTACGCTACTTTACGGCGTAGAAGGGTGGACGTTAACAGCAGCAACTATAAAGAAGTTAGCGGCTCTAGAAATGTGGCTGTATCGACGCATACTGAGAATACCTTGGACAGACAGAGTGACCAACACAGAGGTATTAAGACGAATGGGTAAAGAGGTGGAATTGTTAACAACTGTTAAAAGGAGGAAAGCGTCATACCTGGGCCATGTGTTCCGTAATGATAAGTACAGTCTGCTACAGCTTATCGTGGAAGGCAAGATTGAAGGTAGAAGAGGTTTGGGCAGAAAGAAGAAATCCTGGCTGAGAAATTTGAGAGAATGGTTTCAAATACCAGAAGCTGCGAACATAATTCATGCGGCACAAAACAGAGAAACCCATCGTATGATGGTCGCCAACCTTCGGTAGAAGACGGCACATAAAGAAGATCTGATACACCCCGTATAAAAAGTTTTTATGGAAAAAAATGCGCAACTATAAATACTAATCGACGTGTTCGAAGGTTTTCTGGAATACTTTTTCATTTATTCATTAGCTAATTTATTCTATTTGGCTGACTCACAGTACGTCGCCTTAGTGACACAAAAATGTAACTACATTCTTTCCCGTTTTGAGATATCTACACCACTGAACTTACCTTAGTGAGTTCTATTGAGTGACACAAAATTATATCTCTCCAGGCACTTAAAACCCCAATTAGGAGTTTTCGTAACTACATTTTTTAGTAATCTTTTAGTGTCACAGAAATGTAAGTGCTGTTACATTTCTGTGATACTAAGTTTTCGTACTATAAATAAGCTGATATTGAGTTACCTTTTTGTGGCATAAATTTTATTGCACTGAATGGTGGTTGCAGGTAGTAACTGTGGATTTGATAATTTGTTTATTATGTTGAGCAGGGTGGCCTGTTGAATTTGTAGTTTTGTTATAGCTGTGAAACACGTGAATCAGTTTATAATTTGTTTATTATATTTATCAGGATGGTCCGTTGCCTTTCCAGTTCTGTTACAACTGTGAAGACGTTATAAACACGTGAATCAGTTTTAAGTTAATTATAGTAGAGATTGTTATAATTATCGTTATTATACTGTTTTATAATTTTATTATTACACAATAATGGATTCAAGAGGGAAGAAGTTAGTTTTGTTAGCTCTTAACAAATCGGTACGAGATGATGAAACGCATAGTTTAGGGCTTTCATCACAACAAGTGACATATTCAGATAGTGCCTCTCATGTTTCTACCAGTGAATCTAATTTATCAGGGTATGAACAAAGTGAGAATATATTTTTTGATGTCGATTCTGATTAAACACATTCATAATTTACCGTTCTTATCATAAGTGATACATTCAAATAGTGCCTCGCATATTCTACCAGTGAACCTAATGGATCAGGATATGAACAAGAGTTGTGTAATAAAGGCGTTATTCCTTCCCAGTATCATCTCTTCTTTAAGTCGTTGGTCACCAACAATATGGACAATCAATCAGATGTGCAGTGATTAACATAATTAAAATTATTGTTTAAAAATGTTTTCAAAATTTATGTTTAATTAAAAAAAATATTTTATGATTTAAATAATGGTATAAACGTCTCAATGGAAATAACCACAATCTATTTATTAAAAAAAACTTTATTGACGTTTCTCCATCTAATTCAGAAATCGTTATCTAAACAGTTCATAAAGTTTCTTTTTTTAATAAATAATATTGTGGTTATTTCCATCGAGACATTTAAATAGTATTTAATGCCACAAGAAACAAGTAGGTACTATTTTAGTTCAACTAAATTACAACTCATGATTTAATTCATAATGTTCTTTAAAGTAACCAAATTACGAAGATCAATTATTTTAAATTAAATGTTCGAAATGCCATCCATCGGTTCCTGCCATGACATATAAGATGTAATCCATTTTCTGTATAATTAATAATTTTACTAAATATTATAAAGACTATCGAAAACATTTACCAAAACAACAAAATGGAAGTGAGAATAGATGGACAAGTTACAGAACCTATAGAAATAGGCAGTGGAATAAGACATGGGAATTCATTGAGCCCCATCCTCTTTAATTTAATCATGGATGAAATTATCAAAAGCGGTAATAAAGGAAGAAGATACAGAATGTGAAGCAAATAAATAAAAACACTCCGTTAAGCAGATGACGCAATATATATAGCCCAAGATGAAGATATTCTGCAAACACTGGTCCACAGATTTAACATAAGAGCAAAAAAATTTAATATGACAAACTTATCTCATAAAACTAAAACATAGTAGTCAGCAAATACCCAACCAGATGTAAAATAGAAATTTATGGCATCAGTAGTGAACTACTGATGGAAATAAAATACCTGGGAATTACACTATCCAGCTATGAAGATCTGGACAAAGAAGTGAGGGATCAAGTACAGAAAGCAAACAGACTGGCAGCATGCCTTAATAACACTATATGGCAAAACACCGGAAATACGCTGAGAGATCAAAAGAGAAGTAAAGACATTAGAAGGAATTGTATCGTACAGTATATAAATGAATGGACACAAAAGAGAAAAAAGAATGAAATACCTACATAAGCAGAATGGAGGAGACCCATGTCGTCAAAATAGCAAGAGATAAGTCACCAACCAGCAAAAGAAGTATCGGACGACCGCGCAAAATATGGGTATTAATCCGATAATGAACTACCAGAATTGATTATAAAGAAGAGGAAGTAGAAAATGGCTGAGTTCTGTATATGATCTAACAACATATTGACATACAATGATTTAAAGCTGAGAGACTTTGTTGGGTTTGTACTATTTTTTTAAAGTTGGTCAGTGTGGTTACAGTTTAAAATCATATTTTATGATACGGCTAGACAAGATGCTGGAATAGAAGTAGAGAATCTTCATAATGAATCTCTCATACGAACTAGGAATGTTGTGGAAAGGAATGTTGGAAAATAAACACATCATAAAGTTTTTTGTATTTTTGAGTATGTCAAACGTAATATTTATTATTATTATTTTTTGATTAAGTTTATTTAGAAAGGTGTATTTTATATGTAAAAAAAATATTTTACACTAAGAAAATTGTCAAAAAAAAATGGTTCTGATAGGCCTCACGAGTTTACTCGTCTAATTTTTAACCCACACGTTCACTGGAGGTAAGAATAATCAGAAACGTAATTAAAAATATAGTTAGTATTAAGAATTTTAGCTGTAGATTTATTCATCTAACTTAAAAACGGAATAAAAGACATTCCCTAAAAATTATCCAGGCCTCCACACACACCAATCAACACTCAAATGATGGGATGGAATACTTCTACGACTATCTCCAGAATATCTCCAAAATAGTGCAATACAAAAAAGCTACTACCAAATGCTCTTAGGAGACTTCAATGCCAGAATTGGAAGTACAGAAGATTTCTTGGAGACTTCAATAGGTTCATAGGACTAGAGTGGAAGGGTGGTTAAGCCAATTGTACTGAACTTGAACATGACATGTATGATATAAATACGTTCTTAAAAAAACAGACAATAAACCCAGATGTAAAGACAAATAACGCGGTGGACTTTAAAAATTAATAATAAGTAAAAGAAAAGATATTGTTTGGGATGTGGGTGTTCTAAATAAATTCTACTGGGAAGCAACCACCAGATGATAAAAGCAAGAAATCTCATTGTCACTAACGGAAATGAGATCTTACAGTAAATGGAGTTATTCTACGAACAACTGTGTTCATTAGACGGGCAGCCTATTTACACATGCTCCTATACGTCGGCACCAGGGTGCTAAAATCAATGAGCCTTTGATATAAGCCAGCTATTAAATTATGTTTGCATAGTTTTGTCTAAGTTTTTATTCCAATTAATATTTAGATAGATAGATAGATTTTTATTTAAATAGAAACCCTAATATACATACCATATAAAGAAAGTACAATATAAATTTTTGATATATTGTTTAAGTAACAGGTTGAAATTATTGAGACTAGTACATTTTTTTACAGATGTTGGTAACTGATTAAATTTAACGAAGCTTTTAAAAAAGAAAGAATTAATCGTACTTTTATACATAGTTCTAGATACATATATGTCATCTAAACCTCGGGTATTATAAGTATGAATACTTTTGTTGAAAGAAATGAATTCTTGAAAGTATTCAGGTGATAAGCCATTTACTATTTTTAAGACCAAAATCATGGTGAAATAAAACAGTGTATTTTTAACAGAACACCAATTTAGAGTATTTAACATCGTTCTAATTGTACGGCGATTTGTTTTAAGAATTATTCTTATTCCACAATTCTGTAATTTTTGTAGCATGTTAAGTTTGTTAAGGTTAAATAAATATAAAATTGATGAGCAATAGTCAAAATCAGGTTAAATAATTGTGTTATATACTGTTATTTTTGTTTCCATTTATAAAATTTGAGTTATTCTACTCAGAAAGTAAAGTTTTTTTGATATTTTTTTATGAACGTACTCGAAGTGACTCTCAAAATTCAGAATATTGTCAAGCTGGAATCCCAAATATTTAACTGTTGTGACAATTTCAATTTTTTCATTATTAATATTTAAATTTATGATTTCAGTATCAAGCAATCTATATTTAGGTTTGGTAGTGAAAATCATTGCCTTTGTTTTTTTTCACATTCAACTTCAGTTTATTCATTTTTAAATATATATTAATCATATCTAAAATAGTGTTCATTTTTTGAATAGCTAAATCAAAATTTTCATCACTACAACAGATTAGAATATCATCGGCAAAAAGATTAATTAATTCAAAAATTAAAAAAATATCGATATCGTTAATGTACAGAATAAATAAAAGGGGGCCTAATACACTAGATTGAGGAATCCCTGTATTACTATCCATTTCAGATGACAATTGGTCTTTAAATCGAACTCTCTGTTTGCGATCTTGTAAATAATTTTCTAACCACGCATTTACTGTACCTCCTATACCATATTGTTTAAGTTTAGAAATCATTATTGTTCTGTCAATGGTTTCAAAAGCTCTGTTTAAATCAAGAAATATACCGACTATGTACGTATTTTTATCTAAATTACTCTTTATGTGACATAATGTAACTTGTAACGTTGATTCACAAGTGAATCGTTTTCGAAAACCTGATTGATTATTAATTGTAATTTTATTTTGTGTTACATGTGTAGCGTTTTATATTTAATGTCTAAATAATAATATAAATTCGATTCTATATAGTACGCCCCTGGTACGCTAGAAATGTGTTGTCTGTAGAGATTTTTAAATACGCAATAATTCTTCAATAAATAAAAACGTATTTGCTAAAGAGAACAATTTATGGCTTTTTAACTTCAACGTTCCCAGAAAAATATTGCAATCTTGGTATTATTTTTTCTAAAGCGCAGTAACGCCGGATGTTTTGAACGAATTTGAGTAAAGAATTTGTTGATTTGACAAGATGGCAATGGTTTTGTGCGGGGAAAAGAGGGGTTACTATTCAGAGATTGTGATCGAGAGGGTCAGCGAAGTCAGTGATGAATAATTGCTCGCAGCGAAAGGTCGTTTTAATGGTGATGGGGTAAGCCGGCATTCATTCGCCAAAATGGTGGAATTTTCACTCTAAGTAATATGTCGTTTCTGAAAGAGTGACCAGTAACCACTGTTTTTATTTTGGCTGAAGATTTATGATGTTTGAGCAGTGAACAAGTTTAGTTCCTGTTTTGTTTTTCGTTTTTTGAGAAATCCAGTTCATTTCCGAGATGCCCTTTTCACCTCATGTAGAATAATATTGGAGCAGTTTTGATTTGGATGTGCCAGTTTCAGCTTCCAATAAAGCTTTCTGTTGATGTGCAGTTGGATACCCCGCAGAAGTTAGCCAGTTGTTCAAAAATTTAAGTTAACATGTGTGAACTGAGGTAACATTTACGTTATTAATTTTTAAAGTAAAAATAGACATTTTCTTTTAAAAAGACAAAATTTGCTTTCTTTTATAAATTATTTAAAAAAAAATTTGTAATTATATTATGTTAGGGCCTGGTTTAAACTGTCATGTCATAATTTTATCCTGTTTTAAAAATGTTTGTTTTGACGTATGACAGTTTGATTTTTAATCTATTTTGATTTGTAGTAAAGATTAAATTTTATTCTTTATAAAAGGATATCCATAAAATTTGGCCACATTATCTACTAGGAACCATTTAAGAGAATTTTGTAACCTTTTGTAAACAGATATGTAAGTTCTTTTTATTTGTATTGGACAGCTATTTATATTATGCCTTTGTTGCTGTAAGTTTTATTGTTTTATAAGCTGTATTTTTGAAAACTGTTTGAGACAATAATAAATGTTTAATTTGTTTCTCTTATCTATTTTGAGTTTTATTTGAAAAAGATATTTTTTTTTATATTTTTGATGTTATACAATTATTTCCTTAGTTACAACTAGTGGTTGTAATAGGTATAATTGGGCACCTCAAGTGGCGCCCTATATTAAATTTCTTGAGGTGTTTCCGTTTATTTTCATTCTGTTTGTCCAATAGATTCGTATAAGTACCTTTTATTTCCTTTTTTGTAGTTGCCCCAATCCAACCCCCAATATCTTCAACTTATCCACGACCCAGCTCTCCAACAACCAACTGAGTGTCGTATGCACTAATTTCGATTATTTTGTTTGCCCAATCTTGTCCCCCATATTCTTACCCTGTGGTAAGCAAAATAGTTGTTACAATTTTGTCGCCCAATCGGTGGGGCATTTGAATATTTCCATTTTTTTTTTAGATTTTTGATCCTTTTTCCTGAAGCCACTATCTTTTTCAGTTTCCCCAGTTTTCTGCCATTTATATCAACTTTTTGTTTCCTTTTGAATAAGTGCCCCAATTGTCTCAAACATATTTAATTGTAATATATTAAATATATGTATTTTGTACCAAAATTTATATTTGTGTAAATTAACATATGTGTATTGTTTTTTATATGTATTGGTAAGTAAATGAAAGCAAATATTTGAGTTGAATATTTAAATATGAATTTTGATTGAAGTATTGATATTGAAAAGAATTTAAAAAACAGTAGCAAATTATACAGTTACTGTTACATTTATTTTTTTATTGATTTGACAAATTTTACAGAATAATCGGTTTTTGTAATTTTTTATTTGTTCGGTCATTTTAAGTAAATGTTTGTATTTGTTTGAAGGACTTTGTTTGAGCTATGTAGTTGAGAAGTAGTATTATGCAATTTGTCTTCTAATTAACCGTCTCTGAAGGTGTATTTAAATGCCAAAGGTTAATTAAAGTTGTTGTACAGTAGTCATTGTGAGTCGTAGAGAAGATTCGACAAGTTTAGTCTCAGTAGTAGACTGTGTGTTTATTGTGTATCCTTTCTTGTATCTGAATGACCACAGGTAAATATTTGTGATCAGGAGATGCTGTTTTAGTTTTGACTAGGAGCAGTCTCATTTAGTTTTCGGAACAAGAGTTGGTTTATTTTGGTATCATTTAGTGTAGCTCACTCAAAGGTCAAGTTTTCAATATTATTAGTATTTTGTCTTTCCCTGTATGTACGGTTTATGTTGTTTGTTAGTGTCCATGTTGTCCCATGTTGTTTGAAACCATTTTTTTTTAGTCCCTGTTAGTGGAAGTGTGAACTTTTAGGAGACAGGTCAAAGACCTCATTTTTGTTTACCAACTGTTACTAAGTCAAGAGCAGAAGTTGCAGCAAACTGATTGAGTTTTGGATTTCAGTACGCGGGAGTGCAAGTGAGACTTACTATCAGGTGATAAATGGAAACGGTTGTTTCTTAAAATTGTCATATTTTCTACCAGTTGTTGAAGTTGATTTTAGTTATTTTGTGTGTTTGTTTTCATCCAATTTTTGAAAAATGAAGCCTACTCAGGTTAATCATTTGAAATCAGGAGAGTTATCTTATGAGCTTTTCATAAGAGGTAAAAATGTCCCAAATAAGACAGTTGATGATAAGAGAAAGATGTTAAGAGCTTTGTTGGCCAAGGAGGCCACTTTGTCTTCAAGTTTAGTCGATTTGGTTAGTAATGTAGTAGATCCTGAGACAGAGTTGTGTGAGATTAAGTTGATTATGGAAGATTTATGTATTAGTGCTCAATCAATAAATGTAGAATCAACCAAAGCTGATTTTGCTAGATTTGAGACAAGGTCTACACATTTAAATACCAGATTAGAAAATTTCCCTATGAATGATGTTGAGGAAGATGTTAAAAAGTTTGTCAATGAGTGTAAAGATGATTTGTTGTTGTTACAGGGTGATGTGTTAGAAAAACTAGAATTATCTGATGATTTAGTAAAACCATCCACTAGTAGCCCAGTTTCAGTCCCTGTAGTTCCCAGTTGTACAGCCCCAGCTCCAATAATACAGGTTTCAACTCCTGTAATTATTTCTGATCTACATATTAAGTTTAATGGTGAGAGTAAAGCCCTTCCCACATTTTTAGAGAAAGTTAGAGATTCTGCTAGGTCTCGGAATATTTCCGAAGACATCCTGTTTCGCTCAGCCATTGAGTTATTTGAAGGTAATGCTGCTATTTGGTATAGGAGTGTTAGAGATAAAATTAATAGTTGGGATGAGTTGGTAGCCCTACTCAAATCTGCTTTTTTACACCCAGATTATAATGATAATCTCTTTGATGAAATTAAAAATAGAAAGCAAAAAAGGAATGAATCCATAACCATTTATTCAGCAGTGATGGAAAACCTTTTTAAACGTTTGGAAACATATCCTAGTGAAGCCCAAAAAGTGAAAATAATGAGGAAAAATATTTTAGTGGATTACATTCCACTGATAGCCCTTCAAGATTTTGCTACAGTAGAAATGTTAGTAGCAACTATAAAACGTTTAGAGCAGAATGTCCTGCCCTTGTTGCAGACTACTAAAGGTCTTGCAGGTATTTCGATTGATGATTCAGAAAAACCCAAAGAACAAGTTCATGTGGTGAATAATCAAACCAAGCAAGATAGAAGTGGAGTAGGTAACAGACAGGACAGAGAAAATTCTTCTAAGAGACCCAATCCCAAACATAAGTATGAGAATAATAGACCCAGTCCTCCAGAGAATACTGAAATAAGAAATCAGTCTTTTTCGTCCCCACCTCCAATGATGCAATCTTTTTCGTCCCCACCTCCAGTAACGCAGTCTGCCCCTTATCAAGCTCCAAGAAATCCGAAAAAAATTATTTGTTTTAATTGTAATAGACCAGGTCATATTTCCCGTGACTGTAGAAGCAAGTCAGTATCTTGTTATCGTTGTGGTCATAAAGGTGTGACCATATCTTCTTGTCCCAGGTGTTCAAAAAACTAGGTCGTGTACAGCCAGTCGGCAGTTGTACATTGAATAGATATAAGACCGACAGACCTCATAAGTCATCGTTAAACCCAATTTTTGAAAAGAAAGGTTTTGATAGTCGTCCTCATGTTAGTATTTCCATTTTCTCTAAAAACTTTGTAGTTCTTTTGGACAGTGGTTGCTCTACATCTGTTGTAGGTGCCGCTGGAGTTGAATTTCTAAATTGTCAAGAAATTAAATATAATCCCACATCTACTAAGCATGTTAGCTTAGCAGATGGTTCGAATAAATCAGTTGTTGGTACCATTGATCTTCCAGTAGAGGCTGATGGTGTTTGTCATATGGTAAAATTTTTTGTTGTACCTTCTGTCCCTTACAATTTCATTTTGGGGAATAATTTTATGCAGCAGTTTTCACTGTTATTAAACTTTGAGAATGGAACATGGTATTCTTCCCAAAGGAAGAATAAAATAGAAACTTTGTATTCTGTAGACTTATTGTCTACTTCTGAGAAAAATATGGCAAAGTCAATAGTAGAATCTTTTGGAGAAGTCTCTAGTTCTAAATATATTGGAAGAACCAACAAAATAGAAATGGTTATTGACACAGGTGATGCTAAACCATTTAAGAAAAGACAATATCCTTTGTCCCCATACATGAATAAAATTCTACATGAAGAGTTGGATGAAATGTTACGATTAGGAGTAATCGAACCAGCACAATCCCCATGGTCAAGTCCAGTATTGTTAGTTAAAAAGAAGTCAGGAGAGTATAGGTTTTGTTTTGATGGTCGTTCATTGAATGAAGTTACAGTTCATGATAGTTATCCATTGCCCCAAATAGATAGAATTTTGTCATTGCTTAGAGGAGCTAAATGCATAAGCTCTATCGATTTGAGAAAAGCATTTTGGCAGATCCCACTTCATCCTGACTCAAGGAAAAAGACAGCTTTCAGTGTTTCTGGTAGAGGTTCTTTTCAGTTCACTTCTGTTCCTTTTGGTTTGTGCAATAGTGCACAGATTCAACAAAGACTTGTTGATGCTATTTTTGGACCTGAATTCGAGCCTTATATATTTTGTTATTTGGATGATATTATAGTATGTACTCCAACTTTTGAGAAACACATTGAGTTGTTAAAGATAATTAAAGAAAAGCTTAAGGAAGCAAACTTGACCATCAATGTTGAGAAGTGTGATTTTTTTAAGTCAGAGTTAAAGTATCTTGGTTATGTAGTTGGTAATAATTCTTTGAAGGCAGATCCAGAAAAAATTCTTGCTATGGTCAATTATCCTAGACCAACTAATTCCACTGAAATTAAAAGATTTATCGGTATGTGTTCTTGGTACCGTCGTTTTATTAAAGATTTTTCCAGTTTAGCCTCCCCTATAAATGATCTTCTTAAGGGTCATCGTAGAAAGAAACAGCCTGTAGTATGGACAAGTGAAGCTGAACAAGCTTTTTTGAAAATTAAAGAACTTCTAATTTCTGCCCCTATTTTAGCCCAGCCTAATTTTGATCTTCCCTTTGTTGTGCAATGTGATGCATCTGACACCGGTCTTGGTGGTGTTTTAAACACAGACTATAGATGGTGAAGAAAAGGTTATAGCATATGTTAGTAGATCTCTTTCCAGAGCTGAAAGAAATTACTCAGTTACAGAGAGAGAATGTCTTGCTGTGATCTTCGCTATCGAGAAATTTCGAGGTCACATAGAGGGAGTCAAGTTTTCGGTCATTACTGACCACCATTCACTTCTTTGGTTAAATAAATTGTCCAATCCTACTGGTAAATTAGCCAGATGGGCTATGCGCCTAAGACAGCATACTTTTGATTTGATTCACAGAAAAGGAAAATCCCATTTAGTCCCTGATGCTCTATCTCGAGCTCACACCAATGATCCAGTAGAAACTACCCAAGATATTTGTTATTTAGAAATTGATCTAGATAGAATAGACCCTTGGTTCGATAATTTGAGATCAAAGATAATCCGATCCCCCCTTGATTTTCCACAGTGGAAGGTGGAGAATGATTTTGTTTATAAGTTTGCCCCTACCAGAAATTCTTTTAAGACTAATGATGTAGAATGGAAAATTGTTGTGCCCAAACCACAAAGGTCTGAAGTTATGAAGTCTTGTCATGAGCCACCTACGTGTGCTCACTTTGGATTTTCCAAAACTTTGTCCCGTATTCAGGAAAGATATTATTGGCCCCAGATGCGTGTTGATGTGCTTAAGTTTGTCAGGTCATGTAAAGTTTGTGGTGCTCAGAAGACACCAAATTATGCTCCATTAGGTAAAATGGGTAAGCAGAGAGAGGCCAAGTTTCCTTGGCAAATAGTTGCAATAGATCTGATAGGTCCCTTTGTTCGTTCAAAGAAAGGTTATACGTGGTTATTAGTAGTTGCTGATTGGTTTAGTAAATATACTTTAGTCCAACCTTTGAGAAAGGCCACGGCTAAGAATATTGTTGAGTTTTTGGAAAATGATATTTTCCTAATGTTTGGTGTTCCTCAATATGTGATTTGTGATAATGCCTCAAATCTGAACAATCCTCTCTTAATTGAGCTCTGTAATAGGTATAACGTTCAGAAAGTATGGTTTAGCCCAGTATATGCACCTCAGTGTAATTTTGTGGAGAGGAACAATAGAACCATTGGTACAGCCATACGTACATATGTTAAAGACCACGTAGATTGGGACAAGAATTTAGCAAAGATCAGACAAGCTATTAACACTGCAAAGCATGAAGTGACTGGATATACTCCAGCTTTCCTGAATTATGGCCGTCATGTTCCTTTAAGTGGAAACTATTATGGTGTTGATCATAAGGATCAACAGAATCAAGATATCGAGATAATTCCAGGTGACCGTAACATGTATGCTTCAGAAGTCAAAGGTTTGGATAAAGTTTTTGAAAAGGTTAAGGCTAATCTTCGAAAAGGATATGAACGTAACGCTAGGAGTTACAACTTACGTAGAAGAGAAGTCCAATTTCAAGTGGGTGATAGAGTTTGGAAAAGAAATAAGGTTTTGTCTTGTGCTGTCAACAAGTTTATGTCCAAACTAGCACCGAAGTATATTGAAGCAACTATCAAGGAAAAATTGTCACCAGTGGTTTATCGTTTGTCAGATTTAAATGGTTCGGATCTTGGTAAATGGCACATTAAGGATTTAAAGCCTTTTGTATCAGATGAGGACAATATGTCATCTTTAAGTAATTAGTTCATCCTATCCCATATGTCTGTATTTTCGAGTTTGTATGTTGATTTGATTTCATCCCTTTGGAATATTGTTTCACTTTTGATAATTTTAGTTCAGGTAACCTATTTTATTTGGGAGACACATGTGAGAATCACATTTTGTCATATGTAGGTATACAGATTTAGGGTCTATATCCTAATTATTTTTTTGTAGAACCGTTGCCGAATTCCCTGTCTCGCTAGGCGTATAGTGGAGATAGTAGACGCCTACCTGTTAAGTGTAGAGCAATTTATTTTGGATTTGTGCGTAGCACTTGGTTTAGGCAACGAGGTGTCATGGCTATGCCTGCCCGACAAATCACTTGTGTTACTGCTGTGAATGTCAGCGAGGTTCACTGCAGGGCATAAGGTTAGCTTCCCCCAAGGCATAGAAACTCATGTCACCTACAGTTCATTTTAGAGTCAAACATTTCAGTCTACTCGACTTTAAAGAGTCTGGCGATCGATGGCACGCTAGCCCATTCTTGTAACTAATTTTGTTTTTGTTGTTTAATCCCATGCTAGCCATCATCTAAAAGATATTATTAAGAAGTTTCGACTCAGTTAGGAGGTCATCTTCTGATTTTGTTTTTGTTTGTTTTGCTTTTATCAAAAACTGGATAAAGTTATCCGAGTTTTTTCTTTTAAGAAGGGGCATTGTAGCGTTTTATATTTAATGTCTAAATAATAATATAAATTCGATTCTATATAGTACGCCCCTGGTACGCTAGAAATGTGTTGTCTGTAGAGATTTTTAAATACGCAATAATTCTTCAATAAATAAAAACGTATTTGCTAAAGAGAACAATTTATGGCTTTTTAACTTCAACGTTCCCAGAAAAATATTGCAATCTTGGTATTATTTTTTCTAAAGCGCAGTAACGCCGGATGTTTTGAACGAATTTGAGTAAAGAATTTGTTGATTTGACAAGATGGCAATGGTTTTGTGCGGGGAAAAGAGGGGTTACTATTCGGAGATTGTGATCGAGAGGGTCAGCGAAGTCAGTGATGAATAATTGCTCGCAGCGAAAGGTCGTTTTAATGGTGATGGGTAAGCCGGCATTCATTCGCCAAAATGGTGGAATTTTCACTCTAAGTAATATGTCGTTTCTGAAAGAGTGACCAGTAACCACTGTTTTTATTTTGGCTGAAGATTTATGATGTTTGAGCAGTGAACAAGTTTAGTTCCTGTTTTGTTTTTCGTTTTTTGAGAAATCCAGTTCATTTCCGAGATGCCCTTTTCACCTCATGTAGAATAATATTGGAGCAGTTTTGATTTGGATGTGCCAGTTTCAGCTTCCAATAAAGCTTTCTGTTGATGTGCAGTTGGATACCCCGCAGAAGTTAGCCAGTTGTTCAAAAATTTAAGTTAACATGTGTGAACTGAGGTAACATTTACGTTATTAATTTTTAAAGTAAAAATAGACATTTTCTTTTAAAAAGACAAAATTTGCTTTCTTTTATAAATTATTTAAAAAAAAATTTGTAATTATATTATGTTAGGGCCTGGTTTAAACTGTCATGTCATAATTTTATCCTGTTTTAAAAATGTTTGTTTTGACGTATGACAGTTTGATTTTTAATCTATTTTGATTTGTAGTAAAGATTAAATTTTATTCTTTATAAAAGGATATCCATAAAATTTGGCCACATTATCTACTAGGAACCATTTCAGAGAATTTTGTAACCTTTTGTAAACAGATATGTAAGTTCTTTTTATTTGTATTGGACAGCTATTTATATTATGCCTTTGTTGCTGTAAGTTTTATTGCTTTATAAGCTGTATTTTTGAAAACTGTTTGAGACAATAATAAATGTTTAATTTGTTTCTCTTATCTATTTTGAGTTTTATTTGAAAAAGATATTTTTTTTATATTTTTGATGTTATACAATTATTTCCTTAGTTACAACTAGTGGTTGTAATAGGTATAATTGGGCACCTCAAGTGGCGCCCTATATTAAATTTCTTGAGGTGTTTCCGTTTATTTTCATTCTGTTTGTCCAATAGATTCGTATAAGTACCTTTTATTTCCTTTTTTGTAGTTGCCCCAATCCAACCCCCAATATCTTCAACTTATCCACGACCCAGCTCTCCAACAACCAACTGAGTGTCGTATGCACTAATTTCGATTATTTTGTTTGCCCAATCTTGTCCCCCATATTCTTACCCTGTGGTAAGCAAAATAGTTGTTACACATGTTCTAATAATTGTTCATAAACAGCAATTTCTAATATTTTCTCTATAGGAGGTAAAGTATTGATTGCTCGGAATTCTTCAGCTTTGATAGTGTTGGGTATGTTTTGAATAGGGGTGATAGTACTTATTTTTAATACATCAGGAATTATACCCGTAGTAAGAGATGTATGTATTAATTAAATTTAACATAACGTGCCTAATGGTTTCAAAAACCTCCTTTACCATTCTACAATTTAACGTTTCATGTAGTGAGAATTTATTATCTAAATTGCCAACAATTTAATAAATAATACCTACAATAACAACAAATGTATGTATTATTTTAATAAATAATACAAACATTTGTTGTTATTGTATGTATTGTATGTATTTTTAATATAACAAAATAAGCGACGCTTGAAACCCTAACCCAAGAAACAAATAAAACAAATATTATAAAAAAACGCAGACAAAAACACGCGGTCTCGCGAAGGTAGGAACGATACAGATACCAGCAAATTTGCTTAGAGTCACCTTCATGTATGCATGGGTGCCCGAAATCAAGGAGCATTTGTAGCGTAATAGTGTGTATCAAAGCCTTTTTGATTTTATCAACCTGGTGCCAACGCAACGTAGTAATATTAAGTATGAGAGAATTTGGAACCAAGGTCAGAAGATATCTCGGACATAACACAAGATAATATTATCAGGACTAAAAGATAAGAAAAATAACAAGGCACCGGGTGGCGATGGCATTGTAATAGAGACAATAAAAGAAGGGGTCAAGAAATTATTGAAGCCTTAGAAATATTTAATTATAATGCGCAAAATATAGATTTTACCGACCTTTCAAATTATAGACCAATAAGCTGTCATGCTTAATCATAATATCTAAGCTACATAGTAACATAGCCAAAATATTAAAAAATAAAATGGATCCCTTTTTGCAAAAGAACATGCAGGATTCATAACAAGAATCAAGTAACTATCTCAAAAGGAAAATTTTCAATCAATGTGTACTCACTGTCCTAAACTATGATGATAAAATACTCCTTACTAAAAAAATTACAAAAAATACGGGACGCTCTAAAGTTTAAAGATGCTCTTTGCATCTTAGATATAATTGGGCCGTCAAAAAGTAGACGCCGACCACCCAGCAGTTGGACCGAGGAAACAAAGAGAAATTCTGAAAACTAGACACAAGATAGAAGAAGAAGATGGCTTAAAAATGAGGCCGAAACAGTAGATTGGAAATAAATTACAAGACAATAAAATTCATGAAAATAGAAGATTTATTAGGAAGTGTCAGGTGTTAAAAGTATAACGAAAGTTATAACAATGGAAAAAAACTAATAAATTTTTAATTTAACATAACCTTAAGATAGCTATACACAATTCGATCAGAAAGTTGTACGTATATAAAATAACCTGGATATCCCATGATGAGAAAACGACAAACCAAATGGACCATGTTCTCAAAAAAAGAAAACACAATAGATTAGTAACTGATTGTAAGGAAGCAGATGCCGACAGTGCCCATATATTGACAGTAGTGACACTTAAGCAAGAAATTATCAAACAAACAACAAAAGGAAAACCACTAAAAACAATACCAAGTAGAGCAGCTACAAGATAAAGAGGTAGCAAACATAATTAAAAATTACGACAGGAAACCTAGAGGGCAATGGGACATAATACATGCAGCCCTGATAGATGCGGTAGACGTTAACATCAGGAAAGTAAAAAAAGAAAAGAGGCAAGACTGGTTTGATAAAGACTGCAAAAGAATTCTGGCGCAAAGAGTAACACAAAAATGGAAAATAGAAGTAATACAGAAAATAATAAAGCGTATTATAAAACGAAAAAGCGAGAAGTTAAACGATTATGCAGAAGAAAAAAAAAATTACTGAAAAATAACTAGAAATAATAGAAGACAACTATATACAAAAAGAAGGTATACATTTTTATGAAGTAATAAAAAAGACACACGAGTGACACAAAATAAAAAACAATGTTTTGCAGAAATAAAGATGGTGTGTTACTGTTAGATATGACAGAAAAATTAAACAGATGGGCAGAGTTTTTCGACTAATTATTAAACGATTAAGGCCAAACAGTAACAGAACTACAGCAACGAACACAAGAAACAAAACAATAACAAACACAAGAAACGACAGAGAACGAGGTAATAGAAGTAATAAGAGATCTAAAAAATAATAAAAGTATAGGAAAAAGATCATTTGAAGCAGAAATATTAAAAGTAAGAGGGGAATAACTCTCGTTATTCCGATAAGTATTTTGGGTTTACGTAATTTTAAAACATTGTTTTTTAATCGTAAATAAAGCGCTTATAAAACAGAAAGAAGTCAGGCTGCGGCGTGTATAAGAGAGAGAAACAAGAAACAAGACCTATGGCAAAGAAAAGGCCCTAAGTCCCAGGCAGACCTTAGATGGTCCGAGGGTACTAAAAATCCCCGGGTTCGACTTCAAGATGTTATTCATAAAGTAGCGACATGGAACGTCAATAGTTTGTGCATGCTAGGAAAGTTTCATAACCTACTCAAAGAAATGCGGCGCCTAGAAGTGAAATCAATGGGTGTAAGTGAATTGAGGTGGTCTGGTTCATGTATTTCTCACAAAGATAACTTTACAGTGTACTATTCCGGTAGCGATGCGACAGATGATTACCAAAGGCATGGAGTTGCAGTAGTGCTTGATAATAGAATTGCGATGTCTGTAATAGATTACTTACATACCCGTTTCAAACAGAGTAATCATAGTGAATTTAGAAGCTCAAACTATTAATATAAATCTAACCCAAGTTTATGCACCCACATCTGATAAACGGGAAACTGAAGTTTTAGATTTATATAAAGACATAAAGTAAGCATTAAAGGTCACAAAGAAAAACGATATCGACATCATAATGAGCGATTTTAATGCCAAAGTCGGTAGGGATAGATGTGGTAATGCGGTCGGTGAATTCGGTCTGGGTAACAAAAATGAGCGAGGAGAGTTACTAATTGAATTTTGTAATGACCACGATTTTGTCCTGATCAAATCAAATTGATTAAATCTTGATAAACAAAAGATTCCGCAACTATATACAAAGAGTGGCTACCTACCCTGGTCAACCCTGGGCAACCCCCTAATCGCGAATGTAAGGCTTCGATTGGCAAAGGCCATCTAATAAAAAATAAATAAACACTAGAGAATTAATGAGAGATGAAGAGCTTAGATCTACATATAGTAAGCAAATTAACGAGAATTGAGAAACATACAAGGAAATTGCATAGAGGAAACCCGTGAGAAAATAAAAAAGGCTATAGTCAAGGCTGAAAAAGTAGTCGCAGGTAAAATAAAAAGAAATCACAAAAACGAGTGGATGACGGATAAGATACTTGATCTAATGGAGCAACACAGACAGTACAAAATGCATCAGAATCAACAGGAATACAAGGAAATCCAACGTACGATAAGGGCAAGAATTAAAAACGCAAAGGAAAGCTGGATGACAGAATGTTGTGAAGAATCGGAATCACTACAAGAAAAGAAAGAGAGCTTTGGACTACATAAAAAGGTCAAAGAAATTTCTAATATATACAAGAAACACAATGAGACTCGCCTGAAGAATGATCAAGGAAACTATGTTCATACCCAGGAAGAACTAGCTAAAATCTGGGCAAGCTATGCTTCGTCCCACTTTGCGGATAATAGACCGAACCTGCCAACTACTAACTTACCCACGGAAAATTTATCTGGCCCTCCCATTATTCTCGCCGAGGTGGAGTACGCTATAAAAGTAGCAAAACTAGACAAGGCCCCTGGACCGAATGGAATTACTACGGAAGCGATAAAACTGTTGGAAGATGATAACATGGACATGTCGGTAACAATTTTCAATGCCACATATAACACCGGCCACATTCCAACGGATTGGCTTTATTCAACCTTTACATTGATCCCTAAATCACTAAGAGCGACAAAATGCAAAGATCACAGACTGATAAGTTTAATGAGCCATCTGCTTACATTGTTTCTTCGCATCCTTCACACAAGAATGTTCAGAAAGCTGGAAGATCTAAGCAGTGAGACACGATTTGGTTTCAAGAGCGGACTGGGTATACGTGAAGCAGCTTTCTGCTTGAATACGCTTTTACAAAACTACATAGATCAACGAAAGGATATAATCATAGCATTGCTCGATTATGAAAAAGCGTTTGACACCATAAAACATGGCGCAATGCTAAAAAGGCTGCACAACGCTAACAATGACGAGAAAGATATATGAGTTATCCAGAATCTCTATTGGCATCAAAAAGCACAAGTGAGACTGAACAAATCAACCAACACAGAATAATTTGAAATTTTAAGAGGAGTGCGACAGGGGTGTATTTTGTCTCCTATGCTCTTCAATCTGTATGTGGAGAATATTTTTGCAGAGGCACTGCAAGGCTCTGAATGTGGAATAAAGGTAAACGGGTTTCCAATAAATAACATTCGTTAAGCCGACGACACCGCGATAATAACTGACAACGAATATGATATGCAGTTGATGTTAAATAAAATATGGCAAAATAAAATAAACACAGTAGAAAAAATATATGGCTTAAAGATAAACGCTGGAAAAACAAAAATGCATGACAATAAGAAAAAACGCACTTTGAAGAATACAACTGCAAGTAGATAATGCTCCAATCGATAAAGTGAAAACATTTAAATGCTTGGGAATGATGACGAGTAACCAATGGAATTCTCAACAAGAAATAGAATGCCGTACCGAACAAGCAAGACAAGCTTTTATCAAAATTAAACCTACTATGTAACCCAAATATTTCCTTTAATCTCCGCTACAGCATGGTTAAATGCTATGTATGGTCCAGATTGTTATACGGCATGGAAACATGGACGTTAAGAGTACCGTACATTAGTAAGTTGGAGGCGTTAGAAATGTGGACGTTGCGAAGAATGTTCCGCATACCATGGACAGATAGAGTGAGAAACGAGGAAATCTTAAGAAAGGCAAATACTGAGAGAGAGCTACTCAATTTAATCAAGGTACGAAAAATTGGATATCTCGGCCATATTCTGGAAGGAAAAAACACGCAATCCCTCAACTAATCATCCAGGGAAAGATTGAAGGCCAGAGAGGAGTAGGTCGCAAACAAATGTCGTGGCTATGGAACATAAAAAACTGGACAGGCATAAATAACACTGGCGATCTTTTGCATGCTGCAAAAGCCAGACGTCTGGCCTTAAGATAATTCGCCAACGCATTATAGGTGCACGGCACTATGAAGAAGAGACATATCAAAACAAAAAAGAACAAGAGGAGCAAAAGTAAAAAATCGAATATCAGAAATTAGAAACAGACGATAAGGTGCTAAAATGGAATGAAAAAGAAAATAAGCTAACACAAATTGAAAATACTCCATAAAACTCGAAAAAGAAGAATGGATTGATGAAAAAGAAACAGACAACGTAAACCAAGAGGAAAATGAGTCAAAGTTTGTTCAAAATAATAAGAAAAATACAAAAAAAAAGGAAACATTAAAGAAAACTTATTAAGAAAATAAAACGAAATACATAAATGTAAGCAAGAAAAATAGAGAAACAAATAACAGAACTGACAATAGATGCACACAGATGCAAATATTCAAATATTTTGGAGTAGTAGTCAACAGAAGAAATGAAAGTGCAGATATAAAAAGAAGAATTCAAGCAGGAAATACAGCGCTCTATAGAAATAAAAAAATGTTTAGAGATAAAAAGATAAGCCCAAACACAAAAATGAAAATCTGCAAAACGACCACAAGACAAATAGTAATATATGCTGCAAAGACATTTGCATTAACAGCAAGAGAAGAAGAGCAACTGGAAGTTTTTGAGAGCTGAGAAAAATACTGGGACCAAACAGGAAAAACGAGATTGATGCAAGGCAAAAGAGACGCAGATATTTAAATGACATGAATACATAATGAGAAGAGAAAAGAGCAACTTGTTAAGGGTTATAACGGAAAGGATACCACCAGGTGAAAGAACCAAAGGCAGATCTAAACTGAGATTGAGACAACAAATGGAAGAAGACTAGGAGGAGTATGGTAATTGGCGGAAAAGAAGTGGAAGTCACATCATAAACTGTAAAACTAAACTCAGAATGGGATGATGTCCAAACAAAAGATCTTATAATGAAAATAGCTTTAGCTTTTTGGGGACCAAAGTATTAGCAAACTTTATAAGAAGTAGAATAAAACCTATGTAACAGAGAGAATAGGATAATACCAGGCTGGTTTTAAACAGAGCACATCTACCGATCAAATTTTTATGCTAAAGTTATTACTAAACAACAGTTGTGAACAAAATCTAGGTTTGGATATGCTCTTTATGGATTTTAAACAGGCTTACGACTCCATGTCACGAAACGGGCAGAAGCAATGAGATTACTGGGACATCAGAGAAACCGATCCAATAAGTTAAAATAACTAACTGATACAGTCGTGATAGAAGGATGTCTATCAAATCCGTCAAATCAATAGAGGAATAAAATAGGGAGACTCCTTGTCAACAGACTTATTTGACTTTTCACTAGAAAAATTAATTAGAGGAACCAACATCCAGACAAGCAGCAAAATTTTTATTAATTAAAAGGCAACAATGTTAAGGTTTGAAGAAAATTTGAAAACGCTAGAAAATACGAAAATGAATCAAAGCGATTTATAGTCAGCGAATGAGATAGAGTATAAAGTTGAGAATTTGAGTACCTTGCAGTAAGTTACAAATAGCGAAGAGACAAAAAAGATAAACGATTGTCGAAAGGTAGCCTGTAGCAGGTAGTAGTAAGATTATTAAACGCACTGTTAAAGGCAAAAAACGTATCTAGGGCAGCCAAGATTTAAAATTATAAAGCAATAGTGAAAACAACAGTGTTGTATGCATGTAAAACTTAAACAATAAGTCAGAAAGAAGAGAAAAACAAATATTTGGAAGAGGAAAATTAGTGAGAAAAGCTTTTGGCGGGATAAAGGAAAAGCTAATAAGAAATGAGGCAAGTAAACCAGAAGCTAAAAAGATTTATAAAAGACCCAAAACAACACAAAAATCAGGGCATAGAGAGTTATAAGATTGGGAAATGTTTTACAAGTGAAAAAAGAAGACAACTTTTATAAGAGTTCTGCAAGCAGGAGAACAAGAGAAGAAAACAAAAGAAAACCACTAAGGCAGTGATTTAATGCTATCCAGACTAAAATAGATGAAATGTGAACAAGACACTGGATTGAACAAGTGAAAGACCGTAAAAAGTGGAAAAAACTAGACTATCGACGCCAAAGGCCTACAGTGCTGTTAAAAAATATATAAGAAATATCAAAAAAGCTTTGGGTAAGACAGTAATTTTAATAAGCGACACCTAAGATTTAATATAAATTTTAGTCAAAGAACTTAATTTAAGCAAAAAAAGTTTAAGTATAATTCCTGGTTGGAGAAAGATGTAGTACGGAAATAACCTTATCCACATCAGTAATAATTTAACCCAAAGACAGCCCAAAGATGCGGAGTAAAAACAGACTACAAATAAATTGCTGGAAATAGATTGCCTTTATAACTCAAAAGAGAGCGAAAATGAACTCAAAATTAGTGCCAGAGATATGAAAATATCTAGGGACAACGTGTGTTCTCAATCCATTCTAGTTTGAAAAAAGGTTTTGAATCAGAATATCCAACAAAAATTAAAAAAATTTAGAAATTAGGTAAAAAAAGTAATCTAAAACTAAATTTGAAACAAGGAAATAAAAAAATTTTGTGAATGTGGTATGCAAAACCATATTTATAAAAAAGACATTAAAACATAAATGATTGCTTTCAAAATTTTGATTATATCTAAAGATGCATCACAAAAGTCTGTTACTATTTACTGTTAAAATTATTACATCATCTTACCTGAGTATTTTGTGGCACGGCCTTAGTTGTGGTTATTAAGTGCTGTAAAGAAGCACCTGTATCCTTGTAGTGCCATAAAGCGATACCGATCATTGCGAGCAATATGATAAACAGTATTAGTGCAGTGTAAAGATATTTATTGACATTGTTTGGCCAATTGCCATTTGAAATACTTTGTGGCTCTTGCACAGAAGCACTTTTATCTAATGGTAAAGCAATTGACTTATTCTTTACGCAGTCAAGAGGTTCTTTCTTTGTTGGAAATGGTGGCCAAGTCGAACGTAAATTAGAAGATATTTTTGAACCATCTTCAGCCTGCAACTCCCGACGAAATAAAACTGATGGTGACACTCTATTAGAAAACACAATTTTACAATTTTCGGTTTGCGGAAGATGACGATTAGTTCTGCTGCGATGAAGACTAAAACTCCTGACAACATTTTCTTCGCTTTTTTTCATAATTTTGAACAAAATGTTTTTTAAAACTAATATTACAAACAATATACGTTTAAGATGGTATAGTTTCAACTGAACCACAGTAGCAACTGACTAACTAAACAGTTATTATTAAAAGTCGAAGCTTAAATGATTCAGTTTCTTATCAGACATTATTAGACTAATAGTCACTTACGTAATTCTTTTGCGATTATTATTTGAAATGCTGGTATGCAGTTTATTCAGTGATACATTCGTCTTTCGTTGGTAGAAATATCAGTGAAATTGATACGTTGACTCAAGGTTATTAAGCCTATAATTTGTTATTTTATTTTATCTATATTTCTTAGCATTTCTTTAGATGTTTGATGCAGACACCTAATTTATCAACATTTAATTTAAAATTGCCCGGTATAAATACAAGGTGGGACAAAACTAATCACTCGACGTTCTTAGACAACATTTTTTTTAATAAGAAAATTTGGTTTTGCCTGATAAATTTCAGATAAAAGTATAAAGCTTACTTGACGACTCCACAAGATACCTATTCCAAAAAAGAATAAAAGACAGAATATAGAATACAGAAAGACATATATATCACAGAAAGTTATGGAGTCAAATAAAGCTGGACAAAAATTAAGTCTAATATTTTAGCCTCACCTAAGGAGGTACTTAGCGAAAGCCATATAAATAAAAATAAATCGTTCTCAAGGCGAAGAGCTCCATGGTTATATACCCAAGTTTCATTTTAACTTTAGGCTTAATTCAAGCCTAACTTAACTAACAGAATCTATGAATACCAAGTTCCTTAGCGTTCTTAGTTTTACTATCTTAGTTTAGTATATCACTTTAAACCGCACCTTTTTACACTTTATTTTAACACTATATCAGATTAAGTGGTTTTGTTCTTTTAAGTCGTCTAGTCACGTTAGTATGGTCTAAGAGTTGAATCTTTATATTTCCATGAGGATAAAGCCTTTTTAATGGCCCTTAGCTTGTTTTTTTATTACCTCAGCGACGGTTTCTACATTTAAGTCTTTATGAAGGTTATCCAGCTTTTCATTTCTTTCCAGAAAATCATTTCTGAAGGCGGAAGAAGCAGACATCGGCGTGGAGATGCATAAGGCAACGGGAAACCAATGCATTAAAGGCTCATAGAGCATCTCTAGTTAATCGTCATGACTAACAATACAACTAAACACTCTACTGATTATGAAACTCGGAAAACAAGATCCGGTAGAGGAGGAAACTCACAAGACTGCAAGGCCTTCCCGGTCGTCAACGTTAAAGAAATGAAAAGGCTAAATATATATATTTTAGGAATCCAATGGTCCGACTCAGGAAAGATAAAAATCAACAATAAAAAAATATATTATCCAGGAAGTCAAGACGGTTCACATAGATATGGTGTCGGGATAATAATAAAAAAAAAAGCATTGATGAAGCTGTAATAAACTTCACTCGATACTTCAACAGAATTATATTCTTACAATTAAACCAGAACAAACCTAAAATAAACATCCTACAAGTTTATGCTCCAACTGAGAACAAACCAGAGAGCGATATTGAAACTTTCTACGGAGACCTTGAAAAGATTTTAAAATCTTTAACGTGACTTTAACGCAAATTTTGCGACTTTAACGCTAAGCTTGCGGAAGAAAAAGTAAAAGAATATACAGGAGGATATGGTCTGGGCAACAGAAGCGAAAGGGGTGACAGGCTTATCGAATTTTGCCAAACTAATAAATTTATTATACCTAATATATTGTTCAAAATGTCAAAGAGAAGACTATATACCACGAAGTCACCAGGTATATAGTCTTCTCTTGAGTAATTTTGAGCAATATATTAGCAGATGAAGAAGAGAGAATTGTAAGAAACCAAATAGACTATGTACTAGTTAGACCAAGATACAGAAACGCAGTTATATCCGCAAAAACCTATCCAAGTGCCGAGATAGGATCAGGTCACAACCCAGTAGTGATTAAAATTAGATTCAAAACAAAAATAATAAAAAGAACAACCAATGCCAAAATCGATATAAGTAAATTAAGGAACCCACTTATAAGGCAACGCCTAGCAGATGAAATCAACAACGGATTAATGAACGTTAAAGAACAAATTTTTGAAAATACTGAGATGAATAAAAAGTGGTTATTAATAAAGACAGAAATAGATAAAAGTAAAAAAAAAAATCTAATACCAACCAGATATAAAAAGAAGCAATGGATGACGGAAGAAATTTCAGATTTAATGGAAGGTAGACTTAGACTTAGGTAGAAGGTAGTAGAAGGTAGTTTTAAAGATATGAAAAGAGGAAATTCAAATAGCATTAAAAAACAGCAAAAATGGTAAAACAGTAGGTCCAGACCAAATCCCTATAGAAAAGTTAAAAAGCATAAATGCTCAGTATACAAAACAGGGCACATACCGAAACAATGGTTACTCTGCTCCTTTTGTGTTATCCCGAAAAATACAAACGCTAAATATTGCAATGAATACAAAAAAATTCACTAATAAGTCACATTTTCAAACTCTTCTTGAAAATAATACATGGTCGTATAAATAAAAAACTTGAAGAAGGAATAGATGACAGGTTCTGTTCAGAAACGAACTAGGAACCAGAGAAGCATTATTTGCTTTTAATGTGTTAGCTCAAAGATACATGGATATGAATGTTTATGTGCATGTTTGTTATATTGATTTTGAAAAAGCATTTGACAAAGTAAAACATGAAAAATAAGTCAAAATTCTAAAAACAAAAAACATATACTATAGGGACTTACGAATAATAACAAACCTCTACTGGAATCAAAGAGAACAAATCGTAATAGATAACGAACCCAGTCCAGAAATTGAAATCAGAAGAGGAGTTAGGCAGTGATGTATTATGTCCCCATTATTATTTAATGTATATAGTGAAGCCATTTTTGAAGAAGCATTACTATCTCAAAGTTAAGGAATAGTAATTAACGAAAGATCTATTAACAATAGAAGATATGCGGATGGCACCGTGATTATGGTACGCTCTGCTGAACAACTCCAATTACTGCTAAACAAAACAAACAGTTTCTGTGAAAAATATGGACTAAAAATGAATATAAAAAAAGACCGAATACATAATAATAACAAAGGAAACAAATATACCAACAAACATACATTTGGGAAATGAACCAAATACAAATACCTAGGAAACTGGATTTCATAAAATAATGATCAAACAGTGGAAATAAGAGCCAGGATAGAAATAGCAAGAAATGCATTTGTAAAAATGAAAACAATTCTCTGCAACAAAGATCTTAGATTAGAACTGAGAGTAAGAGCACTGAGATGCTGTGTTTTCCAAACTGAAATATGGACTTGAAAGCTGGACATTTAAGCAAGAATACATAAATAAGTTACAGTCCTTTCAAATGTGGTGTTACAGGAGGATGCTTAGAATAGCATGGACAAAGAAGAAAACTAACCCGGAAGTATTGCGAGAAATGGGCAAATAATGCGAAATAATAAACACAATAAAAATATGAAAGTTACGATATCTGGGACACCCGTATGAGGGGACAGCGATATGAACTGCTAAGGCTGATAATACAGGGAAGGATAAGGATAATAAGGAGGAAGGAGTATAGAAAGAAGGAGAGTGTCATGGTTGAAGAATTTAAGGGACTGGTATAAATGCAGTTCTATAGAACTCTTCATAGCAGCAGTAGATAGAGTAAAGACAGTGGTGATGATATTCAACTTCCAATTGGGAGACGGCACTTAAAGAAGAAGAAGAAGGTTATCGTTACGAATATACCAGGGTGCATTAACTACGCCTCGAAGTACTTTCTTTTGGAACCTTTGAATGAGACTTAAATTACTTACACTGGTACATGCCCATCATTAGATACCGTAAGTCACACCGGTTTAAGGACTTGTTGATAGATCAGAAGCTTATTATATACTAATAAGGTCGAACATCGACCCAACTTACGGCAACACTAATCGTACCATGTAAAATACATCTGCGCAAAAATAACAACAAAAACGATAAATAAAAACGAGAAATAATAACTGGAATACGCAGAAATTTTCTAAACTTGGGAATAAAACAAGAATATGCAAAAACAAAGAGAAACAAAGAACACATAATGGCTAAATAAAACTGTAATGAAACAGAAATATTAAAAATTCAACATGATAGCTTCAATACACACAAAAAAAATTATAGAACTTACTAGAAACTAAAAAAAAACTAGTCACAGCGTATTGACTGCTAAAAAAGGAGATATACTTATAGACTCGGAAGACAAGCTGAGTTAGGATAGAGCCAACCCTATCCGATGTCGGAACCAAGAAGGCCGAAGTACCACAGGGAGCAGTGTTGTCGTCATGCTTGTATACAATTCCCACAGCGGACGCTACAACTACACCCACTCCGCTCAATGCTGAGTTTATATGCTGACGACACTGCAATAGAAGGTAGTATGAGCAATCCCGACCCAACAACGAGATACCTAAAAACGGCACTCATCCGTATGCAATCCTGGTATATTAAGTGGAAAATTGCAGCCAAACCGGACAAAACACAGGTCGTCATGTACAAAAAAAGAAAAGGGCAACCTAAAAGAGTACTAACCTTGTTCAATACACCAATTGAATGGGCAAATTAATAATGCTAATCATGAGAATCGGAGACCAGGATCCGGCATGGGAGGTATATCACAAGAAGACCACAGGGCCTCCCAGGTCGTCAACCAGCAAAATCCCTATGAAGTACTAAATACTACTCTTAAAAAAAAATTAGAAACACCCAAGAGAGTATTAAAAATTAGTACATAGAATGTTAGGAGTATGTATGATTCAGGCAAAATGCATAATATGATACAAGAAATGCAAAGATTAAATGTCGACATTCTAGGCATTAGTGAGGCAAGGTGGTCAAATTCTGGCAGTTTTTTGACAACAAATGGCATGGTATATTACTTTGGAAACAGTAGTACTCAACACAGACACGGCGTAGCAGTTTTTGTATCCAAGTCTATGATGCAGTCGGTCAATAATTTTACTCCAGTATCAGATCGGTTCTTATTTCTCCAACTACAAGCAAACACAAGTAAACTAAATATCATACAGATCTATGCACCTACTGCAGATAAATCCGAGGACGAAATTAAACAATTCTACGAAGAAATCAATCAAGTATTAAAATCGACGAAACCACGAGCATCACCGTAATTCTAGGTGATTTTAACTCAAACATTGGAATAGAAAAAACTGGCAAACATGTAGGAGAATACGGACTCGGTAAAAGAAATGAGCGAGGTGACAGACTGCTTCAATTCTGCCAGGAGAATAACATGATTGTATCTAATACATTCTTCAACTTACCAAAGAGAAGAATTTATACGTGGAAATCACCCCAGGACAATGCCAAAAGAATAATTCGAAACCAGATTGATTTTTACTGATAAACGAACGATACAGAAACTCCTTAAAATCCGTTAAAGCTTACCCAGGCGCACATGTCTTTTCAGACCATAACCTTCTAATAACGCAAGTGAGTATTAAACTAAAAAAATTGGAACAGAAAAGAAGAGCAAATCAGATAGACGTCAGTCATTTGTGTAACCTGGAGGTAAAAAGGAGAAACTGCAAAAATGTATTAATAATAATTTGAAAATTCTTCATGAAAAAGAAACATCTCAGCCAACGTACAACATAGATAAAAAATGGCAAAACGTATAAATGGAGATAACAGGTCCTGTGAATAAAATTCTGACTAAAAAAAAACCAAATATAAAGCAAAGGTGGATGACTAATAAGATCCTTTTTCTTATGGACAATCGGAGAATAATGAAGGAATAACGAACAAAGGTATAAACAAATACAGAAAGAAATCAAAATAGAAATCATAATAGCAAAAGAAGATTTTTAATAAAAGAAAATGTAAAGAAATAGAGCAGAGAGACGAAGGTCCAGATATAACGGAAGAGGAAGTAATGTACGCACTAAAAAGAATGAAAAATGGTAAAGCTCCAGGTCCAGATGGTCCAAATACCAACGGAAATCCTTAAACAAATAGACAAAGACTCGATTCACATTTTAGTTGAACTTTTCAATAGCATTTATACATCAGGAAAAATACCACAAGAATGGCTTTTATCCACCTTTGTTATTATACCAAAAAAGATAAATGCCAAACAATGTAGTGATTACCGTACAATCAAGCTGATGAGCCATGTACTGAAAATATTCCTGAAAATTATACACTCTTACACAGAAAACTGGAAATGGACATCAATAATACCCAGTTTGGATTCCGAAATGGACTCGAAACAAGAGAGGCGTTGTTTGCACTGAACGTAAAGTCTCAAAGATGTCTTGACATAAATAAAGATGTATTCTTGTGTTTCATAGATTACAATAAGGCCTTTGATAAAGTGCAGCATGATCACCTAATCAAACTCCTGACAGAAAAGAATTTAGATAAACGAGACATCCGACTAATAGCAAATATGTACTACAATCAGAAAGCAGTAGTGAGAGTAGAGAATAATACCACTGAAGAAATTGAAATAAAGCGAGGTGTGAGACAAGGGTGTATACTGTCACCAACCCTGTTTAATCTCTATTCCGAAGACGTAATGAATAGAACACTCTCTGAGCAATCCGTAGGTATTAAAATAATTGGTATTAGATTAAACAATCTGAGATTTGCCGACGACACCGTTCTGATCGCAGAAACACTTGAAGAGCTACAGACATTGGTGAATAAGATAGCAGACTGCAGCGAAGAATATGGACTATCTTTGAACATAACGAAAACTAAATTTTTGGTAATATCGAAATCAACACAAAATGTCCAAAATTTATATTTACACAATGAAATTATCGATCGAGTTAGCAAATACAAATATTTAGGCACTTTTATAAATGAAGACAACGATAGCTCAGCCAAAATAAGAATAGAAAAAGCCAGATCCATATTCACTAAAATGAAGAGAGTGTTCTGCGGAAGAGATTTGAGCCTTGAAATGAAACTTCGCCTGATGAGATGTTAGGTACTTTCTGTTCCGTTCTACGGAATGAAGTCATGGACGTTGAAAAAGATTGATACCAAAAAATTAAAGGCATTTGAAATGTGGATGTATCGCAGAATCCTGAGAATATCATGGACCGAGAGAGTCACAAATGTCGAGGTCTTAAGAAGAACGAATAAAGAAAAGGAATTCATATTCATATCAAAAAACGAAAACTGCAATACTTGGAACACATTACAAGAGGCGAAAGATATGAACTGCTTCGAATAATTATGCAAGGGAAAATAGCAGGACGAAGACGAAACTCCTGGCTAAAGAATCTACGGGAATGGTATAGCTGTAGCAATAACGAATTGTTTCGGTCAGCAGTTTCAAAAATACGTATAGCCCTGATGATCGCCAACCTCCGGAACGAAGATGCACTTGAAGAAGGAGAAGAACATGTTAACCAACTGGTGCACAAGACCAATCTTCTTAGACGAAAGTTCTGAGAATGATGGATGAACACGCATACGATGTTTTCAATAACCTCAGGAACCATCCGAACTGAACACCATAATTAAGGAACAAAAAAAAAACAAAAAAATAAAAATCACAAAAGAGCTCTGTTCACCACAAAAAAATAACCTTTACCGACTCCTAATTATTTTTTTTTTCTTTATTTAGTTATATTTATTTTCTATTACTAACCATTTGAACGTAAAAAAACACTACTCTTTTCTTTCTAATATTATTTTAACCTTACCTTAACTAACAACCTTCAAGAAGAACAGAACCAAAATTATAGAACGTGTATTCTGTGGGAAGGATCAAATCAAAGGGGAAGGATCAGGAAGAAATCAAATTGATCACATGCTAGTAAATAAGAGGTATAGGAACAGCTGTACATCTAGCAAAACATACCCGGAGGCAGATATAAATTCTGATTATGTACCAGTTGTAGGTAATTTCAAAGTCAGAATGAAGAAGGTTACAAGTCGATGAAGAAGTATGATGTTAGAAAACTGAAAAATCCCAATGTTCGACTGAAGGTAAGTGAAAACCAAAACACAAAGTTGCTAAAATGCAATAAAGCAGAAACTATAGAGAAAAGTCTGAAAGTCAAACAAAAAATAGTGAGAGAAATAAAAGAACAACACCTGAAAAACGATACAGAGAAACGGAAATTGTGAATGACTGATAAAATACTTAAACTTATGGATCAGAGAAAAAAAACAAAGACAATCTTCAAGAATATAAAAGAATACATACCATTGTCAGAAGAAAAATAAGAGAAGCCGAAGAGAAACGAAAAACAGAACAATGTCAAGAAATAGAGGAGTATCAGAGTCGATGTGATAAATTCAATGTTGGTCGAAAGGTGAAGGAAATAGCTGGAAAAATAGAGGAAAATAGAGGAAAAATAACAGATGATAAAAGTAATCTTGCCATCACCAAGAAAAATAAAAAGAAAGTATGGTAAGAATACTTGGAGAAGCATTTCCATGACATTAGAACAATACAAGAGTCCACCTTTGAAGAAAATGCAGGTCCGAAAATCCTACCAGAAGAAATAACAGCAGACGTCAGACAAATGAATGACGGAAAGGTAACCGGACTTAATGAAATTCCGACAGAACTGTTGAAGCTATTAGATGCAGAACAAATAAAAATAATAACTGAAATATTTAATGAAATATAAATGGGCAGGAAAAATACCAGTATAGTAGCTCAAATCGGAGTTCGTACCATTACCCAAAAAACCAGGAGCGAAAGTTTGTAAAGATTATAGGATCATAAGCCTAATGAGCCACCTGCTGAAGTTGTTTTTAAAAGTCATCCACAAAAAAATTTACCGCAAATGCGAGGAACAAATTGCGCCAAATCAGTTTGGATTTGTGAACGCCGTTGGTACGAGGAAAGCTTTATTTAGCGTGCAGGTATTGTTTCAGAAATGTAGAGATGTCAGCTTTAATGTTTTTGCATGCCTGATTGACTACAAGAAGGCTTTCGATCTAGTCAGGCATGAACAAATGATGGAAGTGCTGAAGAGGACAGGGATTGACGGAAAAGACTTAAATATAATAGCTAACCTGTTGGTATTGGAATCAATCAGCGGTACTCCGAATAGATGGAGAATATACAGATCAGGTATGTACCGGGTGGTCCAATAAGCCGATCACTCGGCTATATATCAGAAACTATTCATGTTATAACTTTGGGAGAAAAAAATCCTTAGTAAAAATGGCCAAGAGAAATCGCTGGAATTAACTTTCAAGATTCTGGATTAACCGCTAGGGGGCGTAACCTGCGAAGAAAATTTTGAAAACCAGTTTTTTGGGAAATATGTCCAATTATATAAGTGTTAAATAAGTAAACTAGAAAGAGGCATAAATTCTGCACAAAGTTGTTCAAGTAGTTTTTTTTTTATTTTTTTAAATAAAGGGTGGGGGAGAGTGGGAAAGTATTTGTGGATAAATACCTATAACTTTGGTTTCGATCAACCGATTTTAACAAAATTAGTGTTATTAGAAAGAGTATGGATGAATTAATTTACATCTACTATAAAATAATTGCATTTAGTTTTAATTGTCGTAGGTAGAGGGTACTTTCGAATGAAAAAATTAAAATTTGTTTTTCTTCAAAATTTTTAATGGAAACACCTATTTATTGTAAATTATAATGGAACTGGATTAAATTCATAACAAAATGGCGCAAACCGCATGTTAATAGCTTTTATTGAACTCAAGATATGAATAAAAACGCATAAACATAAGTAAGTATAGTATTGACATACCCTATATTATAAAATAAATTAAAAAATAAGTCAGTAGGTACATTCAAAATTTTTTATAGCAGAAAAATCTTAATGTTGATACCTATTTTGACCATTGTTATTTCATATGATTATAAATTATTTTTTTAAAACTAAGTAGGCTACGACAATGATTTTGACAGGGAGTTCATATTGTTTATTTATTGACAGCAGTCAAAATATTGTTAAGAAGTGTTATATGTATTATAATTCGAATTAAAAATTGCATTTTTTTCAATAGATATTAATATTGGTAATATTAGTAATTAATTTATCAGTACTAATAATTCGTGATGAGTATATCAAATTGTATGATATGATTGGAGTTTGTTTCGAATATCATCAAAATGGCACTATTGCCTCACGTATATATTCTGTAAGATATCCTGGCAGAAGATATTGTGACAAAGAAGTAGAGATTTCGGACTACTTATACGTGGATTCTGTTGAATTAAAGCAAGAAGATTCATTGAATTATCTTCGGTCATAACTCTACTACGTCGTTTAAAACAAGGACGAGAAAAACTACCAGTTTCTCTTAATCTTTTTGCCCTTCTTTCAAATACTTCTTTGCCATAATGTCTCCTGTCACGATATCTTACACAATATATACGTGAGGCAATAGCGGCATTTTAGTGACATTCGAAATAAACTCCAATCATATCATACAATTTGATATACCTACTCATCACGAATTATTTGTACTGATAATTAATTACTAATATTACCAATATTAATATCTATTGAAAAAAGTGCAATCTTTAATTTGAATTATAATATAGCACTTCTTAACAATGTTTTGACTGCTGTCAATAAATAAACAGTATGAACAATCAAATTCATTATCGTAACCTACTTAGTTTCAAAAAAACTATTTTTTACAAAATAGGTATCAATATTAAGATTCTTCTGCTATAAAAAAATTTGAAAATACCTTCTGACTTCTGAATTTTTTAATGTAATTTATCATACAGGGTGTGTCAATACTATACTTACTTATGTTTATGAGTTTTTATTCATATCTCGAGTTCAACAAAAGCTATTAACATGCGGTTTGCTCCATTTTGTTACGAATTTATTCCAGTTCCATTATAATTTATAATAAATAGGTGTTTCCTTTAAAAATTTTGAAGAAAAACAAATTTTAATTTTTTTTTATTTGAAAGTCCCCTCTACCTACGACTATGAAAACTAAATGCAAGTATTTTATAGTAGATGTGAATTAATTCATCCACACTCTTTCTAATGACACTAATTTCATTAAATCGGTTGGACCAAACCAAAGTTATAGGTATTTATCCACAAATACTTTCCCACTCTCCCCCCCTTTATTTGAAAAAATAAAAAAAAAAGTACTTGAACAACTTTGTGCAGAATTTATGCCCCTTTCTAGTTTACTTATTTAACATTTTTTATAATTAAACATATTTCCCAAAAAACTGGTTTTCAAAGTTTTCTTCGCAGGTTACGCCCCCTAGCGTTAATCCAGAATCTTGAAAGTTATTTCCAGCGATTTCTCTTGGCCACTTTTACTAAGGAATTTTTTTCCTAAAGTTATAACATGAATAGTTTCTGATATATAGCCGAGAGATCGGCTTATTGGACCACCCGGTACAAATCTTAAGGGGAGTGAGACAGGGGTACATAATTTCACCACTCTGAACTCGATATTCAATCTGTACTCGAAGCACATTTTTGAAGTTCCTCTTAAAGATATTTATGAAGACATCTTAATAAATGGAGTCAAACTCAATAACCTGCGATATGCAGATGATAAAATAGTGTTTTCCAATACCTTAATAAACAAAATAACGGAAACAAGTAGAAAATATGAACTGGATATAAACACCAGCAAAACCAAGCTAATGATAATTAGCAAGAAAAACATAACTGGAACAGATCTGTTTAGGAACTAAATCAGAATTAAACGTGTCTCACAATACAACTACTTGGGAACTATAATCAATGAGTCGTGGAACAATACCCAAGAGATTAAATGTCGCATCGGAAAGACAAAAGTGCGTTCTTGACTATGAGTTCTATCAAGAGCCATGATCTCATACTTAAAACAAAAATAAGGCTCCTTAAATTTTACGTGTACTTAGTGCTTCTGTACGGAGTAGAAACGTGGACATTGAAGGCGGCAACTCTATCAAAACTTCAGGCTTTTGACTTATGGTTAGACAGAAGGATCCTGAAGTTACCATGGACAGACAAAGTCACCAATGAAGAAGTACTGCGGAGAATGAACACAACCGCGGATTTTGTCAACATCGTGAAGGGCCGTAAGCTGCAGTACTTGGAACATATAATGAGAAATCAAAGCAGATACGAGCTACTTCGCATTTTTGTTCCTATGTACTACGATGCATTTTTTAAGTTAAAATTGAAGGAACAGGGGCCCCAGGACAAAAAAGGATATCCTGGCTTGCTAATCTAAAATCATGGTATAGAAAGACCTCAAACACAGCTATTTCGTATAGCAACCAATAAAGTAGTCATAGTCAGAATAATCACCAACGTTCGAAAAGGACAGGCGCCCTAAGAAGAAAAAAGAACGATCCCCAACCGTCTGAAAATTGCCACGAAACAGAATACCATAATCTCCAAGAGATGGAATACTACAGTGAAACGGATGATACCCAAGAGTTTCCCTAAGAAGAAAATTTTCACAAAATCTCATTTTAAGGACAATTGTATACATCAATTGATTTATAATCAAGATCTATCTAAGACACCCATTTTTAATACTACTAGAAGTAGACTAAAAATATGGTTAAAGGCAAATCTGATACAATCATCTCACCCAAAGCTTCAAATTTATTTAACTCCCAACATATTTACAAAAAATACTTTACGCTCGCAATAATGAAAAATGACCAAATGTTCAGATAACTTCAAAATTTCACTATTAAAATATTTAAATATAGCTGATTTCTCCGATGCACACATCGCTGACTGAAGTAAAGACATTTTATTATACTATATATTATTATGTACTCCTTTAAAACAATATATTATAATCTAGTCAAAAATTCGGGATAAAACTTCCGCATTGTTTTTAGATATACATAGATAATACCGTCACAGCAGATTTTTGTGCCGCAACGGACCTGCTTTCAAATTCTCTTTCATTTTTTTTATAATATATTCGAATAATTGCAATTTACAACGAACGCGTATCTTTCAACGTTTTTTAATGACGATTTTAAAAATATTTACTCCAACTTTGTCAACACGAAGATCATAAGTGGTTTCAACCTTTTCTAATCAAAAGTACACTATCGTCTAAGCATATATTATTTAGGATTTATTTCTATAAGATAATAATTGAAGACACAAAAGTGCATGAAGGTATGTGACATTTTTTTCAAGATATGTTTTTTATGTTAAATTACGTTGTTCAAAGACAACAATTCAAGGGTATAATAATATTATAGAAAAATATACAATAGATATTCTTGCTCTGCAAGAAACGAAACAGCTGGGAAATGAAATAATAAAAATAGGAAAGGCATACTGTTCAAGAGTGGGGGAACCAAGAAATATTTTGGAGTGGGATTCATGGTGCCGGAGAAAGTAAACAAAGCAGTTGTAAATTTTCAACCATTATCAGACAGAATATGTTACTTGAGAGTCAGAGGAAAGTATAGGAAGATAAGTATCATTAATGTACATGCGCCCACTGAAGATAAAGACTTAGAAACCAAAACAGAGTTCTACCAAAGGCTAAGCACTCTAATAGGAAATATACAGAAATACAATGTAATGATAATCATTGGTGACATGAATGCGAATGTCGGGAAAGAGGAAATATATAAAATAATAATAAAATAACAGGGGGATGAAGTTTACATAAGGAATCAAATGAAAATGGGAAAAAGATAATAGAATTTGCTACAGAGAACAAATTAAAGAGTGCCAATTAGAACACTTCACATAAGTGAAGAAGGTTGTAAACAGATTAGAGGAAGAAATAAATAAAAAACTAGATCATTCAGTGAAACATGATATAGATGAAGAATAGTAGACCATAGAGACGGCTATGTCGGAAGCAGTGAAAAAGTGTATAGGAAGAGAGCATATAAAAAGGCAACAATACTGGTTCGATGAAGAATGTATGAATGTTTTGAAAAGAAGAAACAGGTCAAAACTACAAAGAGATAAATAATATACCCAAAATGCGATCGAAAACTATGTGGCAAGAAGAAAGGAAGTAAAAAGAGTTTGCAGAAAAAAAAACAGCTAGAAAAAACATAGAAGAAGCCTACATAAACAAAGAGGTAAAAAGCTTTTAACAAGAAGTTAAGAAATCCAGAGAAACTACAAAGAATAATCCACAGTATTGCAGAAACAAAGAAGGTTTGCTTCTAGATGAAACAACAGAAAAATTAAACAGATTGACGGAATGTTTCGAAGATCTATTAAATACAGACAAACAAAAGGAACTTAAGGAAAATGTTGGCAAGAAGATGAAGAAGGGACGTGCGAGAAACCAACTCTGAATGAAGTTAAAGAAATAATAAGAGACCTAAAAAAAACCAAAAGTGCAGGAGAAAGGGTATCCCAGCTGAGATTTTTAAAGAAGGTGGCGAAAAATTGAAGAAAAGGATATTTCCCTTGCCACTAATAATTTCGCAAAAGGAAGAACTGCCGAAATAATGGAATAGTGCTCTTATTTGTCATCTATAAAAAAGGAGATAAAACGGAGCGCGAAAACTATACAGGTGTAGCGCTATTAGAAGTAGTCTATAAAATACTTGCAAAAGTTATTGGGAAAAGATTAATAAAATCTGATAACAAAGTGATTGGAGAATACCAGGAGGTTTTAGATCAGGAAGAACAACTAATGATCAAATAAGTATGTTAAAATGAGTACAAAATATTAGCAACAAACAAAACATTAGAACAAATCGTAAGAAGGTCAAATATAAGCACAAACAGGACTATTTTCAATAGCCAGGATGCGGATGATGATGATGATTTCATAGCGTACGCGGATAATGTGTTGATACTAGCGAGAACAAAAAAATTTTTTCCAGAAATTTGAAGAAGAAGCGAAAAGATACGGATTAATAATCAACCAAACAAAAACACAAAATATGAAAATGAGAGCAGACATAACAAATAATAACAAATATATCAAAATGAAAGGAGCAGAGACTGTCTATAGTTTTGAAAAAGTGTCAGAATTTGAATACTTAGGAGTAACCATAACGAACACGGGAAAGGAAGAAAAGAGATAGACAAAAGAGTAATAAAGGGAAGCAGAGCGATAGGTAAATACACTAAATACATTACTGAAAGCAAAAAATGTGTCCAGAACAGCTAAACTGCGAATCTACAAGACAGTAATCAAACCCACAGTGATGTATACCAGTGAAACATGGATTATGACCCAGCAGGAAGAAAAGAAAGTAGATATCTGGGAAAGAACAGTGCTTAGAAAAATCTTCGGAGGAATAAAGATAGCCCAAAGAGCTAGATGGCTTGTTCACATTATACGAATGCCAGAGAATCGAAATGTAAAAACATAATACTGAAGGAGGGAGACTTCTCACAAATAGGCGTGAGAAATTGGAAAGAGAAAGCAAGGGACCGAAAAAAATTGAGGGAAATATCCAAGTTGTTAGAAGCCAGGGGCCTACAAGGCCTGTAGATATAATTACATTCCAAGTTCCAGTGAAATACTGGGAACTCGAAAATACAAGATGTGTAAAGGATAAGGACTCTGTTCCAATAAGTTAATTGTACATTTATCATTTATTCATTAAACCAATTCTAGAGTTCTGGAACTATGTATATGAAATTTAAAAAGACTAAAAAAATAAATTACCGATAAATCAATATAGCTATGCCAAACAGAATGTTTAAAAAGGCACATAATATAGTTTCTGCAAAATGTAAACTTATGATAATAGTTTTGTGAAAAATAGTTGTAGAGTTCTTGAGTAAATATACCTAAACATTTTTATGATCTTGTTGGTGAAATTATAATAAACAATTTTAAAGGTTTTTATGATTTTATTTTTCTGACTTTTATCGCATCTTATATTCATTAAACATAAAAACTAAATCCAATAAAATAATTAACAATATTATATTGAGTTGAACTATTTTTATTAAATTATTAGTAATACACAGTTTAGTTTAATTTTAGCAGATAAATTAAACCAGTTATTGAAAATCAGTTTCAATATTAAATATTTAAGTAGTCTTCTTTTAGTAAAAAAGCAACAGGTGGTATGTTACATATTTTAAAAATTTACTAAAAATAACAAAATTCAAACTTTTCAGATGTGTCCAAAAGGAAAAGTGCCAAGAAATATAACGCTAAATCAGAGTGTAATGGGCCCTAAATATATTTCAATAAAGTATCACATTATGGAAAAGTAACAAACAAAAATCATGCTTAGTTCCAATATATTAGGAGCGAGTTACAATTGCAAGATGGAAATATACAAAGAAAACGATACTGATTAAGTGTTATCTCAATAAGATGGCTTTTGGCATATTTCACTGAGACCTTCCCAGTTCTATTAGTCCTTAGTGACAATGTATAATTGCAACATGTAAAAAAAAGAAGAAAAAATTATGCTGAATGGAAGTGTCTTGGATAAAACCCAGTATAGTAGATACATGATTGTATGGATAGTATGGAATATTAGAACAAGATAATGATGCTAGATCACGGTGATATGTTCCAGGATACATGTGGCCTACAATAGCAAGAACTGGATTATATATGCATTAATTTAATTACTGTTCAAAATAAGCTATAGAACATGATTTCACTAACCTTTTATGTACCACAAAAATATTGGAAGAAACTTGGGAAAGCTTCTAATTTCCCATAGCCGATCAACATTTTCATAACAGAACATGGCGGTACCCAGTAGCGTCGTTTTGTTTACTGGTACTGGTACTGGTACGTCGTTGGTCACATGTACGTAATTTTTTTTGATTGGCTCCTGGACATAATGACGTATGAAGAGGTTGCCATTTTAGAATGTGTAATATAATACATAGATTTAAATCACTACACTTTTCTTGTAATAACTCACTTATAGTTGAAAACTTTTAATTTAATTAATCTTAAAATCTTAATTTAATTTTACAATTACCACTATAAGTTTTTAAATAGTATTACGTCACAACATTCCAATTTGCTCTTAGATTTTCGACTAATGTAAAATACACCGGTATTCTCTCCTATTATGTGGTCAAAATCGTCTCCAGATAGTCGATTAGTCGATATTGTTTATTCTTCAAGCCGTTTGTTTATTTACGTTTATTAATTTTGACGACTCTTGTTAAAATCTCAGAGTAGTTATAAATAAAAAAAAAAAACTGTAAAAATGTTAACAGAGTAAATTCCACCAAATATATTACTTGATGATGTCTTCCAGAAATAATATGTCTCCACATTTAAACTCAATATGTTTTACTTCATAACTTATTTATGTCTTCCTTAATAATAAAAATATTTACTGGTTAGTCGGATAAAAATTTTTAATATTATATATATATAAATATATATATATATATATATATATATATATATATATATATATATATATATATATATATATATATATAATATACAATATACAATAGCACTTAAGGCCTTAGAGGCCCATGGCTTAAAAAAATTTGTTCTTTCTTCATTTTCACTTTCTTTTACGTACTGAGATCTTCTCTGGCTCGGTATGTGACTTTTCTCTATTCCTTCTTGTTATTCATTTTTCTTTTCTGGTCTCATAGTCCAATTTCTTCCATATCTTTTTCTACCTCCTGACACCATCTATTTTTTGGCCTTCCTTTTCTCTTTTTTGAAGATATAGTGTAGTTTAGTACCCTTTTTGGAGTCCTCGTGTTCGGCATCCTTTCTAGGTGACCTCGCCATCTTAGTCTCTGTGCCTTTATGACTCTTATTATGTTAGGTTGATTATATAACTTCTTTAACTCATCTTTTGGTCTTAATATCCATAAACCGTACCTTATAATTCCTCCATATATCTTCCTCAAGATTTTCCTTTCCCATATCTCCAGTAAATTTTGTTCTTTTTTTTGTTATTGTCCACGTCTCACTGCAGTATGTTACTATTGGTTGTATAGTTGTTTTGTATAACTGTATTTTTGCCTTTCTTGATAAAAACTTGCTTTTCAACATTCCACTAAGAGCATGTACACTTCTATTTCCTGTCATTATTCTAGCTTGTATTTCTTCTTTAATGATAGGTTTACGTGATATTATTGTACCTAGGTTTGTAAATCTTTCTACCATTTCGAATTCGTATGATGATCTTTCTTCTACTTCTACTTTAAACTTTTGTCCATCCCTTAACTGATCATCCGTTCACCGCATACATTTTGTTTTAGTTTCATTTATGTAAAGTGCCATTTTCTTTGCTGCTTTTACTATTCTTTGTACTATCTCCTGTAGCTCTTTTTTTTCTCTTGCCAGCAACACTATATCATCCGCAAATGCCAAAACTTGGTATCTTTTATGATAAAGGAGTCCTTCTCCTATTTTTTCTAGGTATAAATTGAAGAGTAATGATGACAAAGGATCGCCCTGCCTTAATCCTTCGTTTACTATAAATTTGTCTGATGCATGATTGTTTACTTTGACTCTGTTTTCTGTATTCTCTAAAGTAAGATGTATCATGTTACGCAACTTTCTGCTAACTCCCAGTTCCTCAAGGGCCTCTTTTAATTCCTTCCTTTTTGTTCTATCGTATGCTTGCTGGAAGTCGATGAATAGCGCTATCGTTGGTAAGTTGTGTTCACAGCTTTCTGCTTGTAATTCTCTGATTACGAATACTTGGTCCGTTGTGCTTCTCTCTCGTCTAAATCCGCACTGATATTCGCCTTTTATATTTTCAGCTTCTTTTTCTAGCTTATCTTTTATGGATTTTGATAGGATTTTATATACGGTATTTATTAACGTTACTCCTCTGTAATTACTGCATTCTGTTTTGTCGCCTTTTTTGTGTAATGGTCAAAGAATGGCTTCCTTCCAATCATCTGGTATTCGTTCTTTTATCCATATCTCTTTTATGATCTTGTATATCCAATCATTTAGCAGTTTTCCACTATATTTCATCATCTCTGCTGTTATGTTATCGATTTCAGGGGATTTGTTGTTTTTCAGATTTTTTAGGATTTCCTCGATTTGTTCTTTGCTGGGTGAATTATCTTCTATGTCTTCTAAGTGTTCGATTCTAGCTTCTCCCTCCATTTATTCTCTTTGGTTTGACTTATTACTGCCATATAGTAATTCATCAAAATACTCTTTCCATCTTTCGACTATTTCTGCTTTCCCGCTTATATTATTTCCTGCTTTGTTTTTAACGAATATGGGTTTTTGTTGGAAACCTTTTTTTTTTCATTTCTAGCACCTTGATATAGGTTTTTTATTTTTTTATTTCTGTATTTCTCTTCTATTTCTTTTAGCTTATTTTCTATGTGTTTTCTCTTCTTTTCTCTTAGCACCCTCTTTACTTTTTGTCTTTCTCTACCCCTTTTCCCATTTGTTCTCAGTTTTCTCTTCTATTTATATCTTTTTTAGTTCTCTTTCCATTGTTTCCTCGTATATTTCTTGCTCTTTCTTTGTTGCTAATCGAATTGAGTTATGTATGCTTTTCGTTTTTTTTTTTTTGTTTTTGTTTTCTGGTATCAGTTGCTTAATTTTGATGCCCACCATGTAATGATCTGAGTCGCGTCTGGTCCTCTGTATGTTCTTATCTTCTTTATACATTGCTGTTCCTCTTTTTTGATGAGCACGTGGTCTATTTGGTTTTTAGTCTTTCTATCTGGCGATATCCATGTTTCCTTGTGTATTTATTTTCTTTCGAAATATGTGCTCATTATGATCATATTTTTTCTCTTGGGAAATCTATCAGGAATTGTCCGTTTTCATTAGTTTCATTGTGTTTACTATATTTTCCTATTGTCGGTCTAAATACTTCTTCTTTCCCTATTTTGGTATTTGCGTCGCCTAGAATAATTTTCATATCATATCTGGATATATTTTCGACTGTTTTGTTTAATTCACTATAGAAACATTCTTTGACATCATTATCTTTTTGTTCTGAAGGTGTGTGAATATTTATGAGGGTGATTTTTTGGTATTTTTCCTTGAACCTGATACTACATATGCGGTCTGATACTGGTTTAAACTCTACTATTGCTTCTTTTAGCTCTTTGCTTATCATAAAATCTGTGCCTAACGTTCGATTCTTTCCACCGCTGTTAAAAAACATTGTATCTTCTATTTCTAATATTACATTTTCCAGCTGTTTCGTCTCCTGTAAGGCTACTATGTCAAAATGGAATAGTCAAAATGTTTAAGTTTGCCTTGTCCATATGTGCCTCTTACATTCCATGTTTCTAAAAGTAAGTGCTCTTTTCGTAATGTTTTCTTGTGCTTTGGTTCGGTTTTCATTTTTTTACTCTTTTTTCCTTTTTTCTGTATTATCCCTAACCTTGTTCTGTGCTTGTTTCGTCAACGTTATTCCAGTAGTACATTTAGTTGCTTGTTTTTTTATATTTTTTTACACATTGCGCCTTCTTTGTCATTCCACTTCCATTCGCTGTTATTTACCCATATTTTTTTTTTACTCCAATCTTTACTTCATTTCCTTTATTTCGTTCTTCTTGAGCAATGTTTCTAATTGTTTTTTGTATTTCCCGTTCTTTTATGGTTGCATCTTCGTTGATATATATTTTGTACTCTTTTTATTTTAACTTGTGCTTTTTTTCCATTATTTTTCTTTTTTCTTCTTGGTTTTCTAATTCAATTAGGGATATTTTTTCGCCTAACTTGTGAGCATTCCTTATTTTAACCTCTACCCCTATATGTTGTTTTAGGAAATTATTGATTGTCCCTTTTAACTCTGCTTGCTCATATGTGTCTATCCTTAGGCCGTTCATAACTATGTTATTTATTTGTCGGTGCTTTTCCATAACTTCCATGTTTTTGTTATTTCTCTGAGTTCCTCCTTGATCTCTAAATTTTTAATATAGTTTTTTTTTTTAAATTTGGTGCTCCTAGCATCTTTTTTGGCTGAGATTTTGACCAATGCATATGTCTCTAATGAATACTACATTAAAAATTCATTCGATGTTTTTAACAACTTTAATAACTATCAATTACCTGACGGCTATGTTATTGTCAGTCTAGATGTTGTCTCATCATTCACTAATGTACATCCAGATGCAGCTTTAATAGTTATTGAAAACAATTGGAATTTAATTAGTTCTCATTGTAATATTAGCTTGGAATATTTCAAAAAAAAACTTATCCTATTTCTTTTTAATAACACATACTTTACTTTCAACAATAATGTATTTAGACAAACACAAGAAACTCCTATGGGAGGTACTATCTCTCCAATTTTGGCCTGTTATGTTATGGATCATTTACTGTATATGGTGATCCCAGAATTGTCCTTCTATATTCCTTTTGTAAAAAAGTATGTAGATGACTTAATCCTTACTATTCCTAGTAATGGTGAAATAGAAAATCTACAGGTATTTAACAGTTATGACCCTCTAATATAGTTCACAATCGAACATGATGATCTCTGCTCAGTCTCCTTTCTTGATACCAGGTTCATCAGAACCCATAACAACTCCCTGTTTATCGACTGGCATAGAAAACCTTATAGCTCTGGACGTTTTCTTAACTATTGCTCATATCATCGTTATTCAATAAAAATAAATTTATTAAAGCAAATAAAAGCTAGAATTACATCGATCAGTGATCCTTCTTTTCCTCAGAAGAACCTGAGAATCCTTTATAACCTTTTTATTGACAATTCGTACCCAAAACACCTAGTCACCAAGATATTCTTCAGTTTGACACCTAACATAGTACGCCAAAATGATGAGTTTCAAATTACTGTCACAATCGAAGAACCGAATATCAATTGCCTTTATACTTTTTTAAAATATGTTAAAGACATATTTTATATGATCTGGGTGATAACACCCAGACTGGCAAGATTGTTTAAAGATATTACGCAGTATAACGTTTAACGACGTTTAACGACGTTTAACGACGCAGTTTAACTAATCGCTTAATTAGTCACCGGAGTGATAGCAGATTACATCCTGAAAGATCTGCTCTAGCAGAGCATGTTAACAAAGAACATCATAAAATGAATTATGATTCGGTCAAAGTTTTAGCTATATAGTCTAACTACACTAAAAGACTACCTAGCTTGGAATCTAATGTCATACACAAATATTTTGCCGTATTTGCATAAGTTATTTGGTTTCTATTTATACTAACTGGGATATGTTGTTCTCTTTTGTTAGTAAAATTGACATGAACAGATTTTGTTTCAGTCAATTTGATAGGCCATTGCCTAGTCCAGATGTTAATTTGTTCAACAGAGTTTTTTAGCATGGTTGCTGCATCCTCGTGGTTTTGTCTGACTGCTAGAATGCACGTGTCTTCTGCAAATGTCGCAATTGTGTTAGGTTTTAATGATGGAATATCGCGGGTATAGAGAAGGCTGGAAGGTATAGACTGGCCCCAGGATATTTCCTTGTGGAACTTCAGCTTTAACTTCTCTTAATTCTGAATATGCTTCCTCATATTTAACTCGAAAGTATGTGTCGGATATATATGATTTTAGTAGTTCAGAATATTGTTTTGGTAAGTAGCATTTCATTTTATGATATAATCCGTCATGCCACACTTTGTCAAAAGTCTGTGCTACGTCAAGGAAAATTGCGAAACAGACCGTTCCTTCTTCTAGAACTTTTTCTACTATATCTGTTATTCTATGCAACTGATCTGTCATTGAGTGGCTTGCTGTAAACCCAAACTGAATTAGATTATTTTCCTCTATAATCGGTTTTAGTTTCTTTAATAGTAATTTCTCGTAAAATTCAGATATGACAGGTAACAGTGAAATAGGCCTATATGAAGAAGCATTTTGTGAAGGTTTTCCTGGTTTTAGTGTCATTATAATTTCTGCCACCTTTCATATCTTTGGTACGTACCTCAGCCTAAAGCAAGCGTTTATAAGATGTGTTAATTTTATTATAGCTTTCCTTGGAAGTTGCTTTAATACTTCCTCAGTAATTAGATTAAATCCAGGACCTTCCTTTGAATTTTCATTTATTTTCAAATATACTTCTTTTGGAGTTATTATATTTCTGCTTTTCATTGAAGTCTCCACCAAGGATAAATGTATGTCCTTGACTGATCTACATATTGATTTTTCTTGATGGCATGTCTTGGCGGACTGTAAACCGCTGTGACGATTACTTTATAGTTTTTACATTTAATTTTTACTGATGTGGCTTGAAATTCCTTAGTTTTCTATCCCATATCCTGATAGTGCATAATATTTTCTTTCATTATTACTGTTAGCAGCAAACAGAATGCCTAAACTAGTAATATCTAGAAAAATTAATCCGCCCCAAAAGAAGAGGTAGACCCAGAACAAGGTGGATTAGTAAAGTGGAGGAAGACCTTAAACACGTGAAGGTGAGGGACTGGAAAATAAAAGCACAAAATAGAAGCCAATGGAGAAATATTGTACACCAGGTCTTTCAGAGTAGTTAGGAATGTTATATATACATTCTTAAGTTAAAGTTTTGTTTAAAATAATTGTAATTAGTTCATATTAGAATTATGTTGTAAAAAACTGCCCTAGGCCTTAACGGCCTGTTGTGCGTAAAAGCAAATAAAATTACTGAACTATCTCCTTCGACTGCGTTATCAGGATGAGTAATATGATAAGTTTTATAACCCCTAAATTCAATATATGACTCATTCGTAAAATCGGTTTTAGAAATGAGGCATAGGTATGTCTATTTTTTCTATATCTAGTATCGCTTGCAGTTCTTTGCTGATGTTTCAAGATACCATTTGAATTTCATTATACGATTCCTAAACTACCCGCGATTACCAAGTCTTTTAGGTATAGCTCCGTTGGTGGTATATTCTATTCTGGTTATACGCCCGTCCAGGTTAGTGAGCCTTTTTAATATTTTCTGTAGTGTTTGTTCTATTTTCAGATCTTTTTGACTACTATAGTTTTCTTCTGCTGCTATCATGCTATACGTTCTTGTTTTGTTTTCTGTTTTGGATTTTCTACTGGGTTTGGATCTATTAGTTGTGATGTCTGTGTAAGGTCTGTTTCTTGTTATATTTATCTTTTATTTTTGTATTTCCTTTGCCACGATACATCCTCTATAGTTAGCCGGATGTTCTTTTCCACAGTGGACACATTTAGGTTTTGCGTCCTTGGGTTTCTCACATTTGGCTGTTATGTGTTTTCCTGTGCAGCGGAGACATCTTGGTTCTTTCGCACAGTAACTTTGTTTGTGTCCATATGCCTGACATCTCTTACACTGAGGTACCAATTCTGATTTTCTTAGCGGAAGTATTTGTACTTTTACTCTCATGACATCTGAGATCTCATAGATTCTATGGATACTTTCGTCATTTCTGAGTACCATCGTAAACATATTTAGTGGTTGCTTTGTTTTGTTTTTTAATTATGGTATGACATCTATTATCTTAAATCCTTTATTACTTAAATTGTTCATGATTGAATATTTACTGGCTGAATGATGTAACTTATTGGCCAGAACTTTAATGGGTCGGCTTTGCTTATTTTCATACGTATGTCTGGCATGTTATTGCAATATTTCTTTGTATGGTCATAAATTCGGTAACTAGTAAATTGTGGTATGTCAATTTTCTGTCGCAATGGTTCAAATTTTATCTTGTAGTAAAGTAGAAGCTCTAGTAGATCATATATGGTTTTGATGTTTGGTGCTGTTGTTTAAAGAAAAGTTAGAGTCGAACCAAATTCGTTTTCCTGAAAGTCGAATTTTCTTTATTCTCCGCAAATTTTGTAAGGTAAAACTTTTTGTGTTTACTACCTGCCTGCATTAAGCTTTTTTTGTATGTTTCTTTCTAAAACCACAGATTTGTTGGTGCCGTGCTAAGTGTAGCAAAAAAACACATACCAAGAGGATATCGCAAAGAATATATTCCTGGCTGGTTGGAAAATAGCGAGAAACTATATCAGAGCTTTCTTGAAACTGGCGACCAAGAAATAGCGGATGAACTACTGTACAGCCTAGATGCTGCTAGAAGCCAAAAGTGCACCGAAACAGTAGACAGTCTAAACTTACAGAAATCAAGCAGACAGCATGGTCACGCCGAGAGGCAGCGGTAAAGCCAGATTCCGTAGCATTACATATAGTAAAAACATCCAGGACACCAAAGGATAAAGCACACACCATCTACGTAAAGAGGGAACTTAAAAATTTAAAACATGTAGCCACAGAAACAGAGCGTTCCCTCTCTTTCAGCGAAGACATATCAGAGGCTCTTAAAGACGTTAAGCCAGCAAAAGCACCAGGATTTGATAATGTTCACCCTTATTTTCTACTAAATTGTGGCAAGTATACAAAAGTTTGGCTGGCTCGATTTTTCACAGACATCATGGAAACTGGAAATATCCCATAAGAACTAAAGCGCTATAATATAACAGCCATACTAAAGCCAGGCAAACCCACTAACAACCCAAAAAACTACAGACCAATTGCGCTTCTCTCTGCCATCTACAAACTATTAGAGAGGCTTATATATAATAGAATCAGTACGGAAATGTTCCAGGTGATGCCAGAACGAAGCTGCGCGGACCAGGTAATATCAGTCACCACCTACATCGAAGCGGATTTCCAAAGAAGACTTCAGCGGTATTTATTGATCTCTCGGCAGCTTATGATAGAGTATAGAGAGAGGGCCTTATATATAAAATTCTCCGTGCAATCCCCAGTAAACAAATAGCACGTTTAATAGATAACATGCTCAACGACCGAATGTTTCAAGTAGTGATGGCCACAGATATCAGCCCACCAAAGAAACTTAAGAATGGCCTACCACAGGGGTCAGTGCTCTCTCCATTACTATTTAGCTTATATTTATCAGATATGCCGGAAACACAATCAAGAAAGTTCGGATACGCCGATGACTGGGCCCTCACTACACGATGCTGATTACTAGAAACATCTGAAGAAGTTCTGACGACAGACTTATATGTATTGAGCAAATATTTTCGCAAATGGCGGCTTCAATCAAATGCATCCAAAATAGAAGTTAGTTGCTTTCACCTGAACAATAAACTTGCTGGAAAGGAACTCAACATACGGTTTGAAAATACCACACTTTCCCACAACAAAACACCGAAGTACCTGGGCGTAACACTAGACAGAACGTTATCATTTATAGAGCATTTAACAAAAACTGCCCAAAAGTTGAGTACAAGAAATAAAATTATTCAGAAGCTCTGCGGTACCACCTGGGGAGCATCGGCTTCCACTCTCCGCTCTACTGCCTTAGCCCTTATTTTCTCGACCGCTGAATATTGTGCCTCAGTTTGGCTACACAGTCCACATGTAAAAAAGGTCGACACTCAACTGCATAGCACTATGAGGATGATAGCTGGTACAATTAAATCAACTCCCACCCAATGGCTTCCAGTATTACGTTACATTCCACCTTCATATTTACGACGAGTTGACGCACTTACACGTGAATACAAAAAGACCATGAATAATATAAATTTACCGATCCACCAACATACCGAGGATGCACGAAATACCCGTCTACGTTTTAGAAACCCACCAATGAAAACGGCTAGAATGATACATGAGGAGTTCAACATAATGAATGCATGGTCCCAACAATGGAATGCATGGCAAAATATCATGCCCTGCGTTACCCACAAGCCACCAGGTTTTGATCTTCCACGTAAAACATGGTCCACGCTAAACAGAATCCGAACCAGACATGGCAGATGTGCATACATGCTACATAAATGGGGAAAGAATCCTTCTCTTCAATGTGACTGTGGGAAGAACCAAACGATCGACCACATTATTGAAGAGAGTTCCTCAAGATCCTATAATGGTAGGCCTGAAGACTTCCAGTTTGCAACTTTAGAGTCAATTGATTATGTTAATACACTTGATGTTTGTTTGTAACTATTTAAAGTTTGTCATATACCTATATTACTAGTGTTTGTAATTTTGTTATAAATGTGTTGTAATTGCCATACGATAAATAAAAATAATGTCGGTTTCTTATTGAAAAAACCAAAAACTTTCAGTGGCACGACGGAGAAAATCACGGACGGTGACCATTACATGATTAGGCCATAATTAACACCCTTATTATACCAGTAGCCCCTATACCAAAATTTTTAAAAATATAATCAATACTTCTTTATCGATTAGTAAAATGGCATAAGAAAGACAATCGTCGCAGCACATGCGATTCTCTTTACAAAAAAAATCAATTTTAACGCAGATTTTTTACGAAACTCCACAGTTTTCACATTATTTTACCCTCCTTGATTTCATCTTTCACTACTCTCAAAAGAATAAGGGAAAAATCGTGGTTTAACTTCTATTGAAATCCGTCGTCCTATTTCTGCGGTTAATAACTTATGGATCGCTCGTTATTTTACACATTTTACTTATTTATTAGGCGTGGCAGATAGCCACTTCTTCGCAGTAAAAGTTTTAACTTTATTCTCAGTTTTCAAATATAGGAGATTTGATGCAGATTCAGCTAGTGTTCTTTTTTTGATATACAGAAACAAAAGATACAAGAAAATTGTAATGGTTTTCACCTTCACAGTTTAAAACTAAAACATTAAAATAATTATAACTTTGATCTGGTACGCCGCGCCATTATGAAACACCCTATAAGATTGAAACTTATTTTAAAATATGTAGTAATTTTTGTTAATAACTTTTTTTTGTATCCTTTACTATAACACATCTACTAAGCTTTCTCAAACTAATCAATCACCCTTTATTTAGAATTCATCCTAATCCATTCTGTTTCTTCTGTCCAACTCATACTCATCTCAATATTTTCTATTTCGTGAGTTTTATTCTGATTGACAAACTTTTTTTCCTAAAGCCCAAAATTTACGCTTTATATAGTTTATTTGTATTATTAATTATTGTTTTTTATTTGTTTTTTTTGCCACTATGTATAATACAACAGCTATTGATTTCGTGATCTTGTAAATCTTTCTCCAAATAATCTTCGGCTTGTGTGTACGCATTTTAAACCTTAAACGTTTGTTTGTTAATACTTTATTAGTTATCATTTAAAAAGCTCTTTCAGCAAAGAAATATCAATTTAACCCAATCTTTTTGGTTAAATGATTAAATGAAGTCAAAACTAGTTCTCAGATGCTTTTGTACATGTTTTATATTTCTAAATTTTAATTTTATATCAATCAGTATGTTTTTTTTATTTTATTTATCCGCACCAATGACTGGGGTTATTAGCAGTAGGTTTATAATACAAATAAAGATAATAAGGTATATTTTAAAAGTCATGACTTACGTATGGTAAAATGTACATGTATGTATCTTCTTCTTCAGGTGCCATCTCCGCTACGGAGGTTGGCAATCGTCATAGCTATTTTAATTTTTGAGGCAGTAGCTCCAAATAATTGTTTTGAGCTGCATCCAAACCATTCTCTCAGGTTCGTAAGACATGAAATTCTTCTTTTTCCGATGCTTCTTTTGCCATTCATCTTTCTTTGCATAATGAGTCGCAGGATGCCATACTTCTCGCCCCGCATCACATGTCTGAGATACTGTAGCTTTCTTTCTTTAATTGTAAGTTCAACTTCCTTCTCTTTACCTATTCTTCTCAGTACTTCGTAACTCTATCTATCGAAACTCTCATAATTCTTCTATAGGTCCACATTTCAAAGTCGTTAAGTCGTCTCATTGTGTCTAGATTTACCGTCCATGATTGAATCATGGACTCCATAGTATAGTACACTGTATACGCAACATTTTGTTAGGTGTACTTTAAGAGCTAATGTTAAATCTTTGCCAAATAAGACCTTTTTAATTTTCATAAAATTAGAACGTGCGTTTTCGATTCTGACTTTGCTTTCTGCAGTGTAGTTATTATTATGTATGTACATCTACATACATCATATGAATGAATATGTAACAAAAATTAAATCATAGTTTATTATAGATTTTACAGTAATTTAAAAAAGACAGAACTTCATTGAATTTAGTAACCAGTGCTTCTTTCAGGCTATTGGGTATCTAAAATATCGCCTCGGCTAAGTACTCTGGACATTCTATTAATAATGGTTGACTGTGAAAGGTGTTTGGCATCTTTGGCAGATTGGTAGGGGTTTTTTGGAGATTATGTATCCGTGCGTAAGTCCTGTATGCCCAAGCCGGAGTCTGCTGATAATTACCTGGTCCTTTCGTTTTGGTGGTATAGGAAGATTTTTTGAAGATACGTCTGGTTTGAAGTTTTTAAGATTTGTGTTTGTTTGATCCCATAGTTCTTGCCAGATTTTATTTACATAAGTTTTGAATAAAGTTTTAGTATTTGATATTGGTATACCTGTTGTAGTCGGAATGTTCACATTGTTTATTGCTTCAAAAGCAGTTTTGTCTGCTAGCTCGTTACCAGTTATTCCGACATGTGATGGGACCCACATAAATTGTTTGGTTTTCCCTAAAAATTGGAGCTGTTGCAACGAGTCTTTAATTATGAATATAATGATGTGTGTAGGATAAACATGTTTAATGGCATGTAAAGAACTTAATGAATCTAACAATGATTTAGTGCGTCAAGTATTGCTTGGAGCTCTACGGTATATAATAATTATATATATATATATATATATATATATATATATATATATATATATATATATATATATAATATTGTTGTACTTTTGAATGTCCATAAGCAATAAAAAACCGATATACAAATTTATTACTTAAATAAAAATTAAAATTATTGATATTTCATAAAAACACGGGCATATAAATTTTCAAACTTCCTGTATAAGACAAAATATGTATTTTAAGTTGTTCGAAGAATTGTTCATTAGGCCTCAGAAACAAGACTTTCAAATATTATCGATAAGAAATTTAAATAAGTCGGTTATTGTGGAATGGATTTACCCAGAATAAAAATGTATATAGACAGTGTTTAAACAATAGACCGGATTGCGGTGGTTTTTCTCCCCGAAAGATTATATCGGTAAAAGTTTATTAACAAAAGACATTGAATTGAGAAACAGGTATCGTTTGTAGATATTAGTAAGAAATATTTGTAAAGCAGATAGATTTAGTTAGAATAATTAAAGAATGTTGTTTTCTGGAATTACCCGAATGACGTTTTATAAAGAGAGTTGGTTGGTAACGATATACGTCACAGAGGTGGATGATTTTGATTGGTCAATTTTTGAATGCAAGGAGGTAGTGGTTGTGGCTATGAGATAGGAGAGAGAAAAAAAGTTAGTTAGTCAGTTTTCGTCGCCCAAGAAGGAAGGAGCTTTGTGGTTTGTGTTTGTTTTGAAGTCCCGAAGACGTAATTTACCGGGTGTGTTTATTTGCTGTGTAAAAGCTGATCAGTGTGGGGAACGGGTACAGAGAGATAGAAAAACCAAAGGGTATAAGAATATTAATATCAGACGAAGCCGGAAACATTTGAAGTTATAAACAGGCGCGGAGATTGGTTCAAAAGGAGGCTGCATAGAATTACACGAGTTGTTGGGTTGCAGATACAAGGACAGATAGGAGAAAGGTGTACGTCATCTGGACCACAATAGGAGCAGAAGCAGAGAAAGGTTTTTTTTTATGGCGTGGTCATAGAATTGCAACGGCAGAGAACGAAAGGTCAGTCAATTTTCATTAGAGCAGGAGTGTGGTTTTCATTTATTAATTAAATAAATTGAATAAATAATAGAGACAGTTAATTTTGCGATCATTTAAAGAAAAAAATTAGAAAGAGAGCTTAGCTATAACACATATTAAAAATCAATGTAAAATAACATTTGGGTCCATGATAGAAAACAACTTCTCATATATTTAAAGTAATATATTGCAAATATTACAGGATTGATTGTTATATAAAATTTCATTAAATAAAGGACATCTCACATATAGTTCAGTTGAAATTCTGTGTATTTTATTCAGGTCATATTACCTATCCCAATTAGGAAGCCATTGGAAAATATTTTGAATCCACGATCAAAGGTAAATAGTACAAGTTAAATAGCCTGAGATTGTAATTAATTAATGCTGATTTATTGTGATTAATTGGAGATTAGATCATTTAATAAATATAGACAAGATCTTTTCTAAATAAGCAATAGAATACAATTTAAATAGCACAACAATATATATATATATATATATATATATATATATATATATATATATATATATATATATATATATATATGAAAAAGTTGTATTTTATTAATTTTATTTTTATTTATAATAAATGTTGTAATTTTTAAAATATGTGGTTCGTTGTTTAATTTAATATATACCTCAGCTAGCTCAATTATGTGTTCTAAGCAATCTGTCACTGTGTGACGTCGACTCTGTAGTCTCCTGGTAGAGTTCAAAAAGAAATTAAACCAAAATTTACTTTAGACTTTTGATAATTTAAACCAAATGAAGCACGTTATTTATTAATATTGAACAAATTTAATATAAACAATAAAATTCGTCTGCAACTTGGGTTGCCTTTAAAAATTTACAAAATAGGAATCGTGTAAATCTTAATGTTGTTTAGTGTCGTGACAATAAAAATTTATTACAAAATGTGAAGACTCTCTACAAGTACCTAAAAACTAAATAAATATTGCAACTTTATAAAGTGTTTAAATAAACTATAAAGAAAAAGAAACTGAACACTTTACTCCGCTGACTTTAAACTTGCATTCAAATATAATCAAAATTTCAAATGATCCCCAAAATTATTATCTAACCTCACTTTAAAACAGTTCTGATTTCTTTAAAGGAAACTAACTACTCGCAAATAGTCGGTGAAACTGGAATATCATGAATTTTAATTTTCTCAATTTAAATGACATTTCTATACTCTAATATAATTTATAAGTCAAATTGTTTCTCTTACTCTCTGGAACAAATTCTGGATATCTCTGCTGTGGAAACTGTGAAAAAACTAAATTCCAATTAGACGAGTTAAAAAACACTCCCGACCTATTCCACAGTTTCAGGGCTCCTCTTCGTCCAAAAATCCTCGTCGGCGTCCAAAAAAAACCATTATACTCCGTTGCTAACAGCAACTAACGTTCCTTTTTTTTGTCTTCTATTTAAATATTTTAAACCATAAAACTGTCCTGTTTGACATATTTGTCAAGCCACATTACTTTCTCATAATCACTTTAATCACATCAAATTTGGGAATTTATAAAAAAAATGTTCAGATATAAAACTTAGTCTATTAATATAATTTATTATTTTCATCTCCACATCATTGTAATTTCTTATTTAACAAAACCATATTAATTTAGCTCTCACAGACTTGCTTGACATTTTACTTTTGACGTTTTTAAAATTTCTATGTTTAAATATTTTTTAAGAATTCTTCTCTTTTTTTCTTTTTAAAGTTTAGACGATTCACCTATACACTAGGCAACTATACTATTTAGAAATTATTAACACTATACCAGGTAAGTCAATTAACAATTTACTAATCTTTCTCTCTCTTTTATTTCAGAGTCGAACCCACATTGTGATGGCTTCATGAAATTCATGAACAACAAACTCATATAAAAATCCATTTAAGTTGTATCCTTTTTAACATATTGAAATCATTTCAATATATATATATATATATATATATATATATATATATATATATATATATATATATATATATATATATATATATATATATATATATATATATATATATATATATGTATATATATATATATATATATATATATATATATATATATATATATATATATATATATATATCAACTGTCTATTAAACTATGGCAGAATTAAACGTGGCAGAAATTACGTTTTGTGATACAGTAGCAGCTGCTACTCCGTTGCAATCCTTGGAGGCATCAGTGAGGAACAATTTGTAAGGGAATATTTGAGTACATTTGCATGATTCTGAAGACTGACCTTAGCAGAAATGTGTGAATGCTTATCATGATTAAGTAGGGAGACGTCTACTATTGAAGGAAACTGTCCAGGAAGGTATCTGGTATATTTTTAAAGGTGCTAAAGTGATTTCAATGATATAATACGGTAGTCTTTTAACTCGTTCGTAAAATTCTTTTGGTGGTGTAATTTGTATATTGGTTTAGTTATTCTTCCAATAATAAACTTGCGAGAAAGGTATGATCCTTTGCGCTTAGAATTTTTAAAGCGTAGTATAGTGGTATATATGGTTTTCTGAGGTATAGTGGCATTTCTCATGCTAGCGCTTGAAGGCTTCTTATTGGAGTAGTTCTTAAGGCACCAAAGATTATTCGTAGAGATGTGGTTTGAAGAACATCTAGTTTTTAAGTTGATTTTTATTTGCTGTTTCATAACAGATGCATCCGTATTCGAGTTTACTTCTTATTAATGTCTGATATAAATTTTGAAGAATTTTAGTATTTGAACCCCATCTATGACAGGATAAAACTCTTAGTAAGTTTATTCTTTGTTGACAGGATTTGATCAAATTGTTGATATGTAAAGAGTTGTGAGTCAAATATTACACCCAAAAATTTGATTTCGCGGACTTGTTTGAGAGAATGACCATTTAGATACAAGTTTAAGTTGTATTCTGGTATTCTTTTATCAAACATTTTTACTTTGGTGTTCTCAGTTGAAAAAGTTAAACCAGTTTCTAAAGAACACATTTCTAAGTTGTTTAATGGGCTCTGTAAAATTTGCGTAGCTAATTCTATATTTTTACTTGTAACATATATTACTAGATCATCAGCAAAAAGATTACCGATCCTTGAGGAATTCCATTATGGAGTGAAGTCGATGTTGACATGAATCCATTAGTTTTTACTTGTATAAACCTGTTCTGAAGAAAGTTTTTGGTGAAAGCGAGAAAGTTACCATCTATTTCCCAGTTTTTTATAATTTTTAGGATATAATGCGTCCATGTTGTGTCTTTTTGTTGATTTGTTATCAGCTGATAACATTTGCAACAATGTTATCAGCTGTCGAACTGTATCCGCTTTGTATTGGAGTAAAAAGTGTTTTCGACATTGTGTACAGAAGCCGGAGACACAATGACACACACGCTTCTGTACACAATGTAGCTTCGCCTATTTTAAAAATTTGAAAGTGTTTGTTTTTCCTTGTGTAGTGTAGTGTGATGTACCATTTTATGTTTATAAGATTTTATTCTTGTAGGATAGGCCACAATTGACGAAATGCCGCTGAAGATGCTCTAGGGAACGAAAGTACTTGGGGCAAGATGAAATTAATTAAACTGTGCTCGATATTTGCCTTTTATTTGATCAATCATTTATCCGAGCATTCAACCTTATATCAATAATATTTTTACGTTTTCGATATGGCTGTAAAATCCATTCAAATTCCATTGAACTATGAATTTGGTTACTGGATAGAGCTGCCATCTCTTCCTCAGTAATAGAAGAGTTGTCTATTCTATGTATCTTTTTTAAGATCCTTGAAATGTTGTTTTTAAGACGTCGGTCGCTTGTGCGTACCATTTGCAAGTCGGCAGTAAGTCCTTCTAGGTAATTTGTATAATCCTTTGCTGCGTTTTCAGGAAATTTTAAACCTCTAGCATTTGTAACATAGCCTCATAGTTCTGTGTATTTTAGTGTGTAAGGAGTAGTAGCTGAGGATACAATGGCTTCTATAGCTTTTATTGAGGTTTCGATGTTCAAAGCTTTTTTAATCTTTTTTTAGGTGCAGATTTCTTTGGAACAGTAATTATTATTTTTGATTTTATGATTCTATTATTTAAGGAGATGTTGACTTGTCTTTTTATAGAAGTATGTGATATTATGTTGGTGGTATTAGATAGTGATTCGGGTAGGTTTTGTGCGTTGGAGGAGGTATTTGGTAGTAGTCTGGTTGAAGAAATAGCAGCAGTACTGGATTGATGAGTAGTTGGGTTTCTGATGTAAGGGGATGTTTTATTTATTGAATAATTTCCTTTTCCAGAAATATTATCATTTATATATTGAGATAGATGGTCAAAATTTTGTATATTAATTGGTTGTATAGTGCAGTTTTCATATTTGTGTCCTGCGGTATTACATTTAGAGCAATTTAGGCCAACTAAGGAAAGATAAATTCTGTAGGGGGTATTGTCATGAGATATTAGAAGTGAATTTGGGATATGATTATTAGTTGTTGAAGCAACAAATACTTGACGCCTAAAGCTAAATATAATATATTAAGCTTTAGGCGTCAAGTATTTAATGCTTTAATAAATAGCAGTAAAGTGAAATTCTAAGCAGTAATCATATTATGATTGTATTCAGATTCAGGCATGCCAAAGTTTAAAAATTTTATTTAGACACAGCAATAACCTCCAATTTTTTGAGCTCTACTTCGATAATATTGTTTGGAATACTGGGGCAGAGTACTCGCAGAAGTAATTAATCTTCTAATTTCTATGTCGATGCCTTGTATTGAAACACATTTGTGGTTATATAGTAATTTTTCTAAGATTGTAGTGTTACTAAGATAAATGTATATTCTGTTATTTGAGATTCTGGACGCGAAGATGATATTTTTTGGTTGTACTAAAGTTCCTATTGCTTCCTATTCGTGTATTTTTATATCCGGTACTGATGACAAAATAATTGCTAGTTTTTTGGATGGAAAATTAAAAGTTGCTTACGGCATTAAAGTAGGTTAATGTTGAAGAAGAGGTTAGTGCTGAAGATGAAGAAGCCGGCTTATCGGCGTTTTTATTTGAAATAACAATAGATCTTCTGATGTTTAGTTTTCAATAAAATCCACATAAATTTTTATTTGATCCACATAAAAGTGATTTTATATGGATCAAATAAAAATTGTACTTACAACTTTTTTCTTCTGTAATTAGAAAACACTTGAATTTCACTCTCAGTACAAACTTGTATATAAATTTTTGGTATAAACCAACAAAAAACACATTTTATTCGGTGCTGAAATTTATTGACCCTTTACTAATGAGAATGCAATCGGTATGTTTACATTGTTCATTTATTGTTTTATTCATATTCCCAGCATATTGACTTCTTCATTTTACATATATCAGTGTTTCGGTGTACATTGGTATCTACTCTTTTGCCTTCTTCAACGTCTGAACGTTGCAGTAACCATGCAAATGACCTGACTTTGCGTGTGCCCCTCTGATTTTGTGGTGTAGTGTATATTGTTATTCTTTCTTCCCATGTTGATCCATCGATGAACCGGTAGCATGACGTTTCTGTAGCTTCTAGCTTCGTCCAGTTGGTTTCCGATGTGGAGCTCCATACTATATACTAGCGTATAAAAATTACCGATCTAACGTAGGCTTGGTATAACTGGATCTTCCTGGTTTTCATTAGTAGACTGGACCTAAAAATATACGGAAGTATTAGTTTCTTAAGGAAAGAAGCAAGGGCAAAAAGGGGTGAGATTCATGATACTAAGCACCTAAGAGAGAAAATTATAAATTCTAAAATTATAAGTTATAAAAAGCCAATATGCGAAAGGATGGCCTATGTTAGAGTCAACAACAAACCATTTAATATATCAGTCTGTCTTGAAATTATACGCCCCCACAGAAACAAGCAATGCAGACGAAAAAAAATCTTTTATGATAGGGTAGAAGAGAAGATAGAAAAAATACACAAAGAAGATGTCATATTTGTACTAAGTGACCTCAATGCCCAGATTAGAAAAGAGGACTTTTTACAACAAATTACAGGAAAGCATACAATACAGGAAAACACGAATGACAATTGGCAAAGACTATGTAACCTAGCAATAAAAACAAATTTGTTAATAAGCTTAACAAAATTTGAATACCATAAAATACATAAGAATCCATAACATGGAGGTCACCAGATCAGAAAAAATATAGTCAAATTGATCATATATTGTTTAATAAACGAAAACAATCGTCAATAAAATATTTAAGAACATTTAGAGGTGCGTGTGTAGATTCAGACCACTACATGCTCACAGTCACTATAAGACAAAAAGGTAAAATTGAAAGAAAACAGAAAAACCAACATAAAAAGTGGAATGTCAATAAAATGAGTAATGAATAAGTAAGAAAAAAATATGAAGAGGCAGTAACAGTTTAAATAAAAGAGAAATATAAAGCAGAAGGTATAAACACAGAATGGGAGACGTTTAAAACAAAAACGGATGGTATAACCCAGAATGTAGAGAAATAACAGAAAAAAAATGGCTAAGAACAGATAAAGAGGAAGACAGAGAAGACTATGAAAAATTAAGAAGGAATGCTAAGAAAGTGATAAGGTAAAATAAAAGAAGATAGGTAGACGAAAAAAATGCATGAAATAGAGGAAGAAATAACAAACAAAAATACGAAAAATTTTTACAAAACGATTAAAGAACAAAACAAAAAATACAAAGGCAAAACAAACGGAATTAAAAAAGAGAGGGAACAGTGATAATAGAGGATAAAAAATACAAGCAAGTATGTAGAGTGTAACGTTCCAACAAACATTCATTGGACGTCAATCTATGACGTGCCAACAAATATTCATTGGGTGCCAATTTGTAACCCTTCGAGGCTCAATTTGTAACATCCCAACGTTGAGCTTCTGTTGTCAACCTGTAACCGCAAACCTTAGTTTGCTGCTACAACCTGATTAACATCACAAACAACGTTGGAGTGACAAATCGTTTCCCGTTGGGACCAATTTTTAACGTCATAACCCCTAATGTATCAATTACAAAATTGCTACATTAGACGTTATACGAAACACTCCCTGGCTAGCTCACTCAGGACGTGAATATGGCCTACTCTGGAGCAACACACACAAACAAGTAAAAAGAAGAAACAATACACAGTTAAATTAACACATGTTTATTAAAATATAAAAAAAAAACAGAAAAATAAATGTTAAGTATCGTATTGAATTTAAATAAAAATTATTCGACTTCTTGCTACAGTGTTACATTAGGTATATGAAAGAACAATGTTTGTCACCAAATCCTAAGTTTTATCCTGGTCTTTTCTGCTCTGGTTGTTAGCAAGCCATGTTGTTAGTTTTGGATTTTCTTGTCCCGGAGTCAACTCTCCTATTGGAATGATGGTTCCATTCTCAGGCCGTTGGTCTTCTGGATGTTAATAGAATTTGACCCGCACCTGAGAAATGTATCCCGGAGGTTGACTAAAATGAAGAAAACACACCTTGCTTTAGAAAATGGTGAAACAAAAAATGAGAGACCTTGCTTGGGGATGAATAAGGTGACCAATCAAATTTAACAAAATTTTAATCATTATTCACCCAAGCAAGTCGAGAAACAATTCTTATTTATGTACTTATCATAGGCAAATAAGTAAAAGTAAGGATATATATATATATATATATATATATATATATATATATATATATAGTATACACTATATACATTTGTATATATATATATATATATATATATATATATATATATATATATATATATATATACAAATAGTAATTACTTTTTACAACTGAAATATTCTAGTTGTCGTAGTAGTAGTTTGTCAAAAGTTAATTATTATTAAAATCAAAAGATATTATTAAGGATTTAAAATTAGTATTTAAGACTATAAAAATATTCGTAAAACTTTTACATACTATATTAAAGAAACTATATATTTCTTATCGCTAGTTTTTTATATAAAATAAAAAAACATAAGAAATATCCACTAAATATGTATCTACTTACATGTCATACCATAATCATAAATAATGAGCTTGGAAGTTAAAATTATAAAAAGATTTTTATACAACAGGTAGAATCAAAAAATCGATAAAATATATCATACTCTTACCTCCTTAATCAGGAGACGACACAACAATTGGTTATTCTACTCTTAGAGAAGTCATGAAGAAAATCGACCTTTTCAGAAATAAAAGCCATTATATGGACTTTTGTATCGAACGGGAAGGGGGAAATGTCGACAGAGGATACAGATGGGACCTCTCGTTCCAAAGTAACAGAAATAGAGATGAAAATAAAATTCACTCTTTAGAAACTTAAGTAAAAGATAAAAATGATGATAATTAAGAAAATAGGAAAGGTAGATACTAAAATATATATATATATATATATATATATATATATATATATATATATATATATATATATATATATATATATATATATATATATATATATATAAGGAAGATAGATTTGGACGCCAACTGGTTTTTATACCAAATACCAGTAAAAATGAAAAGAGAATAATGAATCAATTAAGTAACGACATAATTCTGATACAATCTATATCCGAGAAAATATATAGAAAAATAAGAGATACAATGGAGGATATAGAAGAATATGAATTATGACAGAAGATACGGAAATTGGAGAATAGAATTAACGAAATATATTAACATAAGAAAGAAAGCAGGCAATGTAGCAGTTATAACGCTACACACTTCCACCACCCAGTAGAAAAATTTCGAAAGTACCTTGAGAAATTTTTCTCATAACTAAACTCATTATATGTTATGATCAAATAATAATAAAGGTAATAAGTTTAGATACTATTATTTAAATAAAATAAAGTGAAAATGGTTAACTTGTGATAAGATATAAAAATTAATATATTTATATTAACCTAAGTCAAAAAATAAATGAGTATCACCCAACGAATTATAATATCCGTTAAACTAAAATTTTAACTACATAATTATAAACCATGTATTACAGTATTGTAATACTATATACACTAAATGACTTTAGAGTGAGAACTCTGGGTATTATTTCATCCCCAACGAATTATAGTATTCGTCACACTAAAATTGTAAGGTAAATAATCCTATGCTATACCTTATAGCAATTCCTTACAAGGCTTTAGAGTTAATACTCAGGGAAATATTTTATCCCAACGAATTATAGTATTCGTCACACTAAAATTGGTCGTAGACCAAGTGGGAGAAAAGCTACTTTAAGGGTTATCCGCAACCTTTGGTGCTGTACATCGATTATACACTGGGCCGATTGAAATCATGTTGGTATGAACGCAGTAGCCCATAATCCATGGTTAAACCTCGAAAGCGCTCCTCAGAGACTACAGTCCTGTGTACTATGAACCCCCCGACGCCATACCCCAGACAACCTTACCATTAAAGGAAGATCCAGTGGTATAAATGTACATCTCCACCACAGTTCGGTCCCATATATATGTAATTACATATATATCATACAAAAACAATTAATATGGGGACGATGTATCTATCACTCATGTAGATAAACATCGTTAGAAAGACATTCTTTCAAGAATGTTAGTTTTTAAGGGAAGCTAATTTTAAACATAGGTAATTATGATATTAGCAATATCACTAGATATGCATATAATCATTAAGTTATAAAGATAAGATATCATAATCATCAGTAATGCAGTAGGTATATAAATCCAAATATTAGTTATCATAATACTAATCTAGATTTTAGTTGCATACATTGCATGAGATAGTATGAGTAGAACATTATAAGCAGTTAAGAAAGATAAGGTGGACATCAAAATATAAAAGAAATAATAAAAATTTAGTAAGACCAATCTAGACATCTACTAAGTATAAAATTTACACAAGATGAAAAGAAAACTGCACAAAATTATATTCAGTTGAAATGAAGAAGAAAAATTAGTCATAAATATACTTTGATTTATATCAAAGAAAATATATAATATACAGAAAATTGTATAGAGCAAAGTTATACAAGAGGGTATAAAAAACAAAACCTTTCCATTGTCATTTCAAAGAGACGCAACCCTACACCAGATTTCTAAATAGTAGTATGCATGAGGTTAAATCTACCTTGCAAATGCAAAAAAAAAAATTTTCTTTAAAATATAACATTCAAGAAAAAGAAAATTCATTATAGTTATGCATTGATGAGGGCAATCATTGTGAACTAAATCAGAGAAACTTATTATGACTAAACTTCAATAGACAGTATGGTCTGGAAACAATTACATTGTTTATTAAAGATAAGATAATGAGAATGAATTCTCGGCATATTGCATATGCATATTTATGGACTAAGGCAAGTCAATAAAACAGCAAATTAACATTAAGCTAGTATAAGATAAAGTAATTTTTGTACCAAATGGTATCAAAAATTAAAGGTAGGTAAATATCAAGATAATTAAGTAACACAAGTAATTTTGATTGTTAGATAAAGATAAGTATATTCTTCACAATACCTAGTAAGTCAAAGTTCTACACAAAAGACATTTAAGATACTGCATAAAATTTGGCTTACTTATGATAAAGGAAAATACAAAGCAAAGATAAGACAAGTTGTGGTGATATCATATAAAATTGCTATAACACTAAACACTATCTAGGGATCTACACAAAAGAAATAGAACTAGAACTGCATAAATATAGACGTATGTATTTAAAATGTTAGACAATTCAAATGCAATCAAAAACTTCAAAGCTTCATAATCTTACACCAGAGGTTTCTATTAAAAGAAGATATATGCATAAGATTACTTTCACTCCAAAAGATAAAGAATTATGCCTAACGCAACACCCCTAATTGGTAAATGGAAAATATTAACGCCCTTGTTAATAGTTTTCCTGCAGTGACCTCAAGTCCCGCAAAGATAAGTCATCCTAGGCAATTTTTATGTGCTTGCTCGAACAAATCTCATATTTGAACCCATTCAACGGAAAAACAAGACACTTGCACTAGGTATGAAAATTAGACATAAGTTATTACCGCAATAGTTTTAATAACACTATAAAGGTAATACAAGTAGCTAACTTGCAAAGGTAATAGATAATGTGTTATTAAACGAAGATAAAGAAAAGTAAATAACAATCAAACTTGTGAAAGGTAGTAGATAAATTTTCTAGCAAAGGTTCTCATAACGAAATATTTTATTGAAAAGTCCATAAATAACGAAGATATTTGTTAACGCAGGTAATAAAAAATATGTATAAGCTTAACAAAAAAGATAAGAAGATAATTTAAAATATATTTAATACAAGATATATGTAAGTTTAAATTACACTTAAAGGTAAGATATAATAGTATAACTGCAAGTTTTACTCAAAAGATATATTTTTAATATGCATTACTGATTTTCATCGTCACTAGAATCAGTGACATCTAATTTGATATCCCTGACATGAAAATTTCCAAGACCATTTTATCTATATCCTTTAAATTGTAGACTAATTTAGACAAAACTTTATTGACAATACAAGGGACAAATTTTGGTGCTAGTTTTGTAGAGAAATCATCAGACAGCTTTTGATAGGACAAAATTTTTCTTCCAGACTTTATCACCAACGTGATATTTGACATCACGTCTACGAAGGTTATACCTGCTAGAATTCTATACTATCGTAACTATCGTAACGAATAGCTGTTACGATAGTTTTGTTAACTCTCTCAGTAGGATTTATTTGAGGAAAATATCTCGCATTATACCAAATTTTTGTACCTTATATTTATTCATTAAATTTTTGAAATCATTGGAAACGAACTGTTTCCCATTATCAACTGCGAAAATTTGTGGTACCCCAAAGATAAGAAAAACTTGATTTTCAATAAATTTAACAATAGCTGTAGAGGTAGCATTTGCCATTGGATGGACAAAAACAAATTTCGTGAACCAGTCGACAACAACTAAAAGAAAACGATTTCCATTTTTAGATCTAGGATAAGGACCTAATAAGTCAGCAGATAAGAACTGAAATGGAAAATTAATATCCCTGTACTTTCCCATTAAACCAGCAGGAGGTACATTTCCTGGTTTACTAGCAGCACAGATTTTGCACTTGTGATATAGTTTGCGACATAAAGTCTCATTCTAGGCCAGAAATACAATTCCGTGATTCTAGAGAGCGTTTTATATACCCTAGGTGAGCAGCAGTAGGATCATCATGAAAGAGTTTCAAAATCTCGTTTCTATGAGGAGACGGAACGAAAATTTTCCATTCTGGGAAGGATCTGAAAACTTATTCCTTGAAAAGATATGCTTGTGAAGAACATTACCATGAACTTTAAAAGCAGGAAATTGATCTGGATTATTTTGTACTTTTTGTACCATATTATCATACCAAGAATCTGTCTTAAGATTAGATAAATCTAAAAGAGAAACTTCAGGATTTTGTTCAGGTATTATAGAAAGAGAATCTGCCACAAAATTTAAAGAACCACTACGGTGAATGATAGTGAACTTGTGACAGGATAATTTCATTATCCATCTGGCAATTCTAGGAGAAGGGTTTTTCATGGAATATAACCACTGTTAGGATGAGTGATCAGTAATCACAGTGAAGTTTTCACTTCCTTCAATATAACACCTAAATTTTTCAATAGATAATAAAATAGCCAGCAGTTCTTACTCAGTAGTAGTGTACTTACGTTGAGCTTTAGAAAGAGTTTTACTAAAGAAAGCTATAGGATGCTCTAAACCATCTTCTTTTTGAAATAATACACCTCCAACACCAGTGTCACTTGCATTACAAGCAAGATAAAAATGCTTGTCAAAGTCTGGACTAGCAAGAACAGGAGCAGATGTTAGTGCCTGTTTAATCTGACTGAAAGCTAAGTTAGCTTCTGGAGTCCAAACAATAGACTGTCCTTTCTTTTTACCCTTGAGTAAATCAGAAATGGGAGTACAAATGGATGCAAAATTATTCAAAAATCGACGGTAATAACCTATCAATCCGATAAGTCTACGAATTTGAGTAGTAGTTTTTGGAACTGGATATTCCAAAATAGCTTCTACTTTAGCTGGGTCAGTTCTTAACCCTTGTTGGTCTACAACAAAACCAAGAAATTTAAGAGAAGGTCTACAAAACTGACACTTTTCAAAATTGACTATAAGATTTGCATCTTTAAGTCTCTTAAAAAACATTTTAAGAATTTTGATATGACAATCAAAGTCAGGAGTAACAACAATAATATCATCAAGATAATAGAAAACATAAGGCTCCAGTAAAGGACCTATAACTGAATCCATAACTCTGCACATAGCTTGTGCACTATTATTTAAGCCAAAATGTAATACATTAAAACAGAACAAACCTCTATTTTGAACTGTAAATGCAGTCTTTAATTTGGATTGATCATCCAACGGTATCTGATAAAAAGCTTGTTTTAAATCAATTGACGAAATAAATTTAGCATCTCTTACTTTAGATATGATTGAATCTATTAAAGGCATGGGGTAACTATCAAGAACTGTTATCGAATTAAGTTTTCGACCATCAAAACAAACTCTATAGGAACTATCTTTCTTTGGAACCAACCACAAAGGAGACAACCAAGGTGTACTGGTTGTTAATGGTTCGATGACTTTCAACTTAAGAATCTCATCAACTCCTTCGTTGAGAATTTTCTGCATAGCAGGCGAAAGAGGATATTGTCTTTGCCTGATTGGTGTCGCATCACCAGTGTCTATACGGTGAGTATACAAGTGGGTTCTACCAATAGAATCTGTTGGGCCTATTTCCTTAAACAGTTTGACTACCGAATGTAGCTGTGAAAGCTGATAGGTGGATAAATCCTCTGAACTTATTATGGTATTAACAACACAAGTTGACAGTTTAGCTGTACTATACGAAAAATTTGAGAAATCCAAAGAAATTCTAAACAATTTCATAAAATCCATACCTAAAATCATTTTATGTGAGATAGAAGGAACCACTAAAACTTTTAACTTTTGTGTGCTATCAGATAGGGTAACAGGTAAAAACACATAACCTAAGGTATTTTGGACACTACCATCAGCAGTAGTTAGCTGTACTGAAACATCATAGTGAAGATGCAAATTTAGCTTCTTAAGAAGAAATAAAGCGGGAGAGCCAATAATAGAGACATTACTACCAGAGTCTACAAGTGCAGATATTGTTTCACTGCCAATATTTATTGAAATATATGGTCGATTATCCTGTGTACGAATATCGAGAAGAGGATTAGTTCTACATAAAGTATCAGACGTTGAAATCAACGGAAAAGAAATATTCGCAGGATTTAAAGAAACATTGTGCGTTGTATCTATGGGAGTTTCGTCTATAGGTAAAGGATTAAAATCACAATTAGAATCAGAAGTTTCAGCTCGCGTTGTAATAATAGGTGGTAGTTGAAATGTTACTCTGCTTGTCCTTTGTTTGAAGTTTTCATCAAATTTTTCCCTGGTATGTTCTTCCCTTTTAGGTTTGATGCAGACATTTGACGGCAATGAGGTTGATTCCTGTCCACTATGGAACAACCTCGCGCTTCGTTTTTTTGAACATTTGGGGCAATGTGCCTTAATAACGTTCTTAAAACCGCACCCGTAACAAAATTTATTTTTCTGGTACCTGCACTGAGGATACACATGACCTCGTTTGTTGCAATTCCAACAAATTTCATCAAGTGAATTTGTTTCATATGAAATTTTTTTATTATTATTAAAGTGGGGTATAGATAACGCAGACTCAATTCTTTTACAGTAAGAGGTAAGATCAGATACAGTGTCTATATCGTGCAAAGCCAAAGCTTTGATGTAGTCTGGCAAAAGACCACGTCTAATTTCAGATACTTTATCTTTCTCTGAAACGACAGAAGGTAAACGGAAGAAAAGAGCTTCAAAATTAGAGATAAATGTAGATACAGGTTCTCGAAAAGATTGCCTTGTAGAACGAATTTGTTCCCACAAATTCCTCTCATAATCTGCCGGAAGATAAGTTTCCTTTAAAGCGGCAATTAAGTTAGACCATGACTGAAATGTCTTTTTAAGAAGATGATTATGCCACCAAGTGAAAGCATTGCCATCAAACAGATCTCCTAAAGAAAGAAACAGGTCATCATCAGAACAATTCCTGGAGATTTTAAGCGTCTCAATTTGTTCAAGAAAAGGAATCAAAGGCTGTTTGACGGAAAACTTTTGAATTCCCCATTTATAAATGGGCACAGACTTCACTGCTGAAGATGCAGTATGTGGTTCTACCCTAACTGGAGTAGATTCTGAAGGAACATTAAGTTTTTTCCACAAGCACACCCTCAATTGACAATAGTTTACTCCGTAACTGTCTTTTGATTGTTTCCTGCGTCGAAGAAGTGGTTTTCAGACGAGATACACGGCCAGACAAATGAGTTAAACGAGAACAAATACATTTGTACCGATAATCAGACTTACTACCAGAAAATTCATCAATGATACTAGACAAATCAGCAAGAGTAGCCAAGGCCTGATTATGGTCTTGCTCAAATTCAAGAGAGCCAACTGTTTCAGAGAAGCTTCTGTCTGCTGCTTCCTGAGACAAAATTCCATTAAGGACTTTTCTTTTCTCATCGACTGTAGAAGGAACCTCAAGATCTCTAATAATTAACTCATAGGTTAACTCATCAGTTTTCAAATGCTTAGGGTTGATGGTAGCCATTTTGTAAGATTATTTAAAAAAACAATAATTTATGTAAAGCAACAAGTAACCAAATCAACTTTAAAGATAAAGATAATTAAATTTTAAGAAAATAATATAAAACTACTATTTTATATTTTTAATTAAGTTTTAACACTACCCAACAACACATGAACTTGTCAAGGTTAATGATAACCAGCAGACAAAAAAGGTTGGTGATCAAAAAAAACTATCAGTAAAAATTAGATAAAAAACTAAGTAAGTAAGATAGAAAATAGACATTTTTACTGAAATTTAATAAATTTACTACTCAAAATAGGAAGAAAAATGTTAAAGATAATAATAGCAAAAAAATATAATTGTACTGTTTCAACTAAATACAAGAATGTATGCATTACTCAGAGTATATTACGTTGGTGCGCCAATTTGTAACGTTCCAACAAACATTCATTGGACGTCAATCTATGACGTGCCAACAAATATTCATTGGGTGCCAATTTCTAACCCTTCGAGGCTCAATTTGTAACATCCCAACGTTGAGCTGCTGTTGTCAACCTGTAACCGCAAACCTTAGTTTGCTGCTACAACCTGACTAAAATCACTAACAACGTTGGAGTGACAAATCGTTTCCCGTTGGGACCAATTTTTAACGTCATAACCCCTAATGTATCAATTACAAAATTGCTACATTAGACGTTATACGAAACACTCCCTGGCTAGCTCACTCAGGACGTGAATATGGCCTACTATGGAGCAACACACACAAACAAGTAAAAAGAAGAAACAATACACAGTTAAATTAACACATGTTTATTAAAATAAAAAAAACAGAAAAATAAATGTTAAGTATCGTATTGAATTTAAATAAAAATTATTCGACTTCTTGCTACAGTGTTACATTAGGTATATGAAAGAACAATGTTTGTCACCAAATCCTAAGTTTTATCCTGGTCTTTTCTGCTCTGGTTGTTAGCAAGCCATGTTGTTAGTTTTGGATTTTCTTGTCCCGGAGTCAACTCTCCTATTGGAATGATGGTTCCATTCTCAGGCCGGTTGGTCTTCTGGATGTTAATAGAATTTGACCCGCACCTGAGAAATGTATCCCGAAGGTTGACTAAAATGAAGAAAAACACATCTTGCTTTAGAAAATGGTGAAACCAAAATGAGAGACCTTGCTTGGGATGAATAAGGTGACCAATCAAATTTAACAAAATTTTATCATTATTCACCCAAGCAAGTCGAGAAACAATTCTTATTTATGTACTTATCATAGGCAAATAAGTAAAAGTAAGGATATATATATATATATATATATATATATATATATATATATATATATTTAATTTTTAAAGTAAATAGTAATTACTTTTTACAACTGGAAAAGGGAGAGACAGAGAAATTCAGTATAAATAAAGGGATGAAACAAGGAGATGCCTTATCAACAACTCTATTTAATCTAGCATTAGAATATGTACTACGAAATATAAATAAAGGAAATCTCAGAACAAGAGGTGGTCAAATAATTGCATATGCTGACGATATTGCTATTGTTGCATAGGACAGGAAAAATAATTAAAGAATTTCTGGAAGAAATAAGAGAGAAAGGAGAGGTAATGGTACTAAGAATAAATCAAGAAAAGACAAAAATATTAATATTAGAAAAAAAGCCAACCAAAGGAAAGAAAAAAATCAAAATAGTAAGTTCTGAGTTTGAAGAACTAGAATACTTCAAATACCTAGGAGTTACAATAAGCAAATCCGGATAAAGGAAGTCCGAAGTAAAAGAAAAAATATTAGCGAATAAAAATTATCTTGCAAACAAAAGATTACTTAAAAACGAAACACTGACAAGAAAACTAAGATGTACATTTTATAATACCATAATTATATTATATTTATATATATATATATATAATATATATATATATATATATATATATATATATATATATATTATATATATATATATATATATATATATATATATATATATATATATATATATAGTCCCAAGAGGGCTTCCACAAAGTGTCTCCAGCGAACTCTATTTCTGGCTAGTGCTTTGATTTCAAGCGAGAATTTTCCCATTTTTCTCCCTTCGTCCAGTACTGTCCTTCTCAAGTTCCCTTAGGTCTGCCTACTTTTCCGTTGGCCTTGGGATTCCAATCCAGCGCTGTCCTGGCAATGTCATTTGGCGGTCTACGGAGTGTGTGGCCCAGCCATCTCCATTTTTTTCGCCTTATTTGCTTTATGACATTTTCTTGGTTGCTTTGGTTCCATAAATTTTCATTGGAGATTAGGTTAGGCCAAATATACGAAGGATTTTTCGTAACGCTCTATTGATGAAAACTTGTAATTGTACTATGGGTGCTGATATCTTCCACGTTTCGCAGCAATACAGTAATACAGCTTTTACATTTGTGTTGAAGATTTTTAATTTCGTTTTAGTTGGGTAAATCCCTGGATTTCCATATTTTGTTAAGCATGTTGTAGGCATTGCGAGTCTTATTTATTCTTTCATGTACATCACGCTCTGTACCCCCATTACAGTCAATTATGCTGCCCAGATATACAAATTCCGCTACTCTCTCAATTTTCTGGTCGTTCATCATAATAGGTTGGTTGTTTCTGGTAGCAAATCGCATTTCTTTGGTTTTGTTGATGTTTATTTCTAGACCAACCTCTTTGATTCTTCTTGTATTTTGTTTACTTGAGTTGCATGTCCTGTTTTGTATGTGCTAGGAGGCATATATCATCAGCGTAATCTAGGTCTTCCAGTCTGTTTGTTAATCCCCAGTAAATTCCTCTATTAGAGTTTACCTTTGTTAGTACGGAGTCCAGTACAATGTTAAATAGTATGGGGGATAAAACACAGCCCTGCTTTACTCCGTTTAGCATAGCTATTGGGTCAGATGTTTATGCCGTTGTGTAGGATTTTGCTTTCTGTGTCACTGTAGAGTTCTTTGATGAGATTTACTATTTTTTCTGGTATTCCTATTTCCTGTAGTGCTTTCCATATGGCCGTATGTGTGAGCGTGTCAAAAGCTCTCTTGAAGTCCAATATTAATATTATTATATGCAGGAAAAACAATACCAATGCTTAAAAAAGATGAAGAAGACTTAAGAATAGCAGAGAGAAGGATTATGAGAACCATATTAGGACCAATCAGAACAGAGCAAAATGGATATAAAAAGCAGAACAAATGCAGAGATTAAAAAAGAACTTAAGGAAGACATCGTGACTAAAATAAAACAATGCAGAGTTAGATAGTTAGGTCACATTTGGCCTGCAGGAGATGAGGCAGTGACATACACAATGATAGAATGGAATCCAGATGAAGAAAGAGAAGGGGAAGACCAAGATCAAAGTGGCTGCAAGAAGTTGAAGAAGAGGCAGGGAGTCAGAGAATGGAGAGGAAAAACTAGAAATAGGAAAAACATGGAGAAATATTGTCAAGAAGATAGCATAAACAAAAGGAACTAATCCAGCCAAGAAATAGGATCTAGAAAGCATTCGCGGTTTAACCCCACGCTAGGGTGTATATCATCATTATATATATATATATATATATATATATATATATATATATATATATATATATATATATATACACATCCAGTGGAACCTTGATTATCCATCTCTATATTAACCGTCAGGGTCCATACACATAAGTTATATTGACAACAGAAGTAAAAATTTAGTCATCAATTCATTTTGTTTGCAAAAAAATTTCCACCAAAGACGATTCTCATTTTGAACAATGCACCTGCCCATCCTAAAGCCGGTATGCTGCGGAGTGACGTAAAAAATATCACGTACTCTTTTCTGCCTGCGAATACATCATTTATACAACCAATGGGTCATGCGATCATTAACACATTCATAAGAAGATACAGGAAAAAATTTATTCAAAACCTAGTTATGGAAGAGTAATATTATTTGCCAAAATGCTGGAAAGCAAACAATTTAAAACACGCAGTCGACAATTCTGTGGATGCTTGCGATGATGTTTCGGAAGTAACGCTGAAAAGAGTCTGGAATAAATTGTGGCTTGAATCAAATTAAGATGAAAATGCTCCCCTTAAATAAAGTTATGGCTGAATCAACTGTTTTGTTTTCGTTGCCTAAAGATGACATAAATGAATGGTTAATTTGTGATGAGGAGGCAAATGGCTATCGATTGCTGACAGACGATGAAATCGTTGAAATGGCAACAGAGGCGGAGGAAACTGATTTTGATGGTGTCAATGTTGATGATGCTATTACAACTCACAAAGATTTGTGTAAAGAAGCTAGAGGAGCTGCGTCGCACATACAACAATTCACCAAGTGGTATTCTCGGCCATAAGAAACAAATAAGGTAGATTTAACGATTTTAAGTCGATTAAGAAATTCAGCCGTTGCAAAATGTGAAGTAACAATAAAACAAACAAACATTTCGGAATAATTTAAATCAAATTGTTTCGACTATACTAACATAAATCACTCATATATTGTCAAATAAAACATACAAATACAATTTGAGAGTTATACTATAAATTTTTTTTCATGTTCTGTTTAACTGTCTTTTCGATTATCCGCCATATCCTTGGTCCGGTGCCCTATAATCGAGGTTTCACTATATATATATATATATATATATATATATATATATATATATATATATATATATATATATATAAGAAATTTAATCTTTGCAGATAAGTTAATAGTAAACTCTTAAATATTGGGTAAATCTGCAAGAAAGACTCTAATGCGTATCAATTGTTTCGCTGAACGTTTTCGCCAAAGAGAATTAATTTGGCTTCTTCAGGGTTGAAAGAGAATAAATTATAATTAGCTAACAAATATTATCTATTAAAAAACATTATTGATCTTACCGTAACTTAGAATTGTAGAGTTAGAATGTTAAAAAACTTAGTTAGTAACAACATAGTGGTATTTTTTGTTACTATGTGCAAAAAAAGTTTTTTTTTTTAACGTTGGAAATGTATGGTGGCTTTGAACTTAAAAGGCAAAGGTTTACCAAAAGTTAATCGAAAAACCCAATGTAACTACATTAAAAGGAAGTAATTCTTTGAAACTTTCTAACAATCAAAAATTTAGTTATTGCCGACAATTCAAAGAATTACTTCTATTTAAATGTAATTATAGTAGGTTTTTCATTAGCCTTGGGCAAACTTTTCCGTTTTAAGTTCAAAGCTACCATACATTTACGACGTTAAAAAACTTTTTTTGCACATAGTAACAAAAAACACCACTATGTTGTTACTAGCTAAGTTTGTTAACATTCTAACTCTACACTTCCAAGTTACGTTAAGATCAATAATGTTTTTTAATAAATAATATATGGTAGCTAATTCTAATATGTTCTCTTTCAGCCCTGAAGAAGCAAAATTAATTCTCTTTGGCGAAAACGTTCGGCGAAAAAATTGATACTCATTAGAGTCTTTCTTGCAGATTTTCCCAAATAATATATATATATATATATATATATAGATATATATATATATATATATATATATATATATATATATTTATATATGTATATTAATTTCTTTGCAGAATTTACCTTGATTTGTTGAGTGTTCTTCGTGAAGTTGAGTTTCCAATCAAGATAGACTTGTAGGTACCTACTTGACTGAATCTTCTGATTGGATCATATTTCTTCCCATTGTGATTTCTACTACTAGTGGACTTGTCTCCTGTGTGAATTTGATGAATTACGTCTTTTGGGTGTTGATCTTGATTTTCTATTTTTCGGTGTATTCTGTGATTTTTCCGACGTGATTTTCTGTGTTTTTGATTATTCTTCTATCATCCTTTCCTATTGCATATATTACCGTGTCATCTGCGTAGAGGGCTATACTTGTTGTTGGATCTGTTGGTAAGTCTGAAACAAATATTTTTTATTAATGAGCTAGAGTATACTGCCCTCACGCGTCACTTGAATTTCTTGAATTCTGCACGTCTTTTGGTCGGCTGAAACTTGAAAGGTTCTATTAGTTAGATATGTGTCGCATATATTAACTAAGTAATGAGGTATTCCAGCTCTATCCATCTTGTAGATTAGTGCTTTCTTCTAGATCGTGTCATATGCCTTCTCGATGTCTAGGATGAAAATTCCTGTCTTCTGTTTCCTGTTGAATCTGATTTTTGTATCGCTGATAAATCTTGCTAGTTGGTGTTTGCAGTTTCTTTCTCTTCTGAATCTAAACTGGTCCTACTGAATGATCCTTCTTCTTTCTGCATGTTTTTCAGCCTTCTGTAGATGATTTTCCCCAGAATTTTTCCTATTGTTTCCAGTGAGATTAGTCTGTAGCTTTCCGATCTTCTTCTGTCCTACCTTGGTTTTAGTTGAGGGATAATCTTGGCATGCTACCAGTTGTTCGAAAAATTTCTTCTCTTCCTGCTGCTTCGTTTTTTTTTGGTCTTTTTTTCGGTCTGGAAAATTTATGATATAGGACAATTAAGTTAGGTGTTTACTTTACACAACCATATAGACGGGTTTGATAGTTCAAATGTGTAGTATGAGATATTACAAAAAGATTCTTCATCTATGGATTCATAAATTTTTTAGTGGAACTGATTTAAATAAACAATCAAAACGTCAAACACAGTATTTTGCTCATAACTTGAAAACTTCTATATAATATGCTAATGATATTGTCATCTATTCACAGAAGAAAACTTACATCTAATATATTACTGAACTAAAACATGTAATGTACAACTTTGATTGCTGGACTCTATTTCGTACCAAAATTGTGCTGTAGTATTTTTTCTAGAAAACACCCTATTAAAGATGATACTGTATTTTCACATTGTCATACCAATTGTTTCGAAATTCAAATACCTTGGTGTAGTACTTGACAAAAAACTGTTATGGACTCACACATATTAACTACACAAGTAGTCGCTGCGAAAAAGGTAGGTAGTACACTTAGGGGTAAACATGTCTAACATTCTGGGTTTAATTAAATTGCTTGCTTACAGGGAAAAATAGGACATTAGGACGTTCAGAGGGAAAAATAAGACATTAACAGATGTTCAAAAGCTCGTGTACCTAAAGACTGATTTACCTTTTTTAGACCTTTTAGACTTTTTTTGATAGTATAAATAGAAAAAAGTCGAGCTAAATATACGAGTCTGACCTAGAACTTCAAAGAGAAAACAGCTCCAAATGACTAGGGCTATACCATGTGTTTTATTTTCCATCTAAAACAAACATATTTTTCGTTAGGTCCGATTTACTCGACTATATTCACATTGTAAACGAACATTGTACTATTCATATTCTAAGATAAACACCAGCTAAATAAACAAGTTTTACTTGAAAGAACAAAGGGAAATTAGATCAAATTTTAGAAGGGTTTACCATATGTTTTATTTTCCATATAAAATAATAATATTTTTCGTCAGGTCCAATTCACTGATTATAATTACGTTGAACAAGAAACTACTTCTACTTGCACCATCAGACAAACTCGATCTAAATTTAAGAGTTTTGTCAGAAGATACAAAAATAAAACAGCTCAAAATTTACTAGACCTACAAAATTTGTTTTATTTTCTATCTAAAACAAAAATACTTTTCGTTAGGCTGTGGCGCACCAAGGAGGGTTTTGAGGGGTAACCCCCCCAGGGCATATAGAGTAAAAAATATATAAAGAATATAAGGAAAATGTAACTTATCTTTCACACACAATACACAAAATCCAAAACAATAATTAAATAATTAAAGATACACTTTAAATATCTAAAACACATCTCTATGAGAGAATAGAATATTTAACAACAGCAATAAAAAAAGAAGAAAGAGAAAAATCAATGAAATGATTGCAATTAGAGTGGAATAACAAAGAAGATGTTGTCCAGTGAACCAAGATGCTGATCCCGAGCCTAAGGGACTGGTTAGATTGTCTGTTTCAGGGCGTATCTTCATAAGTTCAGAAAGACAGATACAGATAAATGCCTATATTAAGAATATTCGGACATTGTTACTCACACAATGCTGGAGTGTAGTAGATGTACAGTGGAGAGAAACATAATGTATAAAGAAATAGGTATGGACCCTGTGGCTGTAAAAGAGATGATCGTGAAGATGACGGGAAGTACGAAGTGATGGAATAGTGTTCAGTCATCAGTAGCAGTAGCAGTAGCAGTCATTAAAAAAAAAGAAGAAGAAGAAGAAAAAACACCAACCGGGCCAATGAGAGAGATAAGATCAAATTACTATTTTAATGGGAATAAGTCGCAATTGAAGGTTAAAATAAGTTTATTGACGTTTGAATTTTTGATCTTTGACCTTGCACTGATAACTTGTTTATACTCTAAAAATTAAAAGAAAAAAGAATAGTAGTTAGTACCAAAGTACATCTAGCCTTCATCGACCTAGAAAAGGCATATGATACAGTTCCAAGACTTAAATTGTGACAAGATTTACAACTCAACGTTAGTCCATACTTTTTAGGAATAATCACAGAAGTATACAGGGATAACGGGATAAGACTACTTACCTAAAAATCGGAAATAGACTATCAGAGTCAATAAAAGTAACTAAAGGACTAAAAAAAGGATGCAGTATGTCTTACTGTTTAGTTTGTATATTGAGACAGCCCTCCAAAATTGGAAAAACCACTGCCAGGGAATGGGAATCCTCATAGGAAATGACGTACTGTTCTCCCTGAACTTTGCGGATGACCAAGTCATCCTAGCTCAAGATTCTCATGATCTAGAATTTATGATAAAGCGTCTGTACAGAGAAAATTAAAAATGGAGGTTACACGGCATGAAGGAAACAGAATATTTAGTTATCAATTCAGATACAAGGTTTGAAGTGTTGATAGATGAGGACGTGGAAATCAAACAAGTGGAAAAATTTTAATATTTAGGTGCACCCACTGCTAAGAACGGCTTAGAAGAAACTGAAGTTAAAAACACCGAATTAATCAGGGACGTAAAATTGTAGAATGTCTGAAATTCTTATGATGGGATTGCAACATTTCCAAAAGGAACAAAAAAAATTAGGACAAACCATGGTTGAATCAGTTTTTTGTTATGGCTCTGAAGTATGGACAATAAATGCAGATCAAAAGAGAAGATTGTTGGAAGTTAAAATGGATTATTTGAGAAGTGCTAGAATACCAAGACAGGAGAGGAAGACCAACGAATCTATAAGAAATAACATGAATGCTACAGAAACGGTCATTGACAGAATAGAAATAGGTTCAAAATGGTTTAAACACTTATTGAGAATGCCTGACGAACGTTTGGCCCCAAAAACTTCACAAATGGAAGCCCCCAGGAAGAAGAAAAAGATGTAGACGTCGACGCTCATGAAATGAAGGATTTAGAAGAGCGATGGAATCGAGAGGTTTTAAGGAGGAACATGCATTGGACCGAGAGGATTAGCGGAGGAGTACGGGAGAACAGGAGAACGTCTCCAAAATATATTGTATTTACAAGTTGGATTAACGTTGAACGTCAATAAACTTACATGTAATTACTTTAAAATGCCACAAAAAATAACTTCAGAACAATAGATAAGATATAGAAAAGAGAAGGAAGTGTTTCAAAAATGTCGTTAACCTTATAGCGACCAACCTACTTTCGGAGTACGGTACGTGCGACAGGCGACAGTCAATGGCGCACAACTAAGAGAGGGTGGATTTAGTTGGTAGGCAGGAAATAGGTCCTGAATCTTTGGAACTGCTATCTTTGGTACTTAAAATTAAATTAAAACCAAATTTTAGGGACTCAAAATGGACGTAGCATAAAAAATGCCAAACCCCCCCCTCCCAAATAAATTCTAGGTGCGCCACTGTCTTTCGGTCCGATTCACTCTATTAAATTCCCGGTGTAAACGAAAATTGTTGTTTTTATATTCTAAGATAAACACTAGCTAAATTAACGAGTTTTGCCTGAAAGAACAATGTGAAATTAACGAGAGAAAACAGAACAAAGACAAAACAGCTCCAATACTAGTATGCGTTGTAGCTCCAGTACTATGTGTTGTAATTTCGATCTGAAACAAAAATATATTTTATCAGGTCTAATTCAATATATTTAATTTTTTACAGAAAACTGGTTCTATTCATATCATAAGATAAACACCAGAAAATATATGAGTTTTACTTAAAGGAACAAAGAGAAAACAGATCAACTTTTACTAACCGTTAGTTAGTTCCAATTCACTTCCTTATATTTACGTTGAACAGGTAACCCCTTTTGCTTGAACCATCGGACCAACTCGATCTAAATTTACGAGTTGGATTAGAGGGGCCAAACAGAAAAGAGCTCCAAATTTACTAGACCTGTAGAATGTGTTTTATTTTCCATCTAAGACTTATTTTTAGTCAGGTCTCATTCACTCTATTAAATTTTTATTGTAAGCGAAACTTGTTATATAAGATATACATCAGCTAAATATATGAGTATTACCTAAAACAGTGGTCGCCACCTGTCGATCGCGAGCTACCAATAGCTCGCGGAGGCAATTCTGGTAGGTCTCACAACGATTTTAATTTAAAAAATACAAACTGCAAAATCAGAGAAGCTTCCGAAAATACCTCAAAAAAAATCTAATTGTCATAATATTAAACATAAACAGCGGCAACGTTGCGGTGAGCGATCTGCCCCTGAGGCTGTCATGCTAGAATCGGTTTTTATAGAACCCACCAGCGCGTTAGTGTTCGAGAACGATCTGGATTGCTTTAAACGAGATAAATACGCACGGTGCGGCGACATTGCACTTAGTTTAAAACTGAACGCGTAACCAACGTCCAGCGGTTGGATTAGTAGATAACAACAAAAATAATATTATGGCAAGCAGTTGTAAGAAGGTAAAGACATATCACTTTCATTCGGAATTGGAAGAACAATACTTTTTTACAAAGTTAAAGATAAAAATGTGTATTTGTTATGCAATTCTTCGGTCTCCATTGCTAAAAAGGAAATATTAGAGAGATCATAAAACTGTACATTCTAATTTTGAAAAATCATTCCCACTACATTCTGCCGCTAGAAAGGAGAAACTGAAACAGTTAAAAAAACAGTTTATTTGACAACAATCAATATTTTTAAGAACAGTCGACAAAAATAAGGCTGCAACTGAAGCATCATACCGTGTGTCCTAGATAATTGCACAAAAAACAAAACCTTATGAAGAAGGGGAAACGATAAAACAGGCGTTTTTAGAAGAAGCTGCTGATTCATTATTTGCCAACTTTAGAAATAAAGTTGAGATAGTTTCAGCTATAAAATCTTTGCAACTTTCTGCTAATACAGTGATGAGACGTGTAGAAGTAATGAGCAATGATATTTTTTTACAGTTAAGAACTGACTTAGATAACTATGTTTATTTTTCACTTCAGCTGGATGAATCAACAAATGTCGTTGACACTGCTCAGATGGCCGTGTTCGTCAGGATGGTTTTTAGTGATTTTACGATTAAAGAAGATCTTTTGAAGTTCATTCCACTAAAAGGTCACACTACTGGCCAGAAGTTGTTTTCTCATTTAAAAAATATTATTTCTTTCGAGAAAATTCCAATATCGAAAATGGTAGGCTTGACAACCGATGGCGCTCCAGCTATGGTGGGTTATGATAAGGGTCTGGTGGCGTTATCTCGTAAAGATGAAACTTTTCCGCAATTTCTCTGTTACCACTGCATTATCGATTAGCAAGCATTATGTGGAAATGTCCTGAAACTAAACAACGTTATGAAACTGGTGGTAAAAATTGTGAACAAGATTAGAGCTCAAGCGTTACAAAGAAGATTATTCAGAACCCTGACCGATGAAGTTGACTGTCAATACGGGGTCCTACTCCTTCACTCTGAAGTACGATGGTTAAGTAGAGGACGGGTGCTGAAACGTTTTAATGATGTCCTATCTGGCATAGTTCAATTTTTCAAACAACGAGATGAACAGACTCCGGAAATAGAAAATTCAATCCGGCTTAGAGATTTTGGTTTTCTTGTAGACATTACAGAGAAATTAAACGAACTTAATTTGCAGCTTCAGGGAGAGACAAAGAACTAGCGGAAATGATTTCTTATATAAAAGCATTTATCAAAAAGCTGGAGTTTTGGGAAAAAAACCTAATTAACAGCGATTCCAAGCATCATCTTATTCTTTCAGAAAAAATATCTCAAAATCCATTAGAACCCTATGACAACAAATATCATGTAGAACTAATTTCTACCCTGAAGAGTAACTTCAAAAATCGTTTTAACGATTTTAATGAAATGGCTTTAGTAGCGCAGTTTGTTGTTTCACCCTTTATGGAAATTGATATCCAGCAGTTTGCAGCTTCTGTTATTGCAGAACTTTGGCGAAGACATCGCTGCAACAGAAATGAAAGTCATTGAGTTTCAAAATGATTTAGCCTTAAAATCATTAGTCTCAAGTACTGAATGTATCTGGCCTACTGTAAGTAAAGACAAATATTCAGTTCTATGCCGTGTTGCCTTGAAAGTGAAAGCATTATTCAGTTCAACCTATTTGTGTGAATCTTCTTTTTCTAATATAAAGTTTATTAAGAACAAATATTGCAATTGACTTACAGATGAACATTTGGATAATTGTATTCGAAAGGCTGCATCAAATTATACTGCAAACATTAAAAAAATTATCGATGAGTCTGAGTGTCAGTCTTCTCATTGAACATGCTTTTTTATTTTTCAATGTTTATGTTTATGATAGTGCGTTACTTTTTTGTTGTTATTATTAACTATTTTTAAATCATACGTGACATGCTGTTGTCGTTGGATAAAAGTTTGTGTTTATTTTTCAAATACCTTCGTTTGATAGGTACGAATGTAGCTATGAACAAGTGTGTACTAGTAATATTAGATATTTGGTTATTAGTTTATTATTAGTACCTATGTATTATGTATTACCACTTAAACAGTAAAATAAATACATATAATGATAGATTTAACTGTGGATTATTTAAATTACGTTGCGTTACGTGGCTTCCGTGTGGGTAGCTCGCTGTTTATTCCAAAACTAACAAAATAGCTCAACACATTGAAGAGGTTGGCGACCACTGACCTAAAAGAACAAAGAGAAAACAGCTCTAGTTATTGTACGGCTATACTATTTGTTTTATTTTCCATATAAAACAAGAATACGTTTCGTCAGGTCCAATTCACTGTATTATATTTACGTTGAACAGGAAACTCCTTCTGCTTGCACCATCGGACCAACTCGATCTAAATTTACGAGTTGGATCAGAAGGCCCAAACAGAAAAGAGCTCCAAATTTACGAGACCTGTAGAATGTGTTTTATTTTCCATCTAAAACAAAAATATATTTAGTCAGTTCTAATTCACTCTATTTAATTTTTATTGTAAGCGAAACTTGTTCTATTTATATTATAAGATATACACCAGCTAAATATATGACTATTACCTAAAAAAACAAAGAGAAAACAGCTATAATTATTCTAAGGCTATACCATTTGTTTTATTTTTCATATAGAATAAGAATATTTTTAGTCAGGTCCAATTTCCTTTATTATATTTACGTTGAAAAGGAAACTCCTTCTGCTTGAACCATCGGACCAACTCGATCTAAATTTACGAGTTGGATCAGAGAGCCCAAACAGAAAAGAGCTCTAAATTTACGAGACCTGTAGAATGTGTTTTATTTTCCATCTAAAACAAAGATATTTTTAGTCAGGTCTGATTCACCCTATTAAATTTTTATTGTAAGCGAAACTTGTTCTATTTATATTATAAAATATACACCAGCTAAATATATGACTATTACCTAAAAGAACAAAGATAAAACAGCTCTGAGTATTGTAGGGCTATACCATTTGTTTTGTTTTCCATATAAAATAAGAATACCTTTCGTCATGTCCAATTCACTGTATTCTATTTACGTTGAATAGGAAACTCCTTCTGCTTGAACCATCGTACCAACTCGATCTAAATTTACGAGTTGGATCAGAGGGTCCAAACAGACAAGATATCCAAATTTACTAGACTTGTAAAATGTGTTTTATTTTCCATCTAAAACAAAGATATTTTTAGTCAGGTCTGATTCACTCTATTAAATTTTTATTGTAAGCGAAACTTGTTCTATTTGTATTACACCAGCTAAATATATGACTATTACCTAAAAGAACGAAGAGAAAACAGCTATAATTATTGTAAGACTATAATATTTGTTTTATTTTTCATATAGAATAAGAATACCTTTAGTCAGGTCAATTCCCTTTACTATTGTTATATATTTATATAGTTCGAATTTATCTGTCTTTATTCTAATTTATTGTCTATAATCTAATTTATTAAAACTCACGATAGCTAATTACTAATTTATTAAATAACTTTACAAATGTATTTATTTCACGTTTCGTTACATTTAAATACCGCGTTTTACCGATCTTCTTATGACTGACTGCCCCTCAATGAGGATCACCGTTATTTATACATCAAAATGCCGTTATCTAGAGAAATCTGGCTAGGCATCGATCTTTCCATCCATTAGGTGAGTCATTCTCGGCCGTCGACTGCATTCCTGAATACTCGACCTTTCTTGTAGAAGGGTCTAGATATTTCTGTAAATATCTGGTATCGAAGCTCAGGTATATTTTGACCTACAAATTACGAGAATCAATAAAAAAAGGATTAGTCATAAAATATTTACAGGTCTTATGCCATAACATTTAAAATCGTAACATTGCCCCCTCTTAAAAGATGGTTCCTCCTGGAACCTTGTCGGGACTGGAACTGGAACGACATGCTGATATCGGCAACTGGACCCTCTTTTACAACTTCCAGTTGTATAGAAATGACAAGGGACGGTTTTCTCTCCGCACCAGTAACTATGCGGATTGCAACAGACTAACACCTGGACTTCGGTGTCTTTAAAGATTTCCTCCACCATGTTTCGTATAACCCTCCAATCTAATTGGCGGCACTCCAACTTTGGCATGGCTAACTTTTGCACGTCGGACTCTAGTACGTGCTCTCTCAACTGAAGTAAGGCTTCCCATACATCTCGGTAGGTAGGTTGGTCACGGGCAGTGTCTTTTGTTACCAGGTAGAAAAGGTAACGTGATGCATCTTGAAGTTTCAAGGTTTTACCAGGAGCTGGCACTTGGCATTGAAGTTCTGCAACTCGACCAAACTTCCTTCGAAAGACGGATGCCAACCCTGGTGCATCTTTGATACTGGCCGGGATGGTAAGGGCCAGTGAGTAGTCATCGGGAAGCGCGAGTAGATCTTGCCTTTCTTCAGTGGTAACACCATGTCTTGCTTTACCGTACCTCCATAGGCACCCATGAATTCCTCAAACGTGAGGTCAGACACATCTTGGACTTGGTTTACTTCCACTTCTCATCTACGTCGTGGTCACCCTCGAAAGACGCCAGCCGGTTATGGTGTACTATCATCGGCTTTCCTCTCGGAATCTTGCTTATTCGGTAAATAACATCATTGATCTTCTCCATAATGAGGTATGGACCTTCCCAAAACTGCTGCAATTTGGGAGAATAACCTTTTCGCTTTTTGGGGTTATAAAGCCAGACTTTATCGTTCTTCTTAAAACACCCCTTTTCGGCTTGCGTATCGTACCGTTTCTTCATTCGGTCACTAGCGATCTGGAGATGGGAACGGACCAACTCGTGTACATCGTCCATTCTTCTTCGTAATTCGATCACATAATCTTCACCTGCTACATCTTCTCCAGGTCGACACCCAAACTCTAGATCACAAGGTAGTCGCATCTCGCGTCCGAATAGGACTTTGGCTGGTGTCTGGCCTGTTGATTCATTAACAGCAGATCTGTAGGCCATTGTGAAGAACGGGAAATATTGGTCCCAGTCTCGCTGATGATCGGACACCATCTTTGTCAAATACTTGCCAACTGTTCTATTCATTCGTTCTACCATACCATCCGATTGCGGATGATAAGCCGTAGTCCTTGTTTTCTTCATACCTAGTCTATCACATATTCCTTGGAATAAATCGCTTTCGAAGTTCCTGCCTTGGTCACTATGGATCTCCAAAGGCACTCCAAATCGGCTGATATATTCTTGGATCAACTTATCTGCAACGGTGGCCGCCTTCTGGTCTGGAAGTGCGTAAATCTCGACCCACTTAGTGAAGTAATCCATTACTACCAACATGTACTTGCCTCCATTATCACTTTCTGGAAACGGCCCAGCAATGTCCAAAGCTATTCTTTCAAACGGGCTTCCAACATTATATTGTCTCATAGGAGCTCTCCTTTTTCGATAAGGCCCGTTACTCGTAGCACAAATAGTACATTTCTTACACCAGTCTTTTACATCGTCGGAACTGTTCATCCAATAAAACCGTTCCCGAATTCGCTGAAGGGTCTTCTTCACACCAAAATGCCCTCCTGATGGACTGTCGTGTAACTGACGAAGTACTTCGGCTATTCTGCTCTTTGGAATCACCAACTGTCTTCTCTTCTCTGAACCGTCATCATTTTCCAGACTCGTTTGAGCAAGCCATCTTCCATGATAAATGAGTCCCACTGGGCCAATACGTCTTAACTATTGAGCCTAGGTTCGATATTTCTTGCCAAGGTGGTCGACGGTTTTCCTCTTTCCATTTTCGGATTTTCTGTATAACTGGATCTCTCTCTTGTTCTTCCCTGATCTTGGTAGGCGTCCAGTCGTCGTGGACCACCGTCGTTCTTAGCACTGCTGCTTCCTTGGATTCCGTTTTGTTGCAGTGAGAACACTCTGCTGGGCATGGCCTTCTGGAAAGAGAATCGGCGTTTCGGTGGCTAACTCCGGCCCGGTGCTCAATCTTAAAATCATATTCTTGGAGTCGTTCGATCCACCTGGCTATCTGACCCTCTGGATTCTTAAACTGCATCAACCACTTAAGGGCGGCATGGTCGGTTCGGATTAAAAACTTCCTTCCATAGAGGTATTGATAGAAGTGCTCTACTGATTTCACTACTGCCAGAAGTTCTCTTCTCGTGACGCAATAATTTCTCTCAGGTTTTGAGAGAACTTTACTAAAATATCCAAGGACTCTTTCCTGTCCTCCTTGAATCTGAGACAGCACTCCTCCAATTCCCACATTACTTGCATCTGTATCTAAGATGAACTCTCCTTCTGGCAGTGGATACCCTAAAATTGGTGCTGTGATTAAATGCTTTTTTAAGGTTTCAAAGGCATTCTGGCAGTCTACATCCCAGCGGTATTCTCTTGCTTCCTCTGTAAGTCGCGTTAATGGTTTAGCGATATCTGCAAACTTCTTAATAAACCTCCGGTAGTAAGTACATAGTCCCAGAAAACTTCTCACTTGGTGTTTGTCAGTTGGTTTTGGCCATTCCTTAATGGAATCAATTTTTCCCTTATCCACAGCCACTCCTTCTTTACTGACTATATGACCCAGATAATTGACTTTACCTTGAAATAGCTGGCACTTCTTGGGGTTTAACATCAATTGGGCAGCTTTAAGTCGATTAAAAACGTTTTCTAAATTCTTCAGATGGTCTTCAAATGTCTCCCCCAAGACGATTATGTCGTCTAGATAAACTAGGCATGTTTTCCAAGATAACTCTCTCAACACATTTTCCATAAGCCTCTCAAATGTCGCAGGAGCATTACAAAGTCCAAATGGCATAACGTTGAATTGCCATAATCCAGATCCTGTGGTGAAGGCTGTCTTTTCTTTATCTACCGGGTCCATTTCTACCTGCCAGTATCCAGACTTCAAATCCAAAGTAGAAAATAATTTACTTCCAGCCAATGTGTCTAATGTGTCATCAATCCGAGGCAGAGGATAACTATCTTTCTTGGTAACGTTGTTCAGCAAACGGTAATCCACACAGAACCTCGTTGTTCCGTCTTTCTTCTTAACCAGGACTACCGGAGAGACCCATGGGCTCGTAGAAGGTTCTATCACCCCGTCTTTCTTCATTTCCTGAACAATCGTTTCAGCTTCCTCTCTTTTCGCCTGTGGTAATCGTCGAGCTGTTTGACGAATTGGCTTAGCATTACCAGTATCAATTCTATGCTTAACAACGGTAGCTCTTCCCGTCTTTCCTCCTTTCGGTACGAAAATATCACGATACTGCCGAAGAAATTCCCTTAATTTCCTTTTCTCAATCTGATTCAGAGACTGTTTAGCAACTGCAACCATTTGATCAAATTTGTCGTTGGAATTATCAGACGTTGTCGTCTGACGGATTATGGATGTCACAGGTACACAAGTTCCTACTTTTGTCTCTTTCTTGATGGTCACTGGGTAGTCATTGACATTGATAAGTCTAACAGGAATTTCTTTAGCCGAGGTCACCAATTCCTTTCCAATTATGATTCCACGGCCAACTTCGTCGTCATGGTTCCAAGGCTCCATCATAACAGGTGTCCCCTTCGTCCACAATTCCCTGTAGCCGCGCTACTATTATCGTTTCACTTCTCGCAGGCACGACTGTATCTTCTTTAACGGCTGCTTGCATAGTGTTGTCATCATGTGGATGGAGAAATACCTCCTCGTTACCAACTTTGATTACCTTATTCTTAAAATCCAATTGGAATCCATGCGTATTCATTACGTCCATTCCTAATATAACATCCTCTTCGATGTCAGCAACTATAACAGTATGGACGAACTTTTCTGCTCCAATTCCTAATTGTACCTGGATTTCTCCATGAATGTTGGCATTTTCACCTGTGGCGGTCCGAAGTCGCAACCTCGTTGGTAACAGTTTTCTTTCGGCTGTTTATAACTGTCGGGCGTATAATGGTTCTGGTCGCTCCAGTATCCACCAACAACGTATGCTTTTTACCATTTATTTCTCCATCTATATATACACTATCTTCACGACATTTCAAAGAAGCTATTAGTATCAGAGGGTCTTTGGTAAAGTTCTGGGTCGAAGCTGCTCCCCTAAGGCCGACGCGTTCTGGTTTTGTCTTCGGTCTTATGGTCTTCGTTTTCTTGTGTGTCATGCTTTTTATCATATTAAAGAGCTGGTCAAGTTTATCTTCGTCTCCTTCCTCTTTTACAGTTCTAACTTTACTGTACCCGCCAGAGGCTAGCGTAGCTGACTCGTATTCGAGGGCGGCAGATAAGACATCCATCAGCGTCTTGTGACGAGCTAATCGTAGTGTTCTTTGCATCTCATGATCACGAAGACCATCAATAAACGTTTGAACGGCCAACTTTTCCATCATGTCTTCGGGAGCTGTTGGATAAGCATATCGCACTAATCTGGCGATATCTACTTCATATTCTTGAAGAGCCTCATCTTTCTTTTGTCTGCGATTTTTGAGCTGCGACTGATATACATGCTCCAAGTGTTCGTGGCCATATCGCATATTTAATCTCTTCTTCAGTTGTTCGAAATCATCCGTCTCCTCTACGGCTATGGTCTGGAGCACATCTAAGGCATCTCCTCGAAGAGCGATAGTCAGGTTTACAGCCTTTTCTTTTTCAGACCATCCATTCGCTCTTGCAGCTGATTCGAACTGTTTCATGTAGTTGTTCCATGATGATTTTCCGTCGAAAGTTGGGACTTTGACATGAACGGAACTTCCACTTCCTTCACATTTCGGCCGTGTTTCCAACTTACATTTCGTCTCCTCTTCTTTTGTCTCTGCTATAATTGGATTGTTTTCTCTCTCTGCTGTCCCTGTTTCCTCCATCTTCCTTTCCATCTCTTTTATCTTCTCTTCGAAGGCCAACATATCGGCAGCAACTTGGTTCTTTAATGAAGACATTTTATCGTCGAGGGCAGACATCTCAGAGGTGACTTTAGAGATGTTAGCAGAAACCTTGCTTTCCAGAGAAGAAATCTCGTTAGAAACTTTGCTTTCTAAAGAAGCGATATCACAGGAAACCTTGGCTACATCACCACAGACTTTGGCTACATCTGAAGAAACTTTCGAAATATCTTCAGAAACCTTGTTCTCTAATTTCGAAATCGACGAGAGATGACAACAGCAACCTGCTTGTCTTCAAATATATGAGTTTTCCGGATCCAAACCTTCTTCTTTTAAAGCGTTCTTTAGTCGTTGGACTAACTCAGCCTTTTTTCCGGTAGAAGCTAATTCTCTGTCTTCAAGATGTCTTCTTAAATCCGTAACTGTGAGCTCATTAATTGTAGCCATATTTCACTTCTTTTTATTTCAAATTCAAATTAGATTTATTTAAAATCCCGCTTTTTATTTGAATATTCCACTTCTGACTCCACTGTTATATATTTATATAGTTCGAATTTATCTGTCTTTATTCTAATTTATTGTCTATAATCTAATTTATTAAAACTCACGATAGCTAATTACTAATTTATTAAATAACTTTACAAATGTATTTATTTCACGTTTCGTTACATTTAAATACCGCGTTTACCGATCTTCTTATGACTGACTGCCCCTCAATGAGGATCACCGTTATTTATACATCAAAATGCCGTTATCTAGAGAAATCTGGCTAGGCATCGATCTTTCCATCCATTAGTGAGTCATTCTCGGCCGTCGACTGCATTCCTGAATACTCGACCTTTCTTGTAGAAGGGTCTAGATATTTCTGTAAATAACTGGTATCGAAGCTCAGGTATATTTTGACCTACAAATTACGAGAATCAATAAAAAAAGGATTAGTCATAAAATATTTACAGGTCTATATGCCATAACATTTAAAATCGTAACACTATATTTACGTTGAACAGGTAACTACTTTTGCTTGAATCATCGGACTAACTGGATCTAAATTTACGAGTTGAATCAGAGGGCCCAAACAGACAACTGCTTCAAATTTACTAGACCTGTAGAATGTGTTTTATTTTCCATCTAAAACAAAAATATTTTTAGTCAGATCTGATTCACTCTATTAAATTTTTATTGTAAGCGAAACTTGTTCAATTTATATTATAAGATATACACCAGCTAAATATATGACTATTACTAAAAAGAACAAAGATAAAACAGCTCTGATTATTGTAGGGCTATACCATTTGTTGTATTTTCCATATATAACAAGAATAATTTTCCTCGGGTCCAATTCACTGTATTATATTTACGTTGAACAGGAAACTCCTTCTGCCTTAACCATCATACCAACTTGATCTAAATTTACGAGTTGAATCAGAGATTGTATGTAGACTGTAGAATGTGTTTTACTTTCCATCTAAAAGAAAAATATTTTTAGTCAGGTCTAATTCACTCTATTAAATTTTTATTGTAAGCGAAAGTTGTTCTATTTATAAGATATACACCAGCTAAATATATTAGTAAAACCTAAGAGAACAAAAAGCAAACAGCTCTGATTATTGTAGGGCTATACCATTTGTTTTATTTTTCATATAAAACAAAAATACCTTTCGTCAGGTCCAATTCACTGTATTATATTTACGTTGAATAGGAGACTCCTTCTGCTTGAACCATCGGACCAACTCGATCTAAATTTACGAGTTGGATCAGAGGGCCCAAGAAGACAACTACTCCAAATTTACTAGACCTGTAGAATGTGTTTTCTTTTCCATCCAAAAAAAAAATATTTTTAGTCAGGTCTGATTCACTCTATTAAATTTTTATTGTAAGCGATACTTGTTCTATTTATATTATAAGATATACACCCGCTAAATATACGAGTATTACCTAAGAGAACAAAGAGAAACAGCTCTGATTATTGTAGGGCTATACAATTTCTTTTATTTTCCATACAAAGCAAGAGTACCTTCGTCAGCTCCAATTCACTGTATTATATTTACGCTGAAGAGGAAACTCCTTCTGCTTGCACCATCGGACAAACTCGATCTAAATTTATGAGTTTGGTCAGAGAGTACAAACACAAAACAGCTTCTAATTTACTAGACCTGTATTATGTGTTTTATTTTCCATCTAGAACAAAATTATTTTTCGTCAGGTCTGATTCACTCTATTAAATTTTTATTGTAAGCGAAACTTGTTCTACTTATATTATAAGGTATACACTAGCTAAATATTACATCTTACATCTAACAAGGATATTCTTCTATAGCTTTCGCAGTCAGTTCCATCTCTAGTTCTAGGAATTATAATGGACTTGGAATGGACACATTCTTGGGACATTTTTTCGTCATCATACGCTTGGGTCTCACGCTTGGCGTAAGTTTCTTAAAGACTCTGCTTCGACTTCGACATCCTCTTTTAGATGCTTGTTTGTAAAACCTTTTACGATATTTTTTAAGAATGTTTTATCTGTTGTAAGTATCGGTTGACATGTAATTGCTATGTTATTTCTTTTCAGCTGTATATCAATTCGTTCCACTTACTTTTCATCCTGGGTTAATTCCTCTTCTCTTATTATCTCATCCCTATGATCTTTATTTTCCTTCCTGATTTCTTTCAGTTCTCCCATCATCTTCTTGAACATACTCGTAAAGTCGTCCTCATAATCTGAATCTTTTTCCCTTCTGCCGTTTATTAAAATCCATCTACTATTTTTGATTAATTAATAAGGTTAGCCGAAATTGCTCAAAAAAGATACTTCCAAAGAACTGTTTTAGCTAGTTTATAGAGTAGATTGGCGGCAATATTAAAATTTTTAAATATCTTACAAAATGTATTCACAATATAAATGATATTCACAATTTAATAATAAGTGCTACAGTTATAATTATTCATTGTTTTTGCATTATGAAAATTGCTTTCTATGGAAGAAGAAGACTTAATCTACTCCGTCTCATACCGATGATACACGTCACGATAGGACCAATAACAACGGAGATATGCGCCGTAATGGCGTTTTGGCATTGTCTTTGCGTTTTTTTGTATTAACATATATTTACCCTGTCCTTTTTCCGACGATACCTCACACGTCAAGATCGGACCAATAACAACGGAGACATGCTGTAATGCCGTTTTGACAATGTCTGCGTTTGTTTTTTGTGTGAACGTATTCTTAACCCCCTTCCCTTTCCGACGATACCTTACATGCGTCACGATCGGATCAATAACAACGGAGATATGCTGTAATACAGTTTCGGCAATGTATTTGCGTTTGTTTTTTAAGTTAACGTACTCGGTACCCCCTCCTTTTTCCTACAAACCCTCTTACGTCACTATCCGATGAGCCGTCGCGCCTCTGCCACAAAACGAGACAAAAATGCCAGACTGGACCTTAGTGCCATTTAAAATAACATGGGGCACCTCCACCAAATAATTGTACGGTGTGAGATTCCATAGAAAACACATAATATATAATATAATATGTCACACAATTGGTTCCGTCTCTATCCATGTTGCCATTTTCCTAGTTAAACGAGACCGATTTTGATTGTGGTGTATAAATAAATCAAAATATAGAATTGTCTAGCAAAGAGATTTAGGTGACGCAAGCGTATCTGAAATTGGTAAAACCATACATGCTTATGAATATGTTGTAACATTAATAAAGTATAATTTAATAGTATCGTGATAGGATTTAACATGTATGTAACACTTTTAAACCTATTATCCGCTAATCAACTATTGCTACGATTACAGTTTATCATTATTTTGCTTTATGTGATCTGTTCTCTACAAGTTATGCAAAATAAATCTGATCGATGTAATTAAGGTTTAAATTACTCACTGAATAGAACACAGCTCAAAATTGAATTGATTTCTGTTCATGCCACAATATTTCTAGTCACAGGAGAAAAGTTTAATGGATTTTCCTTTTCTTCAACTGGTGCAAAAGAAACCTGGTTAACAAATGCTGCAAACTGATTGCGAGAATTGACTGATAGGAACAATTTAGATGACCATATCATAGCTAAAAAATAATAAATTTAAGGAATGATATGGATGGATGGTATTATAAATACCAATAAGACTTATATAATTTCTTTAATATAAACTTTATCTAGAACTTAACATTTACTTGTACCATTGTTTTCTACTGGCCAAATAAACTTGCTGTAAATATTTCTATAAATATATATTCTTATCAAAATTAGATATACCAGTTTAAATTTGGTACCTAATACACTTCTCCATAAATTAACTAATCACTTTGAATTATTAAAATATTTTATTAGCGTTAATAAATTTTTTTATTGTAATCTTATATTTTGCAAGCCCCTTCCATAGGGTATTCGAACACTGTATATTTATTGACTGTGTTTAATCGCTATAGTTTTTTTTTGGCAATAAAACAAAAAGAAGCAAAAAAATGTACTAACTCTATAAATATACTAATTTTCAAGTGTTCACGAATTTTATTCGGCTACTGTTTAATTGTTGATTATTGCTAATTGTGTTTATTATGGAGTGTCAATCACGTAATTTAACCCGAGATGAATGTGCCCAAGCAGTGATGCTGTCGGAAGAAGGTTGGATTTACCGAAGAAGTGGTTGTCGGTTTAATGTGTCCCACACATTTGTCTCACGGGTGTTAGAAAGATTCCTCGAAACAGGGGATCATACTCGCAGATCAGGACAAAGACGAAACCGGATAACTACCCCTATTCAAGATCGATTTTCAAGAATTTCTGCTCTTCTACAACGTTTTGTAACATATAGAAGGCTACAAATTCAGCTTTAAGACGTGCATGCTATACAAATTAGCACTGTAACTGTTCGCTAGCGACTTAAGGAATACAACTTACCACCTAGGATTGCCGCCGAGGTCCTCTATTAACTACAGAGCGTCGAAGGGGGAGACTACATTTTGCCAGAGAACACGTTAATTGGTTAGAGACAGACTGAGAACGAGTGCTATTTATTGATGAATTCCGATTTTGTTTGTACAATAACGACAGACGTGTTCGTGTGTTGCGATGACCCAACGAACGATGATATTATGTTCAGTGTAACTTCTCACACACCACATTTTTTGGTGGAGGAACCGTTAAGGTGTGGGGTGGTATTTCTTTGACCGCACGTACGGACCTACTGGTCATACAAAATGGAATTATTACAGCTGAAAGGTATATATTCGTTCATTGAAAGGTAAGTTTCTCGGGCAATGATTTGAGTACAGATTTGGAGGGTTGCTCCCTATTAGGCTTGTTATAAACGGGTTTTCATTTGTACTGAGATATTTAGTAGCGCAACAGATCGAAAAATATTGTCTTCTGAGAGCTAATGGCAGTTCTCCTGCTAGGACTTGAAGGCTGCTGATTGGCGTGGTTCTGAAAGCTCCGAAAACTATACGTAATTCTGTGGATTGGATGATGTCCAGTTTGCTCAATTGACTTTTAGTAGCAGTTTCGTAGCATATACATCCGTAATCTAGTTTGCTTCTAATTAGAGCTTGATATAATCGTAGAAGAATAGTTGTGTCTGCGCCCCATTTGTGGTTGGAAAGAACTTTTAGAAGATTTATTCTCTGTTGGCATGATTTAATTAGTTTATTTATGTGCGATGTCCATTTGAGTTGAGAGTCGAATGTCATTCCCAAAAATTTGATTTCGTTGATTGTTATAAGAGTATTTCCGTTTAATTTTAAATTTAAGTGGTGTTGTGTTTTCCTTTTGTCAAAAATTATTACTTTAGTTTTTTCGGTTGAAAATCTCAAGCCTATATCTAAAGACCACCCTTCTAATTTATTCAGTGTATTTTGTAATATTGATGCAGCTGATTTTAGGTTTTTACTCCTCATGTATATTACAAGATCATCGGCGTAAAGGTTTGCTTTTACTGGAAGCATAAAATGGTTAGATACGTTGTTGATTGCTATTAAAAACAGCAGGGGACTTAATACAGATCCTTGAGGGATACCATTTTCCAGTGATTTCTTAGTTGACATGACACCGTTTGTTTTATCTTTTATATTCTGTTCTCCAGGAAGTTTTTGGTGAAGGCTAAGAATTTGCCATCTATTTTCCAACTTTTCAATGTTTTAAAGATGTGATATGTCCACGTGGTGTCATAAACTCATGGAAATGCTCAGGAAGATGCATATTGATGGCAAGAATCTGCGCATAATAACCAGTCTCTATTGGAACCAAAGTGCTGAGATAAAGATGGGCAACTTACACAGTGAGAAGATAGATATTAAAAAGGGTGTACGACAGGGATGCGTCCTCTCGCCGCTCCTGTTCAATATGTACTCTGAAAAAATCTTCAGAGAAGCACTGGGAGAAGTTTCGGAGGGTATCAAAGTAAACGGAGAGGTAATCAATAATATTAGATATGCTGACGACACAGTTATTATCGCAAATGACTGCAACGAGCTTCAAAGACTCTTGCAAAGCATACACACAGCAAGTCAAGAATATGGTTTAGAACTCAATACAACAAGAACTAAATGCATGCTCATCAGCAGAACACAAAAACCTCCGATGCAATTGACAATAAACAACCGAAAAATAAAACAAGTGGAGACATACGCATACCTTGGAACCACAGTCAACAGAAATAAGATCACGAATTGAAAAAGCGCGAAACACGTTCAGCAATATAAAAAAGTGGTTCACAAGCAAAATCTCAATGGAACTAAAAATTAAGACTGGTCAAGTGTTATGTCTTCCCGGTCTTGTTCTATGGAGCAGAGGCATGGACAACAACGGAAGCCACCCTGAAGAAACTAGAATCCTTTGAGCTGTGGATATATTGCCGTATTCTTCGGATGTCCTGGACAGACCACATCACTAACTTGGAAGTAATGCAGAGAATAGATAAAAGCAAAGAAATAATCTTCACCGTAAAGAAACGGAAGCTTGAGTACTTCGGATATGTCATGAGGCACACTAAGTACCGGCTGCTACAGTTAATAGTACAAGGAAGAATCGACAGTAAGAGGGGACCGGGAAGAAGACGACACAAAATAGCCTTGTTAATAGCCATGTCCGAAACGGATAGGGCAAATGAAGAAGAAGAAGGTGTCAACTGCTTTTGTGATGTCAAAGAAAATTGCTATTAATTTTTGTTTATGTATAAAAGCTTCGTGTATTTCAGATTCTACTGCTATAATATTATCTATTGTAGATCGTTCCAATCGGTACCCACTTTGGATAGATATAAGGAGATTTTTCTTTTCTAAGTACCATTTTAATCTTTTGCTTAGAATCTTTTCCATTATTTTGCAGATGCTACAGGTAAGAGATATTTGTCGATACGAAGAGATAAGTTTTTTTGGTTTATTGTCTTTTAAAAATGGTATTATAATTGCTTCGCGCCAAAGAGATGGAGATTTATGGGTCGAATAAATTTTACTGAAGATCTCTACTTAAGTAACCTTCGCGCTAATAGGTAGTTTTTCGATGAAAATTGGTGGTATGTCATCAGGTCCAGGTGAGGTATTTTTGAGGTTATTAAGACTTTCATTGAATTCATCAAGAGTTATGGAAGTGTTTAGTAGACTAGCTGTATCTTCTATGTTAATTTTTGATGTGTCTGTTCTTTCTTTATGTTCTAAGAAATTTGGATGGTACTGCTGATTGCTTGAATACAACTGATAGTGTTCTACTAAAATTTCTGAGATTTCATGTTTGTCTGAAGTTGTTAGATCGTTTCTAGTTATTGTGTTAATATGGTTAAATGTTTTTGAACCTTTTATTTTCCTTATTTTTTGCCATATATTCCTTATGACAGCACTTTTTTTTGCTTTCTTTATTAAAAATCTAGATCTGGCCCTTAAAGGTCTAAAATTGTTTAAGTTATTAGGTGTGTTATACTTCTTGTATATATTAAAAGTATGATTGTTGGAAAGACGAGATTCTTGTAGACATATTATTAGTGGTGAAAGTTCATTGATTAGCATTTTAATGTTTTTAATGTGGCTATAATAGCCATTCAAGTTCCATTGAAGAATGAATTTAATTGGACTATTGAGATAAATCGTAGTCGCTTTCTTCAGTGAGGGAAGATTCATATGTTGGATTTATTTTCTTTATAATTCTTGTGCTATTATTTTTCATGCCTCTATCATTTAATTTTGAGTGAACCATTTTTAACAAGGTGTATAAGCCGTCAAAATTTTCTGTATAGTTTTTAGCTGTGACTTCAGGAAATTTTGATCCCATTGCGTTTATAACGAAGTCGCATAATTCAGAGCAATTTAGCGTATATGAAGGAGATGCTATCAATAAAATGTCCTCAATTGGTTTTAATGTGGCTTCGACATCTAAAGCCTTTTTCTTCTTTTTTGGTGCGGATTTTTTTGGAGTTTTTTGCTTGATTGGTTGTTTTAGTATTATTGCTGTTAGCTGTAGATGAAGGTATATTGTGTACTATCAGCGAATCGTTTGTCGTTGGGATATCTGCAGAAATAGGGTTGAAACAGTTAGTTGTATCATCTAAAATATTTGTTGCTGAATTATTCTGATTTACTTTCATGGGTTCGAGTTCTGAGGTGTATGTTTGTATCACTTGAGGTGGATCTTAAAGTGTTTCTGTACTAGTTGATGTTGATGTGCAGTTTTCATCTTTGTGGCCAGTAGTATTGCATCTAGGGCAATTTAAACCATCTAGGGATAGGAAGATTTTGTAAGGAGTGTTGTCATAGGTTATTGAGATTGTATTTGAAATTGGTTTGGTGATTATCGGAGAGACAAATATTTGCCGCCTAAAGCTTAAGACATGACTATACGCAGACTCGGGCATGCCAACTTTTAAAAACGTTAATTTGGATACTGCAGTTAGTTCTAGTTGTTTGAGTTCGTCTTCTAAAATACTGTTCGAGATGCTGGGGCAGATGTTTGATATTACTACTCCTTGCTGGCGTAATAAGTCTTCGAATTTTTATCTCATTCCCTTCGATGACTACAGTTTTATGGTTGTTTAGTAAGGTATCTTACTATGCTAGTATTGTTCAAGTAAATGCAAACTCGGTTCTTCGCTATTCGTGATGCAAAAATAACATTTTTTGGTGTGAGTAGAGACCCTATGGCTACCATGTATTCATGTATTTTAATACCTTGGATAGCTGAAAGAACAATGGCTTGTTCTTTTGAAGGAAAATTGAAGTTGCTTACTGCATTGGTATATGTCGATGTTGATGATGTAGTAGGTATGCTAATATTTTCAGACTCATCCATTTTTAATTTTTGTTTTCTTCATTTGATATAATTTTTCTAAAGCCGGTCCTGTATTTGCTAATTAGTTTGACTTATCGAAGTTGCCAAAAAAAAAACAGAAACCGGATTAATTGATGTGTTGTATTGAATTATGGGTTATGTATAATATTTACTAATATTGATAAACAACCAAACTGATAACAAATAAATTGAATGAAATGATAACACTAGCAGAAGAACAACAAAGTTTTAGGTCGGGAAGATCATGTACCAACGCTATATTTATAATGAGGTAAGTGCAAGAGAAATCCTTAGAATACAACAAACCAGCATATCGATGTTTTGTGGAACTTACAAAGGCATTTGACCGGATTAAATTAAAACACGTTATCCACTTACTGTAAGAGATATACCTCGAGGAATAATCAAAACTATCGAAAATATCTACAAAAACAACACAATAAAAGTAAAAGTAGAAGAAGAACTAACCGACTCCATAGAACCTGGCAAGGGGGTAAGACAGGGAGATTCATTGAGTCCTCTATTGTTCAACCTAATTATGGATAAAATATAAAAAAATGTAAGAACTAAAAAAGTATACCAAATGATAGAAAAACAACTTAAAATAATCTGTTACGCAGACGACACAATACTACTCTCTCAAAGTGAAGATGATTGACAACGTAAACTTCACCATTCTAATATAATCGCCAGAAAATTTGACATAGTAATTTCCCCAAAAAGAGACAAAACGCATGGTTACAACAGCAAACTTACTAGGATTTAACCCTTTAATTGGCAAGGGTTTAAATACCTACTGAAAAATTAAAATTTGTTCAAATATATAGGATAAAACACTAATTTGAAATAATTTCTAGTTTTTTTTGTTTTCCACTTCATACTTTTTTTACAGATTGTATCCCTATAGGATACATTGCCAAAAAGTCAAGATATAACGTTCAGTTAATTTTGAATGTTCAAAATACTTTGCTTGAATTACATAACATCAATAGGGTTAAAAAATAAAAGATTATTACTAATAAATGCTTTATTAAAAATAATTACAATTTAGTTTTATGGTAGGTCATAAAACAGTTTCTTTCAGAGACAATACACAGTCGTGTATTATACTTCTGACACATAAAGGTAGTTTGTCCTTTAGGACACAAACGACACCGACCTTTAGTTATTTTTAAGGGAAAATGATCAATGTTATCTAGCCTAGTATCGTTGGTCGGTCTAGTAACTACCGGACTTCGGATTTGTTTGTTAGAAAATGACCAATAGGGAGACCTATTTTTGCTTTATTTGATTATAGTAGACTTTGAATAATGTTGCGAAACGTTTTATTGGACTGATTTTTTAATGTTAAGTTGCATTGCAGTGTCTTATATAAAGCAGCCATCCATTATTTACACTTAAATCTAGCATTTGGGTTAGTAACTTCAGGTACCAGCGATGTGACTTTGAGCCAGTTCGATATAAAGACACAAGCATGTCAGCAAGTTCTACGCCTCCCATATGCTTATTATATTCTAAAACTACCTGGGGACATAATACGTTAATTTTTTTCTTTTGTTCCTTACAGTATCGTTGAACATGAGATGTTGTTGTAGTATCAGAAAATGATGCAACTAAATTAACACATCTATTATCTGCCCATTTGGTAATACTAATTTTCATTTCGTTATCGCTAACACTCGAAGCTACCTCCGCTACTCGAATCCGAAGTATAAGATCAAGTAACTAGAGCACACAGAGCCGTAGGCTGCCTAAATGAAACAATATAAAGAAATAGAAATATCGGGAAAGAAACGAAAGGCAGAATCTACAAAACAGTCATCAGACTAATATTAACATACGCGGCAGAAACAAGATCTGATACAGACAGGACAAAAAGAATGTCAGAAACGGCACAGATCGAAACACTTAGAAAAATTGATGGTAGGACACTACGGGATAAAGCTAGAATTACAAATATACGACGTAGATGCAAGGTAGAGAACATCAAGAACTGGGTAAGAAATAGAAGAGTAGAATGGAACGATCATATAAGTCAAATGACCACAAATAGAGTAGTAAAAACGGCAAGAGGCGGTTACCCAATAGGAAGACCACGAAAACGATGGAACGACAGCTTACTGGAAGCACATTGAAAAACAGATAGAATTATATTTATATAAAAAGTATTCGAAATTGGAATAGGATTTCTGTCCCCAACACAATTTTCCAAGTTAACGAAAAAAATCCAAGAAACTTTTCTTTAGTTTAAATACTGCATGAGAAACCAATAAATTTTGAAAACTTATTTAAAACAATAACTAATAGAAAAACTTCGGTAGCCCAAATTAATAAAAAACGATTAATATATTTAATTCAAAGCACTGTTTAGACCCCTAACACAATTTTCCAGTTTAAAGAAAACAAATTAAACTAATTGTTCGGTACTTTCAAGAACCGAACGTACAACAAGGAAGCAACACCTTCTTAAAACTAATTTCGAGAATTGATTGAAAGAAAAGCGTAGCTAATGAAATGGTAGCTCACATTGGTAAAAAGAAAGTCATAAATTTACTTCAAAAGTTTTGGAGATGATATTAAATATATTGGCGACAAAACTACACATATCTATAAAAAGTTTAAATTAGGTTATAAAAGTAATACTTACAATTTATAAACTAGTCATACGATTATAATTGTTTAACGTTCTTGCATTAAGTGAACTACTTTCTAGGATGCAGCCAAACCAAATACGATCAGATATACATGTTTGGATTGACTTCTCCATAGAACACAGCTCAATACTGGTTTCATCTGCATCCATTTTGATATATTCCTAGTAAAAAAACATACATCAATACAACGAATTGCCTAATATTGTTCTGAAGCTATTTTCTTGTGGCATTTTCAAGTAATTACTATTTAAATGAGAATAAGATACAAGTAAAGTTTAAATTATGTTTATTGCCGTTTCAATTTCCACTTCAGAAATCGTTCTCAAAATAAAAACATTAGTAAATTAAACAAATTTTGTTTTTTTGTTACTTAGTGAAAAATTCTACTAACAATTTAATTTTATCTGACTCATTTATATTGACAATTTAGACATACATTATACTTTTAAAGTAGACGACTTTAAAATGATATTGCCAATATTGTTGAGTTGCGCTCCTGGGACGACTTTACTTATAAGATAGTTCATTCGATTACATGAACTCAACTTTAACTTGAGAATATCCGTCAAGAAAAAATAAGACTATCCATCAGAAACATTTGTTAGCACCTGTTTTATTAAAAAATTATTATCCTCTATCGTTTATAAATAAGGAATTTTTAACAATCGATCGAATAGAACAGAACAACTTAGAACGATATTCTACATCATACACAAGGAATAATACGAGGAAAACAACAATACCATACATAGAAAATATATTCAACATTTCAACAACATTAAAAACAACAAATACGTTGAGATCTATTTTGTCCAAAACCAAACCTAACAATGAACAAGAAAGGACAAAGAATTGCATTTATAAAATACCTTGTGAATGAGATCAGTTTTATTTAGGGGAAACATTAAGGCCATTCAATGTTAGAATAAGTGAATATCAGTCTTATATTAAAAATAGAGATTTTAATAGATCCCAAATATGTAAACACATAGAGATAATGAACATAGGGAAATGATTCAAATAGTCCTAAAAGAAATGGATTGTAAAAAGAGAAAAATCAAAGAAGCGGTTCTAATTACGCTAAATGAAACCAATTGTGTCGCAAATTCCTCGGCAGAATGTAGTAGGATCTGGTTACCCATATTGAAAGAGGAAGTTATTAAAAGAAAATACCAGTATTAGAAAGTCAGTAACATATGGAGTATACATCAATTATATGTTCTTTAAATAAACATATAACCTCATATAAAATCAGAATTTGCTGTTTATTAAAGGTAAAATAAATGCACGACCAAATACTTACCATGTCGGGATAGTATTATGAGGTTTTTCCAGGTTTTTTCCTCATAATTTACTATAGAATCACTAACAGAAGAGTTTTACTGTCATCGTGGCATGTGTTTGTCTTTTTAAAGACGAATTACATGCTATGATTTTTTCTGATGGAAATTCTCAATATTGTCAAATATGTATTATCAAGTTGATTTCATGTAATCGAATGAACTATCTTGTAAGTAAAGTCCTTCCAGGAGCGCAACTCAACAATATTGGCAATATCATTTTAAAGTCGTCTAGTTTAAAATGTATAATGTATGTCTGAATTGACAATATAAATGAGTGAGATAAAATTAAATTGTTAGAAGAATTTTTTACTAAGTAACAAAAAAAAACAAAATTTGTTTAATTTCTCATGTTTGTATTTTGAGAACGATTTCCGAAGTGGAAATTGAAACGTCAATAAACGTAATTTCACCTTTAATGGTGGCTTATTCCCATTTCAATAGTAATAACGAATTATCTGGCATAACAAATTTAGGTAACTCATCAGTAGCTGGGATGGATACAAACATATAATAGTATTATTTATTATAGTATGATATGAATATATTGTTAGTTAATAAATTGGCGATAAAGTTAAACATGAATTAACGGTTATAATCCAATAGGAACGTTTATCAATAAATTAGATTTAATATTATGTTTATATGTGAATTATCCAAAATTGTAGCTGAGCATCATAAAAACGTAGTGTTTAAATTTGGCTTAGATAGACGAGATTAGACTGCTTAGCATATCAAATAAAGATAATATATATTGTTTCGAAAAGGTAACAAATAATACTTGTTGCCAAATACACTTGTTGACGTAATATTGCTCACAAATTGTTCCTACACAGTATGTAGTTTGAAAACGCAACATATCTCATCTCGTCCCTGTTAAAAATAGACAGAGTTTTGATTTAGTTAGAAAAGATGCAAATGTTGGACATGTTACCTTTACGAACTAAACCAACTGAATTGGTTTGAAAACGATCGGCTTTGGGCTGACGGTAACGTATTGGAATGATAATATCGCGCCAGTTCTTGCAAGTACAGCTAGCTCACTTGGCCGTTGTTTATTGCAATACACTCAGTGATGTCAGCTAGTAGCGAGAGCTAAGATGAAATAATACGCAAAAGAGGAAAGGTGTTATGAATACAGACAACTATAAACAAAATTTTATACAAAATGATAAGGTGAAAGGAAAAGCTCATATAAATCATGTTGTAAAAAAAGTTCCTCAGAGAAAAACAGGAGTAAACTGTGGATAAGTAAAAATAGTATAGTTTTTAGAGTACAGAGTTAAATAGATTTTTTATTATTTTTAGCTATCTAAAGAGATGTTGCCATATGTTCTCTTATGAAAACAAGGCGGAAATTATAGCCAATCTTAACCAATTTTCAAACAAAAATGAGCAGAACCGATATCTGCATGGACTCGTAGACTTGAATCCGGTGCAAAACATTAGAAACCGTAAGGCATTCGTAGCAACAAGTATAAAAGTTATTCTTGTAAATACTATCTTTGTAGTAATGGGTAAGAGAAAAGAAGTATGCAAGAAAGCTTTCATTAGCTTTCATAGAATAACAATTAAAAGTGTTTATCGTTTATGCAAACTAAAGTCTCAGAACAAACTTCCTCGTGATTTAAGAGGAACAGCAATATCGTCTAGGCATAATGCTATTGATGGCAACTACTTGCATCGAATTCATGAATTTGTTGATTCGTTACCTAAAAAAGAAGTCCACTACTCAAACAAAATTCAAAAAAAAATCTGTCTGCTTCATTAAACATTAAAATTATTCATGAAATGTTTCATTCTAAAAGGGTTGCTGTAGCTGAGCTTCTAGTGCGTAATAGAAGAGCAAAGAAATTCTACGCAAAAATAGATGAAATAAGCAGAATGTGCAGAGAAAGAGAGGATATAATAGCAATAACAATCGACTACATGCAAAATTTGTTCCTTTTTTTACTATTTTACGACAGGCAGCTATGGATTTATAAATTTTATATTCATGATATGAAGAACAACAAAGCCTTTTTTTATTCATACCAAGAAGGAGAATGATTGAAAGCTCCAAATGAAGTATGTACATTTTTGCTCAATTCCATCAAAGAACACGTACCTTTAACGGTAACTGAGTTGTATCTTTTTTCAGACGGATGCCCCGGCCAAAATAAAAACAATACCATAGTGCGATTTTTGTTAACGCTAACATCAAGTGGTCGGTTTCAACAATCACACATTACTTTCCAATGAGGGGACATTCTTTTAATGAATGTGATCGAGATTTTGGAAGTTTAAAAAGAAAACTACGGAGACATGATAGAATATACTCTCAAGATGAATATATCTCTCTCATTGAGACTTCTTCAAAAAGTAAAAAAAATAGTGTTCACAAAATCGTTGGTACGAAAGCAATCGACTTCAAAAAGTGGTGGCCACAACACTATAAGAAGCAAGTTTTGTCAATATCAAGCTATGGCAAGAACATTGTCACTGATTTTTGACATTGAAAATGTTCCTTTCAAGTCAGCAATTTCTAAGAGTTTCGATATTCTAAGGAAACTCCTGGCAAAGTAACTGTACTTCCATTTATTGATAGAATAATCCAGGAGTGTTTTAGATTAGACAAAATACAAGAAAGCAGAGTTAATCTTCCTGACTGCGTTTCATATTCTGCATATTCCGGCAAATTGCCTATTAATCCTAAAAAAAAATTGGAAACTTAAAGAAACTGTTGGTGTATGTTCCGGTAGAAAAAAAGGAATATTGGTCCCAGAGTGTCACAGGGCCTACAACAGAGCAAGCTGAACCAACAGAAGAGGAGTTCGAATTAGTATATAGTTTATTAGTTGTATTTTCAAAATTATTATTTTTTTTCATATTATTTGAATTAAACTGAAATAAAATTGAGATTGTTTTTTTGTAACTACTTCATTTTTAAAGAAAATCAGTTTTTTCGTCTTCCTGTAAACCTTGCACTTATGTACATGTTACCTTTTCAAAATAAGTGATTCAATTATTCATTGGCTTTTCGACAACACTATACATATCTATAAGAAGATTAAAATAGGTTACAAATAATACTCACAATTTATAAACTAGTGATATGATTATAATTGTTTAACGTTCTTGCGTTACGTGAACTACTTTCTAGGATGCAGCCAAACCAAATACGATCAGATAAACATGTTTGGATTGACTTCTCCATAGAACACAGCTCAATATTGGTTTCATCTCTATCCACTTTGATATATTCTTAGTAAATAAAATCAATACAACTACTCTTTCTCTCGTGGTGCATAAATATAACAAATATTCCATTTAGTTCCCGAGAATTGCCTGGCAAAAGAGATGTAGGTAACTCAACAGTAGCTGGAATAGATAAAAACATAATAGTAATATTTATTATATTATGATATGAATATATTATTAGCTAATAAATTAGCGATAAAATTAAACATGAATTAAAAGTTTATAACCCAGTGGTTATCAAGAAATTAGATTTAATATTATATTTATATGTTAATAATCCTGAATTGAAGCTGAGAATCATAAAAACGTAGTGTTTAACTTTGATTCTCCTTTTAAAAAATTTTAAACTGTTTTTCCTTGTGTAATGTAGTGTAATGTACAATTTAATGTTATGACATTCTCCACAAATTTTTGGATAGAATGCTCTAGGAAATTTGATTAATAAATTATACTCAATATCTTCCTTTTCATTTGATCTAAGTTCATTTATTAGAGGATTCAACCTTATATCAATTAATCGAAAAGTAGGTAGCTCAAATTAGTAAAAAGAGAATCATAAATTGACTTTAAAATTACTGTTTTGGAGCTTGTATTAAATATATTGGCGACAATACTACACTTATCTATAAGTTTAAAATAGGTTACAAATAATTCCCACAATTTATAATCTAGTGATACAATCATATTTATCATTGGGTTTCCATTATGTGAACTACTTTCAAAGAAGAAATCAAAACAACAACGATCAGATATACATGTTTGGATTGACTTCTCCTTAGAACACAGCCCGAAATTGGTTCCATCTCTATCCATTTTTAAATATTCCTAGTCAAAAAAAATCAATACAGCGGCTTTTTCTTTCGTGGTGCATAAATAAAATAAAAAAAGCAGTTTTTTTACACTAATTTATAAATTTTAATAATTTTTTTATGAACAAAACAAAATGTTATTGATACATTAAAATGTCGAGGAATTACCGTCTTTTAAATTTGTGCGAAATTTCTCCCCGATCGGTCAAATAATTTTAACGCTATTTAATTTGTTTATCCCTGAGACTAATTATTTAAACTATTGAACTTGCCCTATAAAGGATGCTAGACACATTTAGCAAATTTTATAGAATTCTTTAAGACTTAAATTATCTCAGAAGTTAAATGCATATTGCGTTTTCAGTATTCATTAATATATAACTCTCGACCTGTAAACATCGATCGATACGAATTAGGCGAAAGTTTATAGTGGTGATTAAAAACGGGCTCCAGCCGCGTTTTTATCTTGAGTGCTTCGCCAGATTTATCGGTGAGTGTTCCTTTTTATACTGCTACTGTTAATGGTCAATCTATTAAGACTCAACTATCAGCTATCAGCAACAGCAAATTCAACCAGAATGCCCAAATGTCCTTTTTCCACAAAATTCACAACCAAATTCAGCACAAATTTTAAACAATCCACCAACAACAATATATTATGTTCCTAACCAAGTACTATTACAATCTTCCTCAAACTGTCAATACAATCCTACAATAAATCCCACATTATCTACACCCCAAAATGAAGCTTATGATTCTATTGAGATGACACATACATTACAAAGTGAAGAATCTTCAGAGGAAATCAGCGACATTGAGTCATCGGACATCCACGAATGGCAAACTATACAACATAGTAACAAAAAGCGTAAAATTAATCCTAATTAATTAAAACAGAAAACGAAGACCCGGTAGTAACCAGCAATAAATTTCAGATTCTACAAAATGAAAACGAAAACGAACAATAACAGTACAGAAAATACCAACAAAACTCCAGCAACCACTAAACCCCCACCAATTTTTATATATGGTTTTACTGAATAAAATAAAATGATTAATAACCTATCGGAAGTAACAAAAACAGAGACATTCTATTGTACAGCATTAAAAAACAACACAATAAAAATAAATTCTCGGGACTCTGAAACATACCGAAAACTAGTAAGATATTTAAACAGCAAAAAAATTGTGCATCATACGTACCAAATGAAAGAGGATAGAGCATACAGAGTTGTAATTCGTAATCTACATCATACAGTGTCCATTACAATAAAAAGTGAAATAGAAAAACATGGGCATTTAGTACGCAATATTGTAAATATAAAACACAGAGTAAGTAAGGACCCTCTAATGATGTTCTACGTCGATATAGAACCTAATCAAAATAATAAAAAATATATGAAATTCAATTTATAAACAACGCGAAAATAGTTATTGAGCCACCGTATAAAAAGAATAATATTGTCCAGTGTACAAGATGCCCATTGTATGGACACTCTAAGACATACTGTAATAGACCCTATCACTGTGTCAAATGTGGAGGCAACCATATGTCAGCCGATTGTAAAAAACCTAGAGACACACATGCCATATGCGCTCTCTGCAATGGAGCACAAACTGCAAATTACAAAGGATGCATAGTATATAAAGAGTTAATTAACAGTAGAAACAGAGCAAGAAGATTATCATCGCACACTCCAGCGAACAATTAACTGCCATATAACAGAAATACAGAGCACAATAATCCAAATTTAGGCAATCAAAATCACTCGATTTACACACAAGCAACAGGTGGAACAAATGTAAATAATGTCCATAATAATACGAACTCATACAACCAAAATCATGCAACTTACGCTCAAGTAACAAGTGGAACACATGGAAGCAATAGAAACAGTGACATTCACGAGATGATGAAGAGTTTCCTTAACGAATTCAAAGCTATGTTTTCACAACTAATAAATCAAAATAGCGTGATCTTAAATATGCTTTCCACAGTAAGAAATAAACTTAGTAATCGAACTTAAGTCACTACGAATTGCACAATGGAATGCCAACGGCCTAGGCAACCATAACACAGAAGTTATTAACTTTCTTGAACATAACAGAATTGATGTTCTACTCATATCGGAAACCCATTTCACTGACAGAACGATGTTCAAGATCCCTCATTACTCTATTTACAACACCAACCATCCTGATGGAACAGCACACGGTGGCGCTGTTATTATTGAAGTACTATAGCACACTATGCAGTAATCTGTATCAGTTCTCAACCACAGTCTTTTAACATCGCGGCAATGTACAGCCCTCCAAGGCATAATATCACCACAGCAGAATATGAAAACTTCTTTAAACATCTATCAAACAAATTCTTAATTTGAGGTGGCTGGAATGCCAAACATACAGACTGGGGGTCGAGACTATGTACGACAAAGGGAAAAAATCTCAGACAAGCCATAGTCAACACAAAGAGCACTTCCTTATCTACAAGGCAACCCACATACTGGCCATCAGATTCAAACAAAATTCCAGATCTACTCGTTTATTCTATCTACTTCTTTATTCTTCATAGCATGGCCTTAAATTATTTTGACATACAACCATCCTGGGATCTGTTCACCGACCATACTCCCATAATTGTAACACTATCTACGCAAATTATAAAACGTCCGAATATCCCCAAGTTGACAACATCAAAGACCAACTGGAATGTATTCGAGTCTTACATAAATGAAAATTTAAATTTAAATATAAGATTAAAGCAACCAGATATAGATAATGCTGTGTTTATTCTCACCCAAACTATACATGCAGCTGCAGAAATAGCTATACCTCCTCAGAATGACAAAAAACCAAGTGACACCAATATAACCATATATATAAAACGTCTTGTTGCACAAAAAAGAAGAGCCAGGCGCATATGGCAAAGAAGTCGCAATCCTATAGAGAAAAATGAATACAATAGATTAACACGGCAACTTAAAACTGCTCTACAAGACGCGAGGAATGATACATTTAAACTATTCATCAACAGCCTGTCAAAAAAAGACCACAGCATCTGGAAAGCAACGAAATCATTCAAGAGGCCTACACAGCACATACTACCTCTAAGGAAAGACGATGGAAGCTGGGGAAAAACTGAACAAGAAAAGGATCAATCTTTGCTGCACATCTCTCACACGTTTTTGGTGCACCTGAACTTAGTAACCATAATAACGAAGAACAAATTAAAAACTTCTTAGATACTTCATGCCCAATGATGCTACAAATCAAATGCTTTACTCCTAATAATGTAAAAGAACAAATTTCTAGATGCAATAACTACAAAGCACCAGGCTTCGACATGATCACCGGGCTAATATTAAAAAAATTATCGAGAAAAGCAATTGTCCTACTAATAGTATCATAAGATTAGCCTACTACCCGATTAATTGGAAGTTCGCACAAATAATTATGATAAGTAAACCAAATAAACCACCAAATACTATTACTTCATATAGACCAATCAGATTACTTCCAATAATGTCAAAAATCTTTGAAAGACTTCTGCTCCAAAGAATCTCAGAAGACATCGAAATTAATTCAGTGATCCCAAACCACCAGTTTGGTTTTCGCGAAGCCCATTCAACTCTACAACAGTGCCATAGGATTGTAAAAAACATTAATGTATGCCTCGAAGAGAAAAACATTTGCACTGCTGCCTTTCTGGATATAGAACAAGCCTTCGACCGTGTTTGGCATGACCACCTCCTATATAGTGTTAAGTCATCCTTTCTCACCCCTCACTATCTTCTTTTAAAATCATACCTTACAGAACTTTACTCTTAAGTCAAATTCCTTACATTACCTCTCATTACTATCCCATAAAATCCGGTGTCCCTCAAGGAAGTGTCCTGGGTACCCTCCTGTACCTCATATACACTGCTAATATCCCAACAACAAATACGACCACAGTAGCCATGTTCGCAGATGACACCGCCATAATATCCATCGATGATGACCCCCAAGTAGCATCAGGAAACCTTCAAATACACCTGAACCTAGTACAAGACTGGATGGATAGATGGAAAATCAAAGTTAGCCATAATAAGTCTAATCAAATTACATTCACCAATAGGAACATCATATGTCCGAGAATCAGACTGAACAATATACTACTACCAGTAAAAACCAGAAGTCAAATATCTGGGAATGACACTTGATCAAAACCTCACTTGGAAAGCACACATCTTGACAAAAAAATCCAAATCAACATAAAAATAAGTCAATTGAATTGGCTAATAGGCCGAAAATCACAGTTATCAACAGATAATAAACTTCTATTGTATAAGTGCATAATAAAGCCTATATGGACATATGGAGTGCAACTATGGGGCTGTGCAAAGCCTTCTAATACCAAAATCATTCAGAGAATCCAATCCAAAATACTCAGAATGATTTTCAACGCGCGCGCCGGGGTACGTTAGTAACAAAACTCTGCATGATGACTCTGGTATACCGTTCGTTGAAGACGAAATCAACAGACTAACAAGAAATTATTTAGAACATCTGCCAACCCACCCCAACGAGAAAGCAAGACAACTACACCTCCAACCAGAAGTCAGACGAAGATTAAAGAGACGTTGGCCAACAGACTTTATACAGTAATTTCAATTTTAATTTTTATTTCAATTTTAGTTTTAAATTATAATCATACATTAATTTAATTTGTTAGTGTTAGTATTGGGAGTGTTATCAATGGATAATTTCTCCTTTCATGTATTTGCAATAATCACATTTACTAATAGCTTGTAATAGCAGATTGTAAATTTGCAAATTTAATAAAAAAAATATTGCGTTTTCATCGAAATTATTTACAAAATAAACGTTTGAAAAAAGGGTATGTTTTTTACTTATAATCAATTGTACCATTATATAGCTGGTAAACTCATATTAAAAAATAAAAAAACCTTCTATGACCAATAGGAACGAAGTTAGCGACTATTTTTTTCAGTAAGCGAAGTTATCATATCTCTATTGTTTATTATCGTTAAGAAGTTAAATTTGCACAAAATTTTGAATAAAAATCTAAACTTTATATTGAAAGTTATAGCTATAGCTATAATTTTCATCAACTTTTTCAAAACTTACAGCCTTTCAAAACGAAGGTACTTTAGAAAATATCGACATAGGAAAGTGGAGAGGAAACTGTTTTAGCTCCACTTAAGTGGAGGGGAAATTGCCATAATGCTTATGAAATAGGTACCAATATACAAAATAAAATAATTGGTAAAAACTTTGATGATGTCACTGCAAAAAGAAAGGATAAAGTTGTAAATCTGTTTTCACTAAATTCAAAAGTTACCATACATGATAGGACCATACCTATCAATCCTCTACTAATATTTCAAAGAATTTGTGCAAGCATTGGAAATAAGACTGATACGAAAAGTAAGTTACATTATGAACTGACCCCATTCCCTCTGTCTTTATTTAATGAAGGTAGTTGCGTAAATAGCAAAAGTCTGAATTTTGTAACTTATTTAATAAAATTATAGCAATAACGACAGATATTTTGCATATAATCGACGGAGGATACTTATTACAACATTTCGTATGGGGTTCGCTCTCTAAAGTAGCTGAAATTCTCGGAGGATATGTGTCTTACTTACAAAGAGAGTATGCGAAGAACAGTATTATCGTTTTCGATGGATACGACACCCCTAGAATAAAAAGTTGTGAACGACTACGTCGAAATATGGAGGGTGTATCTGCACCGTAAATTAAATTAGATGTAAATATAACGATAAATATAAAGCAAAAAGTTTTTTTAACAGTCTCCAAAAATAAAGAGCGGCTAATACAATTATTATGTATAGAATTAAACAAAGCTGGGTATCGGACTAAAGTCACAGACAAAGAGACATTAAAGCACATTACATGCAAATCCACCACAGGTTGCAAAACTACTAGATGTGGGTGCAGAAACGTGGTTTAAATTGTACGCACAAATTTTACTAAGGAAGAAGTAGAGCAGAAAATATGCTGCAACCTCGGTACAGTTACGTTTGACGACGACAGTGATTCTAAAGATGTATATTTATAGACTGACTTAATAAGTGAAAACAAACAACCTGCAATAAAAAGGTTTAGAGATGACAGTGAAGTCGAATGAATAAGCAAAATTTTAACTTTTAAACCAATATATGTAAAGAAAATAAAAAAAGTAAAGTTCACTAAACATTGCAAAATTTAATGAGACAAGTGATGAAAAAATCGACTTATTTTATCAAAGCAGTACCGCAGATTAGATTAATATTTGTACGAAAAATAGATAAAAAATTAATATTGTTAATTATAAAAATACAAACAATTATAATTAATATAAGTAATATAATAATATAATGTGTAAAAAATTACCTGAAGTTTAATTGTTAAAATATATATTATTACATTATTGATATAAAATGAAAAAAATATGTTAATGGGATTTTCCGAGGTTTACGTGAAAATTATGTCATCATTACTAATACTGGGGCAGACTATTGCAGCCAAATTAAAAAAAAATAAGTTGTTACGGTGAATTTAAAATGGACTCAATTTTTCCGAAGTTTCCCATAATTTCCGGCCAGTAAAAAGTATGTAGTTATTCATATTTCGACGAGGTACCCCAGAATAAAAAAAGGCTTTCAGCTGCAATGGAAGCTAAGTATTGTAAATTTTTCCTACGTGTTTCAATTTGAAGTTCCGATGTAGGAAAAAAACGGAGCTAAAACAGTTATCCTCTCCACATTCCAATGTCGATCTTTCGAAAGTACCTTCGTTTAGAAAAAGAAGATGAATTTTATAGCTATAAATTTTAATATAAAGTTTAGATTTTCATTTAAAATCTGTGCAAATTTTACTTCTTAATATTTATAAACAATTGTTAGTGCCAAATCGGACCTTTCCGAATTCCAGACGATGGGACGAGGGGTGCGGATTGCTCCCCCACTCACCGAGAAAATACACAATCCACTACAAGCTTTCGAAGAGCAAAGACAATTTAAAAATATGTTTGTGTATCGCTATTGTTTTAAACTTTATAATAAAAACGTGAAATTCTTAAAACTTACACTATTTATTAACATAAAAGTTGGTTCTTCGACCGGATTTGAAACAAATTAGTTTTCAACCCGATTTGATATCGACAAATCGCTTTTTACTTATATTGGATAAGTTACATTTATTCAATACAACAACAGAAAAATACCTGCATTTGGACCTTTTACTGACGACAGCGGATTAACTTTGGCTGGACGTGCCATAAATCAGGTTAGTGTGCTTTCATTCTGGTGTCCGTTCGTTTCTATCTGACAATATTTACTGCATTTTATTCATATTCTAATTTGAAATTTTACTTACTCAATTTTTACATTCATTTTAGAATAACGACACAGTAATTATTACAATCACATAGATTAACTTCATTTCAATAATCAATTTTAACATTTCTTTCATTAAACATATAGCGATATATTTCAATTTTTCTTTACTAAAATACATATATACAGGGTGTAATATTATACAAATTTAAAATGTCTTCTGCTAAAGTTACTCGTACTTTAATTAAAGCAACCCTTACTCGTTTTAGTAACTATTTTAACACGATTAAAGGTTTGAGATGTGATGAAATCGATTTATACGAATTGCAACAGCGATTAAATAAAGCTGAAACACTGCCAGACGATTTCAACACAGCTCAATCAACAATTGAAGCACAAGATACTGATTTTGATGCTAATTGTGAGGTTCATTTCCGCGAGAGAGAGAAATTTATAAACGATTTTTACAAAATTATTGCAGGTACTAAAAAACTAACTACTTCTCTTACTAATACTGATAATAAACTTGATAACAATGATAGCATTAGCTCTGCAGAAAGTAACCTTTCAAACATTCGTTTACCACAGTTAAACTTACCAACATTTAATGGTTCTTTTGACCAATGGCTTTTCTTTAGAGATAGTTTTACATCCATTATACATGAAAATTCATCTATGTCTAAAGTACAAAAATTTCACTACCTACGGCTTTCCCTACAAGGAAAAGCAGCAGACAAAATTAAATCATTACAATTGTGTGACGCAAATTATGACATTGCTTGGAAGCTACTTAAAGATCGTTTTGAGGACTAACAGATTCTTATTAAAAATCACATTAAGGCTCTTTTTGATCTACCTTCTTTAACAAAAGAATCCTATCCTGGTTTAACATCAATTCGCGAGGGAATCGAGAAAAACTTGAACGCATTAAAAGTGCTACAACGGCCTACTGAACATTGGGATGATTTAATTATATACCTTGTTACCAATAAATTTGATAACATAACAAAACGAGCCTGGGAATCGCGTACTGATGCAAAGAACATTCCAACATTGCAAAATTTACTCACTTCTTTGAAAGAACGTTGTCGTATCTTATCATCATTAACCCAGCATCAGGACGAAGATCACACGAAACACACTGGATTGAAACAATCACATAGGCACACAAAATCATTTGTTTCTACCACTGCAACTACTTGCACTTTGTGCAATGCTAGTCATAGTTTGTACACTTGTGACACATTTTTGAAATTAACACCTGTTGACAAACTTTTACTTTGACAAATATTCTACAATTGCCTAAAATTCAAATTGATAGTTCCATATCCGGAATAAATCAACTGCAAACTAAGGTTACATACTCCATTTCTTTACTGTTCAAATACAACATCAACAATTTTCAAAGACGTATAACTTGCGTTGTCTTAACTCGCATTACTGGTAACTTGCCATCCTTGCCAATTAGTACTGACAAACGAAACATTCCAGAAAATATTACTTTGGCTGATTCTGAGGTTAACAAACCTGCTCCTATTGACTTACTGATAGGTGCTGATATATTCTGGGATCTAATAAGCATAGGGCAAATTAAACTGGGACGTAATCTACCCATATCACAAAAAACCAAGTTATGTTGGTTAATATCTGGACCTATACACACCAAAAACAATACATATACAAGTTTGCACTGTTCTGCAACAAACAACTTGGACAGCCAACTTTCCAAATTCTGGGAAATAGAAAAGTATCCAAAAACTGAATTTTTTATGATGATGAAGAAAATTATTGTGAACAACATTTTAAAGAAAATGTAACTCAAGACGCAGATCGACGTTTTATCATCACAATTCCACTCAAAAAATCAATTTCTGAGCTTGGAGACTCCAAAACTGCAGCAACTAACAGATTTTTGACATTGGAGCATAAATTACTTAAAAACAATGATAGGCGATTTCAATATCATCAATTTATCAAGGAATACATTGATTTTGGACACATGTCTTTGGCTGAAGATCAAAATGACAGAAATGGTTTCTTTCTTCCACATCATTGTCTGCTTAAGGCTGACTCCACTACTACAAAACTTCGTGTCGTTTTTGATGGTTCAGCCAAAAGCTCGACCGGTGTTTCACTTAACGACCTTATGTTGGTCGGTCCAAACGTTCAAGACAACTTATTTTACATATTACTCCGCTTTAGAAAACACAACTACGTGTTGAGCGCGGACGTAGCAAAAATGTATCGTCAGGTACTGGTACAATAATCTCAACGTAACCTGCAAAAGATTCTATGGCGTTTCAACGCTAATGATAACATTCTAGTGTACACACTAAACACTGTGACATACGGATTAGCTTCTGCCTCTTTTCTTGCCATTAGATCACTTCAAGAGGCCGCTTATAGAAACATGAATAGATTTCCTAAAATTTCTAATATCATTTTACACGATTTTTATGTTAACGACCTCCTAACAGGTGCAGAAACTGTAAATGAGGTTATACAAATTAAAGAACAAATCACTAGTCTCCTTTTAAGTTACGGATTTCCTTTGAAAAAATGGATTTCAAATGATCCAGCTTCATTATCCAATGTCAGCCAAACTCCTTTGCATATTGGTGAAGGTGACCAAACCAAAACACTTGGTTTACTTTGGAACCCCAATGTTGATTGCCTATAATACTCGATTAGTGGTTCAACTCATCCTTTTAGAATTACAAAAAGGCAAATATTATCATCAACTGCACAGATTTTTGACCCTCTTGGACTTTTATCACCAGTTACTGTGACTGCTAAAATTATACTCCAAGAGCTTTGGAAGCTTAAAATATCATGGGATGAAACTGTACCTGATGACTTAGGTACACACAACTTGGGCTAAATAGTATACTAAATTACAATTACTGAATTCTATCAAAATTCCACGACAAGTGTCTTGTCCAAACCCAACCTCAGTACAATTGCACGGGTTCTGCGATGCATCACAGCACGCCTACGGTGCATCAATATACATACGTTGCTGTGATACATTGGGAAATTTTACTTTAAACTTGTACTGTGCCAAAACACTTGTAAGATAGTTCATTCGAATATAGTTTATAGCATGTAATTCCTCTTTAAAAAGACAAACATATACCATGATGACAGTAAAATTCTCCTGTTAGTGATTTCATCGTAAATTATGGTGGAAAAACCAGGAAAACACCTCATAATACTATCCCGACATGGTAAGCATTTGGTCGGGCATTTAGGTTGCTTTACTTCAATAAATACCAAATTCTGATTTTATATGTTTGTTATTTAAAAAATATAAATGATGTATCTTGTATATGTTACTGACTAATACTGGTATTTTCCTATTAATTCCTTCCTCTTTTAATATGGGTAAACAGATCCTACTACATTCTGCCGAGGAATTTGCGACACAATTTGTCTCATTTAGCATAATAGAGCCGCTTCTTTAATTTTTCTCTTTTTATCACCCGTTTCTTTAGGGCTATATTTCAATCATTCCATTGAACCCTATGCACGATTATAAATGCGACCAAATACTTACTATGTCGGGATAGTATTATGAGATTGTTTCCTAGGTTGTCCCTCATAATTTACTATGGAATCACTAACAGGAGAATTTTACTGTCATCAGGGCATGTGTTTGATTTTTTAAAGACGAATTACATGCTATGATTTTTTCTAACGGATATTCTTAAGTTAAAGTTAATTTCATGTAGTCGAATCAACTATATTACAAGTAAAGTCGTCCCAAAAACGCAACTCAACAATAATGGTAATATCATTTTTAAGTCGTCTACTTTACAATGTATAATGTATATCTGAATTGTCAATATCAATGAGTCAGATAAAATTAAATTATTATACCTAATGGAATTGTAGCTCACATTGGTAAAAAGAGAATCATAAATTTACTGCGAAAGTAATATATTGGAGCTGCTATTAAATATATTGGCGACAATATTACACAGATCTATAAGAAGTTTAAAATAGATTGCAAATAATACTTACAATTTCTAAACTAGTGATACAGTTATAATTATTCATCGTTTTTGCATTATGTGAACTACTTTCTAAGGCCAAATCAAAACACAAATGATCAGATATACATTTCTGTCTTGACTTCACCATAGAACACAGCTCTGTATTGGTTTCATCTCTGTCTATTTTCCTATGGTCCTGTTCAAAAGAATTCAATACAACGGCAATTTTTTTCGTGGTGGATAAATAAACCAAATATTCCAACTAGTTCTCGATGATTGACTGGCAAAGAGATTTAGGCAACTCAATGGTAGCTGGAATAGATAAATCCATATATTATTAGTTACTATGTAATAATATGAATATAATGTTAGTTAATAGATTGGCGATAAAATTAAAGATGTGTGTTAAAAGTATATACCACAATAGAAACGGTTATCGAGAAGTTATCCAGAATGATACTCACAATTTATAAACTAGTGTTACAATTATAATTATTAATTGGGTTTGCATTATGTAAAGAGAAATCAAAACAAAGACGATCAAATATACATATTTGGATTGACTTCTCCATAGAACACAGCTCTAAATTGGTTCCGTTTCTATCCATTATCAGATATTCCTAGTCAAGAGATCAATAGAACGGCTTTTATGTTAGTGGTACATAAATAAAGCGACAACAACAAATAATCCTTGATATGTCGTATATAAAGCGATACGTACAAGGCATGCAAAAGCATCTGGCTTAGTTATACGAGATTAGACTGCTTAGCTTATAGAAAAAGATTCAAAATTGGAGTAGGATTTCTGTCCCCAACACAAGTTTCTATGTCATGAAAAAAAAAACGAACTCTTTTTTAGTTTAAATACTGCACGACAAACCAATACATTTTAAAAAGTGATCTCAAAAAATAACTAATAAAAATACGTCGGTAACCCAAAATAATAAAAACTGAATAATATATTTACAACAAAAGCACTTTTTGGAACCCTAACACAAGTTTCCTACTCAAAGAAAAAAAAAGTAATCTAATTGTTCGTTACTTCTAATTTTGCACCAAGGAAGCAACATAATCTAAAAACTAATTTCGAGAATTGGTTGATAGAAGAACGGAATAGTACTAAAATTGGTAAAAAAGAATCATAAATTTACTTCAAAAGTACTGTTTTGGAGCAGCTTATAAGCATATTGGCGAAAACACTACACATATCTATAAGAAGATTAAAATAGCTTACAAATAATACTCACTATTTATAAACTAGTGATACGATTATAACTGTTTAACGTTCTTGCATTATGTGAACTACTTTCTAGGATGCAGCCAAACGAAATACGATCAGATATAAATGTTGGGATTGACTTCTCCATAGAACACAGCTCAATATTGGTTTCATCTCTATCCATTTTGATATATTCCTAGTCAAAAAAAATCAATACAACGTCTTTTTCTTTCGTGGTGTATAAATGTAACAAATATTCCAATTAGTTCCCGAGAATTGCCTGGCAAAAGAAATGTAGGTAACTCAACAATAGCTGGAATAGATAAAAACATAATAGTAATATTTATTATATTATGATATGAATATATTGTTAGTTAATAAATTGGCGATAAAATTAGACATAAGTTAAAAGTTTATAACCCAATACGAATGGTTATCAAGAAATTAGATTTAATATTATATTTATATGTTAATAATCCACAATTGAAGCTAAGCATCATAAAAACGTAGTGTTTAACTTTGATTCTCCTTTAAAAAAAATTTTAAACTGTTTTTCCTTGTGTAATGTAGTGTAATGTAAAACTTTATGTTTATGACATTCTCCAAAAATTGTTGGAATAAACCAATTATTCCAACTAGTTCTCGACGATTGACTGGCAAAGAGATTTAGGTAGCTCAACAATAGCTGGAATAGTTAAATCCATATAATATTATTAGTTACTATGTAATAATATGAGTATGTTAGTTCATAGATTGGCGATAAAATTAAACATGTATATTAAAAGTATATATCACACTAGAAACGGTTATCTAGAAGTTCTCCAGAATGATACTCACAATTTTTAAACTAGTGTTACAATTATAATTATTCATTGGGTTTGCATTATGTGAACTACTTTCTAAAGAGAACTCAAAACAAAGACGATCAGATATACATATAGATTAACTTCTCCATATAACACAGGTCTAAATTGGTTCCGTTTGTATCCATTTTCAGATTTTCTTAGTCAAAGGAGATCAATATAATGGCTTTTTTTCGTGGTGCATAAATGAACCAAATATTTCAATTATTTACCAAAAATTGTCTGGCAAAGAGATTTTGTTGACTCTACTCTAGCTGAAATAGGTAAAACCATATAATAGCATTAGCAATATAGTATAACATGAATATAATATTAGTTGACATTGGCGATAGAATTAAACATGTATGTTAAAAGTTTATAACAGAATAGAAACTGTTATCCAGAAGTTTAATTCTATATTAAATTTATATGTGATTAATCCACAATTGTGGCTGAACACCGCATAAACATAGTGGTTCTTTCACATGCCAATAGAAAATAGTCTCAGAATGTGTTGTCCGCATATTAACTATTAAAGTTGCGATGACAACTAATTCTTGATTTGCGTTACGTAAAGTGCTTTTTACAAGGCACGCAAAAGCAGTTGGCTTCGATATACGAGGTTAGACTGCTTACCTTATAGAGAATAATTCGAAGTTGGAGTAGGCTTTTTGTCCTCAACAAAATTTTCTAAATTAATGAAAAAAATTAAACGAAATTTTCTTTAGTTTAAATGCTGCACGAGGAATCAACACGTTCAGAAATCTGATCTCAAGAATAATGGTAATTAATAGAAAAACGTGCGTAGCCCAAATTATTCTTCTTCTAAATGTGCCAATCTTCTGGAGTTGTTAGCGACCATATTAAGTCATCTTATTTTAATTACATCAGCTCGAAATAGATCAGTTGACGATAGCCCAGTCCACTTCCCAAGATTGAGCAGTCAGCATATACATCTACGTCACAGCCTCTCCTACCCTCAATTTCGCCTTGTAGAATCAACTACAGAAGTCGGAATTTATCATTACGCATGATAGGGCCGAAGTAGCACCACATTTCACATGCCTCTAATCGTTTTATGGCATCTCCTATAAGGCTCCAGCTTTCTACTCCATATAGGAGGACACTAAAGCTAGATTAAATATTAGCGAATACTAAAGATGGGGAGAACCGAAATTAAAACTACTGTTTTGGATCCTTAACACAATTGTTCAGGTCAAAAAAAAAACTAATTGTTCATTACTTCAAATTTTCCGCAAAGGGAGTCATACATTAATAAAAACTGATTTCAAAAATTGAGTAATAGAAGAACGTAGATAATGAAATGGTAGCTGGCATTGGTAAAAAGAGAATTATAAATTTGCTTCAAAAGTACTGTTTTAGATCGGGCATTAAATCTATTGGCGAAGATACTACAAATAGCTACAGAAAGATTACAAAAAATAATACTCACAAACCTTCTGTACCTCAAATTGGTTAACAATAGCTTAAAAGTAATACTCATAATTAAACAATTAGTGCTACAATTTTTTTTGCATTATGTGAACTACTTTCTCTAAAGTAATCAAGCTGTATACGATCAGGTAAATTTATTTGGATTAATGCCTTCATGTAATACAACTCTAAACTGATTCCTTATATCCATTTTCCTATATTTCTAGTCAACAAAGATCAATGCAAGATCAGTCAACAGTTGAGCATATTCTTGTAGAGTGTCAAAGATACCAGTTGACAAAGACAGACCAACCACATCATTGGATCAAAAAGTGACATCTTAGGAGAAAAATGTAAAATTAAAATTTAATATCTATAAATTAATTATCTCTTGTATATGTTTATATGTCGCTAATAACCTTAGAGGTTGTTGCGACAATGTTTGAAATTCTAAAAACTGATTTCGAGAATTGATTGATAGAATAACCTAGCTAATCGTATGGCATTTCATATTAGTAAAAAGACTATTATAAATTTACTTCAATATATTGTTTTGGATCGGCTATTAAATATATTGGCGATAATACCAGAAACATCTATAAGAAGTTTGAAGTAGGTTACTAACTCATACACACAATTTATAAACTAGTAATAAAATTATAAGTATTCATTGTTTTTGCAGTTAATAAACTACTTTCTACGGAAGCACCAAACCAAACATGATCAGATATACATGTTTGAATTGATGTAGCCATAGAACACAGGTCTAAATTGGTTCCAAAGATATCCATCTTTTCATATCTCTAGTCAAAGCAGATCGATACAATGGCTTCTTCTATATTGTAGTGCATAAATAAACCAAATATTCCAATTAGTTTCCGAGAATTGTCTTAGATTTAGGTATCTCTACTGAAATATGTAAAAATGTTATTATGAATATATTGTTAGTTATTAGGGTGGCGGTTAGGAATTCCTTTGGATTCTATTGGATAGTCCTATCAGGTAAAGTGAATCAATCCCTACCCTCTGTAGATTCCAGGAGCTTCTTGACCTGGGTCAAGACACAGCAAAAAACGCCTGCTAAGGGTCCCTTGTCCAGGGTCACGAATGAAGTCCAAAATGACATCCAAAGCGACAAAGAAATACTTTCGGTACGGCCATGATACTATAACAAACAAGATATGCTTACTTGCCGTTCTAATTTTAACCGACTTTGCGCATTGCGTGACAAAGCCAGGGGACTTGTGTGTATCATATTTTAACGATGCATCATATGGCAACGTTCTTCTACTACAGTAATGAACAACTTCGAAACTTAAAATGTTAACGGTAAGTATACATCGATGCCATATCTTGCACTTAGAAGTCATAATTAGTTACTTCTGTGAAAATGTGGTTTGAAAATTAATAAGTAATTTGTAAAATGAATTAAAGAAATATATGAATCTACGATTTGATTGTATGTATTACAAACAAAATAAATTGGTACAAAACATAAATTAAATATAAAAGGCCGGTAAAATGTAAAGAATTTGACCATAAAGGAAAAGCGGGTCATACTTGAGACTTTATAAATATCATTTAGACAGTTATTTTACAATCTTTGTGACTTTTCTCTTGCGGATATTGCAATTATCTTTAATATTTTTATTTAGAATTTGTATTTTAAAATATTTTACATCTAAAAAAAAGTAATTTTACATATTCGCTAACATTTACATATTTGACAGCTTCTATTAAGTTTTTTAAATAATTTTTTGTTATTTTTAGTGTGTTGCCATTATAACTACGAAAAATATGTTCCAGTTCACTACATACTAGATACATACAACGTAACTTTTTTTAAAGACCTATCAAAAATAAAGTATTACTTCAAGTTCTATTAAAGTAGGCATTAGTATATATTATTATCTAACGCAACATAATTAACATAAACACTTATGAGCATTTAACTTGCCGTCATTAAAGTTGTCTCGGGCTTACGTCACAAGAACATGCGAGTTGACTTATCTTGTTTTGTTTTAGTATCATGAGGTACGGCGAAGATGGCGGACTTAGAAACCCTATATTTTGGAGATAGTATAAGATGACAACCCACGGCGTCTGATCCAGAGTGAGCAGCCGTAAAACGGCAGAATGGGCGGCTGAAACAGACACTCACCAACACGTCTAGCCAGCTTGGTGTTTAAAGGCTAAATACTCTTCACGAAAATGTCAGTTAAAAACACGCAAATATCCCAGTCAAGTAAAAAATTATTTCCAGAATCTTGTACTAATAAGTTATCAGTCTGTCCCATGGATTGAGTACAAAAAATTGACAAAGACAGGAAAAAGTTACACGAGAAGATGGACATGGCAACGTACTAATGGAAAAACTCAAAACGAAATAGATTTTATTATCACGGACAAAAAACACACAGTTAAAGACATCACGGTTCTAAACAGATTTGTTACCAGTAGCGATCTTAGAATGGTAAGAGGTAAAATAGAAATAAGCTTAAAGAAGGACAGGCATAAGATGATTTAAAAAAACACAAATAAAATCATGGATGAAATCACCAGATGTAGATAGATTTCACCAATGTATTTCCAACATACTTAGTAGTCCTGAACCAGAATATAATATCAGCAACTTAAAAGAAGTTTGAAATAGGTTACAAACTAATACTCATAATTTATAAACTAGTGATAAAATTATAATTATTCATTGTTTTTGCGTTATATAAACTACTTTCTACGGAAACACCAAAGCAAACACGATCAGATAGATATACATATTTGAATTGATGTTAGCATAGAACACAGCTCTAAATTGGCTCCATCTGTATCCATCGTCTTATACTTGTAGTCAAAGGAGGTCGATACAATGGCTTCTTCTATCGTAGTGCAAAAAAACCAAATATTCAAATTAGTTTCCGAGAATTGTCTGAGATTCAGGTGTCTCTACTAAAATATGTAAAACTGTATAATATTATTATGAATATCATGTTAGTTATAAGATTGTCAATAGAATTGAACATGCATGTTAAAAGTATATAGCACAATCGAACAGAAGTTTGATTCGATATTATATTTATATGTGATTATTCCACATATATGGCTTAACACCGTATAGACAAATACAATACAATATTTAACCTAAAGATGTCGATTATAATTAATCATTAGTTTGCGATTGGTAAACTATTTTTCAAAAGGCATGCAAACTCAACTGGACTAGGTAAGAAATTTGGACTGCTTACCTTAGAGAAAACGTCTCGAAATTTGTGTAGTATTCTTGTCCCCAATACAATTTTCCAACAAAGGAAATTTTCCAACAAAGGATTTTTCTTATGCTGCACAAAGGAAGCAACGCATTCTGAAAAATTATCTGGTGAATTAGCTGTTAGAAAACTATCTAAACTTCTGTTTTGGATTGGCTATTAAATATATTGGCGACAATAGTACAAACGTCTATGAGAAATTTGAAATAGGTTACTAACTAATACTCACAATTTATAAACTAGTGATAAAATTATAAGTATTCATTGATTTTGCAGTATGTGAACTACTTTCTACGAAAACACCAAACCAAACACGGTCAGATATACATGTTTGACTTGATGTTCACATAGAACACAGCTCTAGATTGATTCCATTTACATCCATCGTCTCACACTTGTAGTCAAAGGAGATTGATACAACAGCTGCTTTTATCATAGTGCAAAATAAACCGAATTAGTTTCCAAGAATTGTCTGAGATTTAGGTGTTTCTACTGAAATATGTAAAACTGTCTAATATTGTTGTGAATATAATGTTAGTTATATGTGCTTATTCCACTACTATGGCTAAACACCGTATAGACAAATACAATACAATATTCAAGAGTATATATTATTATCTAACACAACATAATTAACATAAACACTTATGAGCATTTAACTTGCCGTCATTAAAGTTGTCTCGGGCTTACGTCACAACAACATGCGCGTTGACTTATCTTGTTTTGTTTTAGTATCATGAGGTACGGCGAAGAAGGCGGACTTGGAAACCCTATATTTTGGAGATAGTATAAGATGACAACCCACGGCGTCTGATCCAGAGTGAGCGGCCGCAAAACGGCAGAATGGGCGGCTGAAACAGACACTCACAACACGTCTAGCCAGCTTGGTGTTTAAAGGCTAAATACTCTTCACGAAAATGTCAGTTGAAAACACGCAAATATCCCAGTCAAGTAAAAAATTATTGAATTTGTTGCTTGTGTGAGTCCATTTCAAATAGGTAAAGAAATAATAAATCAGACTTACTCACAATCAATTTAATTTAACTATCCGACGACCGGTTTCGCTTTCTACAATATGCAAAGCATCTTCAGGTCTCGGTACAAAGTTAAACAAATGCTGAAATGATAAAAACCCATATTAGGGTGTTGTCTAATAAAGATAAACAAATTAGATGTTATAAATTACAATAATTATGCCAATATTACCTGTCTGTGGTTTTATATAAATGATTGAGTTGAATAAAAGGTATAAATATTTTTTTAAAAAGTTAAAAGGACAAGGTAAGGCCCACAAGTTGTCATAAATCTCTTCTATTGGAATAAATTAATGAATGAGCAAATAAATAAATGAAATAAAATAAAATTACTTACATGCCGGTACTCTATTAATAGATGGATGGTAGAACATGTTTGAAACTACTGTATATTGTTGAATGGAGAACTCAATACTATTATTGCAGTTGTTTGACAGTAAACGGGAAGTTCTTGAGGAGGTAGATTTGATCCAATGAATTTGAGATGTGTGTATGAGATTAAAAAATTATTTCCAGAATCTTGTACTAAGAAGTTATCAGTCGGTCCCATGGATTGAGGACAAAAAATTGACAAAGACAGGAAAAAGTTACACGAGAAGATGGACATGACAACGTACTAATGGAAAAACTCAAAACGAAATAGATTTTATTATCACGGACAAAAAACACACAGTTAAAGACATCACGGTTCTAAACAGATTTGTTACCAGTAGCGATCTTAGAATGGTAAGAGGTAAAATAGAAATAAGCTTAAAGAAGGACAGGCATAAGATGATTTAAAAAAACACAAATAAAATCATGGATGAAATCACCAGATGTAGATAGATTTCAGCAATGTATTTCCAACATACTTAGTAGTCCTGAACCAGAATATAATATCAGCAACTTAAAAGAAGTTTGAAATAGGTTACAAACTAATACTCATAATTTATAAACTAGTGATAAAATTATAATTATTCATTGTTTTTGCATTATATGAACTACTTTCTACGGAAACACCAAAGCAAACACGATCAGATAGATATACATATTTGAATTGATGTTAGCATAGAACACAGCTCTAAATTGGTTCCATCTGTATCCATCGTCTTATACTTGTAGTCAAAGGAGGTCGATACAATGGCTTCTTCTATCGTAGTGCAAAAAAAACCAAATATTCAAATTAGTTTCCGAGAATTGTCTGAGATTCAGGTGTCTCTACTAAAATATGTAAAACTGTATAATATTAATATGAATATTATGTTAGTTATAAGATTGTCAATAGAATTGATGCATGCATGTTAAAAGTATATAGCACAATCGAACAGAAGTTTGATTCGATATTATATTTATATGTGATTATTCCACATCTATGGCTAAACACCGTATAGACAAAGACAATCCAATATTCAACCTAAAGAGGTCGATTATAATTAATCATTAGTTTGCGATTGGTAAACTATTTTTCAAAAGGCATGCAAACTCAACTGGACTAGGTAAGAAGTTTGGACTGCTTAACTTAGAGAAAACGTCTCGAAATTTGTGTAGTATTCTTGTCCCCAATACAATTTTCCAACAAAGGAAATTTTCCAACAAAGGATTTTTCCTTTGCTGCACAAAAGAAGCAAAACATTCTGAAAAATTATCTGGTGAATTAGCTGTTAGAAAACTATCTAAACTTCTGTTTTGGATTGGCTATTAAATATATTGGCGACAATAGTACAAACGTCTATGAGAAATTTGAAATAGGTTACTAACTAATACTCACAATTTATAAACTAGTGATAAAATTATAAGTATTCATTGATTTTGCAGTATGTGAACTACTTTCTACGAAAACACCAAACCAAACACGGTCAGATATACATGTTTGACTTGATATTCTCATAGAACACAGCTCTAGATTGGTTCCATTTATATCCATCGTCTCACACTTGTAGTAAAAGGAGATTGATACAACAGCTGCTTTTATCATAGTGCAAAATAAACCAAATTAGTTTCCAAGAATTGTCTGAGATTTAGGTGTTTCTACTGAAATATGTAAAACTATATAATATTGTTATGAATATAATGTTAGTTATATGTGATTATTCCACAACTATGGCTAAACACCGTATAGACAAATACAATACAATATTCAACCTAAAGATGTCGATTATAATTAATCATTAGTTTGCGATTGGTAAACTATTTTTCAAAAGGCATGCAAACTCAACTGGGCTAGGTAAGAAGTTTGGACTGCTTACCTTAGAGAAAACGTCTCGAAATTGTGTAGTATTCTTGTCCCCAATACAATTTTCCAACAAAGGAAATTTTTCCAACAAAGGATTTTTCTTTTGCTGCACAAAGGAAGCAACACATTCTGAAAAAATATCTGGTGAATTAGCTGATAGAAAACTATATACACGACTGTTTTGGATTGGCTATTAAATATATTGGCAACAAGAGTACAAACGTCTATAAGAAATTTGAAATAGGTTAGTAATACTCACATATTATAAACTAGTGATAAAATTATAAGTATTCATTGATTTTGCAGTATGTGAACTACTTTCTACGAAAACACCAAACCAAACACGGTCAGATATACATGTTTGACTTGATATTCACATAGAACACAGCTCTAGATTGATTCAATTTATATCCATCGTCTCACACTTGTAGTCAAAGGAGATTGATACAACAGCTGCTTTTATCATAGTGCAAAATAAACCGAATTAGTTTCCAAGAATTGTCTGAGGTTTAGGTGTTTCTACTGAAATATGTAAAACTGTATAATATTATTATGAATATAATGTTAGTTATATGTGATTATTCCACAACTATGGCTAAACACTGTATAGACAAATACAATACAATAGTCAATAAGGAGCAGTCAACCCATATATGATCAGGTATACATATTTCGATTGACGGCTCCATAGAACACAGCTCGAAATTGTTTCCATCTATATCCATCTTCCCATATTTCTAGTCAAAGGAGATCAATATAACGGCTTTTTCTTTCTTGGTGCATAATTAAACCAATAAATATTGCAGTTTTTCCGACAATTTTCTTGTAAAGGGAAGTGACGCAACTGTAGCTGAAATAGAAAAACGTACATTATCGCCAGGAATATGGTATATCTACATATTATTATGAATACTACGTTAGTTAATTAGTTGAAGATATATTCAAACTACGATTACAATTAAACATTATTTTGCGGTAAATAAACAACTTTTCACAAAGTTATTTAAAACACATTTATGATTTTAGATTGTGTACCTTATAAAAAACGTTTTAAAATTGGTCTAAAATTTCTGCCCCTACACTATGTTGTAGCGGTTTTATTTAAAGTGCATATAAAATATTTCTATGGTACGTCCCTGTTGTTTCTACCAAGAAATCGATCAATAAAGTTAAATGTAGGTACGTTGTAAATATTTCAAGTTTTTTTTGACGAGATTTTTAAATGCGTATTAACGCTGGAAATATGTTTTTATCTCTGTGTTACAATGTTAGGTAAAATAACAAGTTTTTTGTCGCCAAAGAGGTATTATGTTAAAACGCAATAAACCATGAATTCCCCTAATATTAAAGGAATATTTGTTTGTTTAGGCAATAAAGGAACATTTAAAAGTTGTTTTTTTGTCGATACGAGCGAGGGGATATTGTTTTGGTTCTTGAGTTTGTGGGGACAGGTTAGCTGCAAGACGGAAGGGAAATTTTTGGCTAGTTTCTTGTAAAATGTAACGAAGCAAAGGAGTCGACATTTAAGTTCCAAGCGGGGCAGACATGGACAATTGAGACCAAGATTTGATTTGAAAAGGGAGTCGACATTTAAGTTTCAAACGGGGCAGACATGTGACAAGAGGAGTCGAGATTTAAGTTCCAAGCGGGGCAGACATGTGGGAATGGAGTAAAAGATTTGAGAGGAAGTGATGAAGAACTTCTCGAAGAAAAAAGTCGTTTAATTGTGATGTTGTAAGCCGGCATTCATTCGCCAAAATGGTGGAATTTTCACTCTAAGTAATATGTCGTTTCTGAAAGAGTGACCAGTAACCACTGTTTTTATTTTGGCTGAAGATTTATGATGTTTGAGCAGTGAACAAGTTTAGTTCCTGTTTGTTTTTCGTTTTTTTTGAGAAATCCAGTTCCTTCCCGAGATGCCCTTTTCACCTCATGTAGAATAATATTGGAGCAGTTTTGATTTGGATGTGCCAGTTTCAGCTTCCAATAAAGCTTTCCGTTGATGTGCAGTTAGATACCCCGCAGAAGTTAGCCAGTTGTTCAAAAGTTTAAGTTAAGATGTGTGAACTGAGGTAACATTTACGTTATTAATTTTTAAAGTAAAAATAGACATTTTCTTTTAAAAAGACAAAATTTGCTTTCTTTTATAAATTATTTTTTAAATTATTTACTAAGAACCGTTTCGAAGAGTTTTGTAACCTTTTGTAAACAGATATGTAAGTTTTTTTCATTTGTATTTGACAGCTAATTTTATTTAATATGCCTTTGTATAAGCTGTATTTTTGAAAACTGTTTGGTGAGACAAAAATAAATGTTTAATTTGTTTCTCTGATCTATTTTGAGTTTTATTTGAAAAAGATATTTTTTTTCTATATTTTTGATGTTATACAATTATTTCCCTAGTTACAACTAGTGGTTGTAATAGGTATAATTGGGCACCTCAAGTGGCGCCCTATATTAAATTTCTTGAGGTGTTTCCGTTAATTTTCATTCTGTTTGTCCCAAGAGATTTGTATAAGTAGCCCTTTATTTCTTTTTTGTAGTTGCCCCAATCTAACCCCCAATATCTTCAACTTATCCACGACCCAGCTCTCCAACAACCAACTGAGTGTCCGTATGCACTTGTTTCGATTATTTTGTTTGCCCAATCTTGTCCCCCATATTCTTACCCTGTGGTAAGCAAAATTGTCGTTACAATTTTAGCGCCCAACGTGTGTGGCTTGTCTTAGATTTGCGCCAATTGTACCTGTCGTTACAATTTTGGCTCCCAACGTGCGAGGCTTTTGAATATTCCTTAATTTTTAGATTTTTGACCCTTTTCCTGAAGCCATATATCTTTTTCAGTTTCCCCAGTTCCCTGCCATTTATATGAAACTTTTTTTTGAATAGTGCCCCAATTGTCTCAAACATATTTAATTGTAATATATTATAATATATGTATTTTGTACCAAAATTTATATTTGTGTATGTTAACATATGTATTGTTTCTTATATGTAATGGTAAATGAAAGCAAATATTTGAGTTAAATATTTAAATATGAGTTTTAATTGAAGTATTGATATTGAAAAGAATTTAAAAACAGTAGCAAATTATACAGTTACTGTTACATTTATTTTTTTATTGATTCGACAAATTTTACAGAATAATCGGTTTTTGTAATTTTTTATTTGTTGGGTCATTTTGAGTAAATGTGTGTATTCGTTTGAGTGACTTTTGAGCTATGTAGTTGAGAAGTAGTATTATGCAGTTTGTCTTCTAATTAACCGTCTCTGAAGGTGTATTTAAATGCCAAGGGTTAATTAATGTTGTTGTACGAGGGGTAGTCATTGTGAGTCGTAGAGAAGATTCGACAAGTTTAGTCTCAGTAGTAGACTGTTTATTGTGTATCCTTTCTTGTATCTGAATGACCACAGGTGTAATATTTGTGATCAGGAGATGCTGTTTTAGTTTTGACTAGGAGCAGTCTCATTTAGTTTTCGGAACAAGAGTTGGTTTATTTTGGTATTATTTAGTGTAGCTCACTCAAAGGTCAAGTTTTCAATATTATTAGTATTTTGTCTTTCCCTGTATGTACGGTTTAATTTGTTTGTTAGTATCCATGTTGTCCCATGTTGTTTGAAACCATTTTTTTAGTCCTTGTTAGTGGAAGTGTGAACTTTTAGGAGACAGGTTAAAGACCTCATTTTTTGCTTACCAACTGATTACTAAGTCAAGAGCAGAAGTTGCAGCAAACTGATTGAGTTTTGGATTTCAGTACGCGGGAGTGCAAGTGAGACTTACTATCAGGTGATAAATGGAAACGGTTGTTTCTTAAAATTGTCATATTTTCTACCAGTTGTTGAAGTTGATTTTAGTTATTTTGTGTGTTTGTTTTCATCCAATTTTTGAAAAATGAAGTCTACTCAGGTTAATCATTTGAAATCAGGAGAGTTATCTTATGAGCTTTTCATAAGAGGTAAAAATGTCCCAAATAAGACAGTTGATGATAAGAGAAATATGTTAAGAGCTTTGTTGGCCAAGGAGGCCACTTTGTCTTCAAGTTTAGTCGATTTGGTTAGTAATGTAGTAGATCCTGAGAAAGAGTTGTGTGAGATTAAGTTGATTATGGAAGATTTATGTATTAGTGCTCAATCAATAAATGTAGAATCAAATAAGGCTGATTTTGCTAGATTTGAGACAAGGTCTACACATTTAGATACCAGATTAGAGAATTTCCCTATGAATGATGTTGAGGAAGATGTTAAAAAGTTTGTCAATGAGTGTAAAGATGATTTGTTGTTGTTACAGGGTGATGTGTTAGAAAAACTAGAATTATCTGATGATTTAGTAAAACCATCCACTAGTAGCCCAGTTTCAGTCCCTGTAGTTCCCAGTTGTACAGTCCCAGCCCCAATAATACAGGTTTCAACTCCTGTTATTATTTCTGATCTACATATTAAGTTTAATGGTGAGAGTAAAGCCCTTCCCACATTTTTAGAAAAAATTAGAGATTCTGCTAGGTCTCGGAATATTTCCGAAGACATCCTGTTTCGTTCAGCCATTGAATTATTTGAAGGTAATGCTGCTATTTGGTATAGGAGTGTTAGAGATAAAATTAATAGTTGGGATGAGTTGGTAGCCCTACTCAAATCTGCTTTTTTACACCCAGATTATAATGATAATCTCTTTGATGAAATTAAAAATAGAAAGCAAAAAAGGAATGAATCCATAACCATTTATTCAGCAGTGATGGAAAACCTTTTTAAACGTTTGGAAACTTATCCTAGTGAAGCCCAAAAAGTAAAAATAATGAGGAAAAATATTTTAGTGGATTACATTCCACTGATAGCTCTTCAAGATTTTGCTACAGTAGAAATGTTAGTAGCAACTATAAAACGTTTAGAGCAGAATGTCCTGCCTTTGTTGCAGACTACTAAAGGTCTTGCAGGTATTTCGATTGATGATTCAGAAAAGCCCAAAGAACAAGTTCATGTGGTGAATAATCAAACCAAGCAAGATAGAAGTGGAGTAGGTAACAGACAGGATAGAGAAAATTCTGTATCTAGGAGACCCAATCCCAAATATAAGTATGAGAATAATAGACCCAGTCCACCAGAAAATACTGAAATAAGAAATCAGTCTTTTTCGTCCCCACCCCCAATGATGCAATCTTTTTCGTCCCCACCTCCATTAATGCAGTCAGTCCCTTATCAAGCTCCAAGAAATCCGAAAAAGATTATTTGTTTCAATTGTAATAGACCAGGTCATATTTCCCGTGACTGTAGAAGCAAGTCAGTATCTTGTTGGCGTTGTGGTCACAAAGGTGTGATCATATCTTCTTGTCCTAAGTGTAGTTTTTCGAATAGGTCTAAGACCAATAGACCTTACAGATCATCAGTGAACCAAATTTTTGAAAAGAAAGATTTTGATAGTCGTCCCCATGTTAATTATTTAGAAGTTGATGTAGATAGAATAGACCCTTGGTTCGATAATTTGAGATCAAAGATAATCCGATCCCCCCTTGATTTTCCACAGTGGAAGGTGGAGAATGATTTTGTTTATAAGTTTGCCCCTACCAAAAATTCTTTTAAGACTAATGATGTAGAGTGGAAAATTCTTGTGCCCAAACCACAGAGGTTTGAAGTTATGAAGTCTTGTCATGAGCCACCTACGTGTGCTCACTTTGGATTTTCCAAAACTTTGTCCCGTATTCAGGAAAGATATTATTGGCCCCAGATGCGTGTTGATGTGCTTAAGTTTGTCAGGTCATGTAAAGTTTGTGGTGCTCAGAAGACACCAAATTATGCTCCATTAGGTAAAATGGGTAAGCAGAGAGAGGCCAAGTTTCCTTGGCAAATAGTTGCAATAGATCTGATAGGTCCCTTTGTTCGTTCAAAGAAAGGTTATACGTGGTTATTAGTAGTTGCTGATTGGTTTAGTAAATATACTTTAGTCCAACCTTTGAGAAAGGCCACGGCTAAGAATATTGTTGAGTTTTTGGAAAATGATGTTTTCCTAATGTTTGGTGTTCCTCAATATGTGATTTGTGATAATGCCTCAAATCTGAACAATCCTCTCTTAATTGAGCTCTGTAATAGGTATAACGTTCAGAAAGTATGGTTTAGTCCAGTATATGCACCTCAGTGTAATTTTGTGGAGAAGAACAATAGAACCATTGGTACAGCAATACGTACGTATATTAAAGACCACGTAGATTGGGACAAGAATTTAGCAAAGATCAGACAAGCTATTAACACTGCAAAGCATGAAGTGACTGGATATACTCCAGCTTTCCTGAATTATGGCCGTCATGTTCCTTTAAGTGGAAACTATTATGGTGTTGATCATAAGGATCAACAGAATCAAGATATCGAGATAATTCCAGGTGACCGTAACATGTATGCTTCAGAAGTCAAAGGTATAGATAAAGTTTTTGAAAAGGTTAAGGCTAATCTTCGAAAAGGATATGAACGTAACGCTAGAAGTTACAACTTACGTAGAAGAGAAGTCCAATTTCAAGTGGGTGATAGAGTTTGGAAAAGAAATAAGGTTTTGTCTTGTGCTGTCAACAAGTTTATGTCCAAACTAGCACCGAAGTATATTGAAGCAACTATCAAGGAAAAATTGTCACCAGTGGTTTATCGTTTGTCAGATTTAAATGGTTCGGATCTTGGTAAGTGGCACATTAAAGATTTAAAGCCTTTTGTGTCAGATGAGGACAATATGTCATCTTTAAGTAATTAGTTCATCCTATCCCATGTCTATATATTTGAGTTTGTATGTTGATTTGATTTCATCCTTTTGGAACATTGTTTCGCTTTTGTAATTTTAGTTCAGGTAATCTATTTTATTTGGGAGACACATGTGAGAATCACATTTTGTCGTATGTAGGTATATAGATTTAGGGTCTATATCCTAATTTTTTGTGGAACCGTTGCCGAATTCCCTGTCTCGCTAGGCGTATAGTGGAGATAGTAGACGCCTACCTGTTAAGTGTAGAGCAATTTATTTTGGATTTGTGTATAGCACCTGACTTAGGCAACGAGGTGTCATGGCTATGCCTGCCCGACAAATCACTTGTGTTACTGCTGTGAATGTCAGCGAGGTTCACTGCAGGGCATAAGGTTAGCTTCCCCCAAGGCATAGAAACTCATGTCACCTACAGTTCATTTTAGAGTCAAACATTTCAGTCTACTCGACTTTAAAGAGTTTGGCGATCGATGGCACGCTAGCCCATTCTTTGTAACAAACTTTGTTTTTGTTGTCTAATCCCATGCTAGCCATCATCTAAAAGATATTATTAAGAAGTTTCGACTCAGTTAAGAGGTCATCTTCTGATTTGGTTTTTGTTGTTTTGCCTTTATCAAAAACTGGATAAGAATTATCCGAGTTTTTTCTTTTAAGAAGGGGCATTGTAGCGTTTTTTATTTAAAGTGCATATAAAATATTTCTATGGTACGTCCCTGTTGTTTCTACCAAGAAATCGATCAATAAAGTTAAATGTAGGTACGTTGTAAATATTTCAAGTTTTTTTTGACGAGATTTTTAAATGCGTATTAACGCTGGAAATATGTTTTTATCTCTGTGTTACAATGTTAGGTAAAATAACAAGTTTTTTGTCGCCAAAGAGGTATTATGTTAAAACGCAATAAACCATGAATTCCCCTAATATTAAAGGAATATTTGTTTGTTTAGGCAATAAAGGAACATTTAAAAGTTGTTTTTTTGTCGATACGAGCGAGGGGATATTGTTTTGGTTCTTGAGTTTGTGGGGACAGGTTAGCTGCAAGACGGAAGGGAAATTTTTGGCTAGTTTCTTGTAAAATGTAACGAAGCAAAGGAGTCGACATTTAAGTTCCAAGCGGGGCAGACATGGACAATTGAGACCAAGATTTGATTTGAAAAGGGAGTCGACATTTAAGTTTCAAACGGGGCAGACATGTGACAAGAGGAGTCGAGATTTAAGTTCCAAGCGGGGCAGACATGTGGGAATGGAGTAAAAGATTTGAGAGGAAGTGATGAAGAACTTCTCGAAGAAAAAAGTCGTTTAATTGTGATGTTGTAAGCCGGCATTCATTCGCCAAAATGGTGGAATTTTCACTCTAAGTAATATGTCGTTTCTGAAAGAGTGACCAGTAACCACTGTTTTTATTTTGGCTGAAGATTTATGATGTTTGAGCAGTGAACAAGTTTAGTTCCTGTTTGTTTTTCGTTTTTTTTGAGAAATCCAGTTCCTTCCGAGATGCCCTTTTCACCTCATGTAGAATAATATTGGAGCAGTTTTGATTTGGATGTGCCAGTTTCAGCTTCCAATAAAGTTTTCCGTTGATGTGCAGTTAGATACCCCGCAGAAGTTAGCCAGTTGTTCAAAAGTTTAAGTTAAGATGTGTGAACTGAGGTAACATTTACGTTATTAATTTTTAAAGTAAAAATAGACATTTTCTTTTAAAAAGACAAAATTTGCTTTCTTTTATAAATTATTTTTTAAATTATTTACTAAGAACCGTTTCGAAGAGTTTTGTAACCTTTTGTAAACAGATATGTAAGTTTTTTTCATTTGTATTTGACAGCTAATTTTATTTAATATGCCTTTGTATAAGCTGTATTTTTGAAAACTGTTTGGTGAGACAAAAATAAATGTTTAATTTGTTTCTCTGATCTATTTTGAGTTTTATTTGAAAAAGATATTTTTTTTCTATATTTTTGATGTTATACAATTATTTCCCTAGTTACAACTAGTGGTTGTAATAGGTATAATTGGGCACCTCAAGTGGCGCCCTATATTAAATTTCTTGAGGTGTTTCCGTTAATTTTCATTCTGTTTGTCCCAAGAGATTTGTATAAGTAGCCCTTTATTTCTTTTTTGTAGTTGCCCCAATCTAACCCCAATATCTTCAACTTATCCACGACCCAGCTCTCCAACAACCAACTGAGTGTCCGTATGCACTTGTTTCGATTATTTTGTTTGCCCAATCTTGTCCCCCATATTCTTACCCTGTGGTAAGCAAAATTGTCGTTACAATGTCTCACAATTTTTCAAGTCAAAGAAAAAGATGCAACAAATTTTTCTTTAGTTTAAATGCACAAAGTTTAAAAACACACTGTTAAAGACATCGCGGTTCTAAACAGATTTGTTACAGTAGCGATCTAAGAATGGTACGAGGTAAAATAGAAATAAGCTTAAAGGACAGGCTTAAGATGATGATGATGAAAAACAAATCAAATCAGGGATGAAACCATAAATGTGTAGTGCATAAATTTACCAAATATTCCAATTATTTTCCGAGAATCATCTGAGATTTCGGTGTCTCTACTGAAATATGTAAAACTGTGTATTATTATGAATATAATGTTAGTTATTAGATTGGCAATAGAATTAAACATGTATGTTAAAAGTTTAACACAATAAAAACGGTAATCCAGAAGTTCGATTCGATATTAAATTTATATGTGATTAATCCACAATTGTAGCTGAACACCATATTAGCAGACTATTAAACTTTCACACGCCAATAAGAAAATAGATTTAAAATATGTTATATATTTCTTGATTTGCATTATGTGCTTTTTACAAGGCATGAAAACAAACTGGCTTATATATACGAGATTATATTGCTTAGCTTATAGAAAATAATTGGAAATTAAAGTATTTCTCTCTCCAATATAATTATCCAAATAAACGAAAAATATTCAATGAATTTTCTTTAAATAATTGATAGATTCTACAGTTACTTAATGGAAATTCATTTTATGTAACAATAAAACAGTGAAAATTTTGTTTTCAAAACTTCCACAAAAATTGATTATTTAATCTTATCACTAAAGCTGTTTCGGCCGAGTGCCATTCTCAAGTGATCTATTTTTGGCATGCGTTTACCCTTTCTAGTTCTTAATAAAATAGGCTGAGGAGGGGAGCACTGTTTGTCTCAAGTTAGTCATTCAGAACTATATCTGTGTTTTTTAATTTGTTAATTGCCATAGATTCTAATAAAGACAGCTTAAGGCCTTAATTTCTAATGTAAAGAATTTTAAATTATACGAAGAATGTTGCGTTTAAATTTTAAATTAGTCCTTCACTGAATGATTATGATCTAGAAGGTGAAGTGCTTATGTAGAATCTGTATTTCTATAATTGAAATTCCTTTTATGTTCCGCTATTCGTTTATTAAAATTTCCACCAGTTTGACCGATGTAAGTTTTTGGGCAGTAGCCACATTTAAGTTTGTGTACACTACTGTGTAAGCGCTTTTTATTTTGGCTCTTGTTGTTTTTAAAATATTTTCCTAAGTTGTTATTTGTTCTGAAAACTGGTGGTATTCCTTTCTTTTTATGTATTTCTCTATTTTTGTTTTTGTTGATATAGACAAATATAACAGAAATTCTGATGTCAAAATCCAACTTTGAGATAAAATTAAATATCATTAAGCAAATGGCAGTAAATAATGGATACAACGAACAAACAATTCATACAATTTTAAATTAAAAACCACCCAAGAAAGCCCTGAAATTAGTATTTTCTCCACCAGAGAAAAAACCCAGTACCTTCTGCTCGATTACATACACAAGCAAAACATCAACAAAAATAGCTAAACACATAAGAAAGGAAAGAATAACACCAGTTTTCAGAACAAATAACAACAACAAGACCCAAAATAAAAAGCACTTATACAGTATAGTATACAAACTTAAATGCGGCGATTACCCAAAAACGTACATTGGTCAAACTGGTAGAAATTTCAATAAACTAATATCAGAACATAAAATAAAAGGGCTTTCAATAATAGAAAAACAGATTCCACATACGCACTTCACCTTCTATATCATAATCATTCTTTTCACAACGAATTAAAAATTCGTCACATTCAAAATAAAGGTCTTACGCTATTTTTGTTAGAATCTATGGAAACTAACAAATTAAAAAAGACAGATATAATTCTGAATGACCAACTTAAGACAAACAGTTGTCCCCTTTTCAACCTATTTTATTAAAGACTATAAAGTGTAAATACATTCAAAAAATGGATCACTTGAGAAAGGCAATCAGCCGAACCAGATGTAGTGATAAGATAAGAAATAAATAATAGAAAAACATCCGTAGCCCAAACTGATAAAAAACGAAGAACATAATTAGTTCAAAAGTACAGTTTTGGATATATAACGCAATCTTGCAGGTAAAAAAAAAGAAAATTAAAATAATTGTTCATTACTTCATATTTTACACAAAAGAAGTACTTAACATATTCTAAAAACTAATTTGGGAAATTTATTAATCGAATAACGTAGCTAATAAAATGGCAATTCATATTAGTAAAAAGAAAATCATAAATTTACTTCAAAAGTACTGTTTTAGATCGGGTGTTAAATATGTATTTTCGAAGATACTACAAATATCTATAGGAAGTTTGAAATAGATTACAAATAATAATACTTACAATTTATAAAGTAGTAACAGAATTATAATTATTCATTTTTTTTTGGAGTATGTGAACTACTTTCTAAGGAGATACTAAACCACATATGATCAGATATACATGTTTGGTTTAGGAGCTCCGTAGAACACAGCCCTAAATTGGTTCCATTTCTATCCATTTTCATATATTCCTAGCCAAAGAAATAACTACAGGTTTTCTTTCTTGGTCCATAAATAAACCAAATATTTCAATTCGTTCCCGAGAATTACCTGGCAAAGAGATTAAGGTAACTCATCAGTAGCTGAAATAGGTAAAACCATATAATGATATTAGTTAATATGTAATATTATGAATATAATTCAAGTTAATAAATTGGCGATAAGATTAAACATGTAGGTTAGAAGCTTATAACATAATAAAAACGGTTATCCAGAAGTTCGATTCGATGTTAAATTAATATGTGATTAATCCACAATTGTAGCTGAACACCAAATAGACATAGTGTTTAACTTTCACACGTCAAAAAGAAAACAGTTTTAGAATATGTTGTCCAATAAATAACTATTAAAGCTACAATGACAAAATAATCCTTGATTTGCGTTATGAAAAAGTTGCTTTTTGCAAGGCATGCAAAAACAACTGGCTTAGATATAAAGGGTTTCCCAATAGGGACGTCCTCTTTTTAAAATGTCATAGCAACCATTTTGAAAATGATATAACTTTCACTTGTTGACGTTTGTATTTAGTATGCTCTAACAAATTACTATGGCAAGATATACGCTTGAAGAACGTTTGGAAATTATCCTAAAATTTTATGTTAATAATCGTTCTTTTGTGAATACCTATCGTGCATTTCGACCAAATCATCGTCCTGATGTGCGTGTAATTCGTCAAATCGTGGAAAAGTTTGAACGTGAATTTACTTTGCACGATACGAAACCACCAACTAGACGCCGAAATGCAAGAACTCAGGCCAATATTGGTGCTGTAAGAGCAGGTGTAGCAGATAATGCAAATGTGTCCGAAAATCGTCGTTCTCAAGAGCTTGGACTCACCAGAATGACAACTTGGCGAGTTCTGAGAAAAGATGAAGGTCTACAACCTTACAAGATTGTTCTGACTCAAGAACTGAAGCCACTTGACCATCATAAACGTCGTCTGTTCGCTGATTGGGCTCTAGACAAACTCGAAAATGATGGGGCGATTTTTTCAAAAAAATAATCTTTTCTGATAGAGCTCATTTTTTGTTAAACGGCTTTGTGAATAACCAAAATTGTGGTTTTTTGGAGTGAAAATAATCCACATGAAATTCTTGACAAGCCTTTGCATCCAAAAAAAGTCACTGTCTGGTGCGGTTTATGGCATGGTGGCATCATCGGTCCTTATTTTTTAGAACATGGTGTAACAGTCAACGGATTTTTTGTTGCCTCAGTTGGATGAAATGGATTTGAATGGCGTGTTTTTCCAACAAGACGGTGCCATATGTCCCATTACTGCCCCAACCATTGATATATTATTAAAGGAAAAGTTCCCGGAAACATTGATTTCTCTGGATGCCAGAGATCCCAGGAAAATTCAGCAACTTTGACCAGATGCTTGGCCCCCAAAAAGCTGCGATTTAACACCGTTGGATTATTTTTTATGGAGCTATGTTAAGTCATTGGTCTATGTGAACAAGCCACAATCTATTGAAGACTTAAAAAGGAACATAGAGCACACCATTCGTGAGATTAATGCGGATATTTTACATAAAGTGACCGAAAATTGGGTTCATCTGATTCGTTCCTGCAAACGTAGTTGCGGTGGACATTTGAATGATGTGTTATTCGGAACATAATTGTTATCTATTATATTTTACAATGAAATTCTTTTTTTATTATTTACAGCAATTTTTACCGTTAAAAAAAAAATCAGGACATTCTTATTGGGAGACCTCATACAAGATTAGACTGCTTAGCTTATAGAAAAGAATCGGTAATTTGAGTCGGATTTCTGACCCCAACCCAATTTTTAGTCAACGAAAAATATTCAACAAATTTTGCATGGGTTATTAAATATATTGGCGACAGTACTATCAACATTTTTAAAAAGTATAAAATAGCTTAAAAATATTACTCACAATTAAACAATTAGTGCTACAGTAATCCAGCCTTATACGATCAAGTATATTTATTTGGATTGACGCCTTCTTTTTGACCTAGGTCAAGACACAGCAGGAACACCTGCTTAGCATCCCTTGTCCAGGGTCACGGATGAAGTCCAAAACGACATCCAAGCCGACAAAGAAATACTTTCGGTACGGCGAAGATGGCGAAGTTGGAAACCCTTAATTTTAGGGATAGTATAAGATCACAACTAGAGGCTTCTGATCCAGAGTGGGCGACCGCAAATGGCAGAATGAGCGGCTTAAATAAATACTTCTAGCCAGCGTGGTATTTAAAGGCTAAATACCCCCCACAAAAATGTCAGTTGAAAACACGCAAATACCCCTTTCAATTAGGAAATTATTCCCAGAACCTTGTACTGATAAATAATGAGTCTGTCCTATGAATTGAGAACAAAAAATTGACAAAGATAGAAAAAAGTGACCGGAGAAGATGGACATGGCAAAGTCCTAATGGAGAAACTTAAAACGTAATATACTTTATTATCACGGACAAAAAACACACCGTTAAAGACATCACGGTTCTAAAGAAATTTGTTACCACTAGCGATCTTAGAGTACAAGGTAAAATAGAAATAAGCCTAAAAAAGGACAGGCATAAGATGATTAAAAAGAAAAACAAATCAAATCATGGATGAAAACATCAGATATAGATATATTTCAGCAATGTGTTTTCGATATACTTAGTAGTATATCGGGTAGTAATATTGAAACAAAAAATAATATAAACTACTTAAATAATAAATTAACAAATGCTTTATTGGAAAGTTAAAACAAATACTGTCCAAATATTAGAAAAACTTCTAAACTACGATTTTGAATTGACTGTTAAATATATTCGCGCCAATACTACAAACATCTATAAGAAGTTTGAAATAGGTTGCTAACTTCTTCTTTTTCTTCTTCGTGCGACTAGGATTACTCCTATTTGTCTGCCTATTATTCAGTTTCAGTCACTGTTGACAGTACATTAGCTTTCTTCCTTTTTGGCGGCCTTCCAACGGGTCTTCTATTATACGGTTTGTTGATTTAACAGATGTTCGCTAATCTATCCTGTCCCATTCGGTTTACATGTTCGTTCCAGTTTTTTTTTGTCTCTTTTTTTTCTGTCTGTTAATGATGCCCGCTGTTGATCTGAATACTGTCATTTCATTATTGTTAATTTGTTGTTTTGTCTTTCTTGTATCGGTCCTTGTCTCCGCTGAATATGTTGGGATTGGTCTTGTATACTTTTATTTTTATTTCCGTGGTCAGATATTTGTTTCTCCATATGGTTTCTTGTCGCTTTTGATACTTGTCTTGTGGTTTCTTTTCTTATATCCTTGTTACTAGTGATCTCTACTTCTACGTAATTGAATTTCATTACTTGTTCTACAATGTTGCAGTCTATTTCTAGTTTGCGTCTACGCGGCTGGAGATACTGATCACTATACATTTAGTTTTTTCTACCGATATTCTCATATTAAGTTTGTTTGCTTTGATATTGAAGGTGTGGAGCTGTCTTTGTAGGTCATCTTCGTTATCAACAATTTGTACTACATTGTCGGCATAGCATAGTATCGTGATTTTATGCGCTCCCATGTGGTATCTGTGACATTTTCTTACTTCGTAAATTAACTGATTCATCACCATATTGAATAACAACGGGCTGAGTGAGTCTCCTTGGCGGATTCCTCCTTTTAGATCTATGCATTTTGTTTCTCCTGTTGGCATTATAACTCTGGTCTGGTTACTAACCAATACTCATTTTACACACAATTTATAAACTATAATATATTATAATTATTCATTGTTTTTGCATTATGTGAACTACTTTCTACGGCAACGCCAAAACAAACACGATTAGATACACATGTTTGAATTGATGTTACCATAGAACACAGGTCTAAATTGGTTCCATCTGTATCCATAGTCTTATACTTGTAGTCGAAGGAGGTCGATACAACGGCTTCTTCTAGCATATTGCATAAATAAAGCAAATATTCCAATTAGTTTCCGAGAATTGTCTGAAATTTAGGTATCTCTACTGAAATATGTAAAACTGTATAAACTAGGTTTCATCGTTCTTGGCGTGTGCCTGAAATAAGCCACAACGGAATTTTTAATATTCGTCTCCCTCTGATACACAGATGCGTAATTCAATTGTGCGAGTCACATTTGTCATAGTAAAGTGCGATGAGAAGGGAATGAAGATACCACTCACGTCTCCCAGTATTGTAGCAATAACATCGATGCGTTTGGCCGATACGGTGTCGGTGATAAGTTCGGCCTCTTTACGAATACAGATAGCTGCCACTAGAGGAGGTAAACGAATCGAGCTTAGACAAGGAAAGACAGATGAAACAACTTATTGCAAGTGTTTTTACACGCACACGCTAAGAAAGATGACAACGTCTATAGTAGTATTATGAGTATAATGTTAGTTATTAGATTGTCAATAAAATTAAACTTGTATGTTATAAGTATATAGCACAATCAAACAGAAGTTCGATTCGATATTATATTTATATGTGATTATTCCACAACCATGGCTAAACACTGTATAGACAAATACAATACAATATTTAACCTAGATAAGTGTGCAGATAAAAGAGGTGTATATTATCCCCACTCCTATTCAATATTTATTCCGAGGAAATATTTAACAAACGTATGGAAAATGCAAATGAGGGCATAAAACTAAACAGCGAGATATCGAACTATACAAGATATGCCGACGACACGGTGATCGTTGCCAGTACCATAGACGAATTACAACAGGTAATGAAATGAGTTTATTCAGTTATTGAGGAATAGTCTGAAGCTCAACTTCAAGAAGATAAAGTGGATGCTGACAAGCAAAGAGCAACAACATGCTCGACAATTGCGGATAAGTAACATATTAATTGACCATGTAGAATCTTATGTGTACCTTGACACCAACGTAAATATAAAATATGAACAGGCCACAGAAATTAAGGCGAGAATAGAACGAGCTAGAGCAGCATTTAGAACTATGAAAAAGCTCCTCATAAGCAAGGGTTTTTCTCTTCCCCCAAAACTACGTCTAGTTAAATCCTACATTTTTCCGATCTTACTGTATGGTGTGGGGGCCTGGACGCTGAATCGGGAAGGAAAAAGAAATCGTGAATAAAATTAAACAAAGAAAGCTTGAATATCTAGGCCACATATTTAGACACGATAAGTACCGTCTACTGCAATTGATTGTCAAAGAAAATATAGACAGTGAGCGAGGGCCAGACAGGAGAAGACACTCGTGGCTCCAAAATCTGCGGAAGTGGTTCGGGCTCACATCGGTCAAACTATTCAGAAGCGCCGCAAACAAGATCAGAATTGCCATGTTAAGAGCCAATGTTCACAACGGACATTGCACTGGAAGAAAAAGAAAAATAATATGTCGATTACAATCAATCATTGATTTGCGTTATGTAATTTATTTTTCACAAGGTATGCAAAATCAACTGGATTAAGTTAACAAGTTTGGACTGTTTACCATGTAGAAAACAATTCGAAATTGGAGTAGCATTTCTGTCCCAATATAATTTTTCAAGTAGTTGGACCTCAGCGGTTCAACAGTACAGACGTGCAGCGAAGAGCGTAGCGACGAGCAGCGAAGCGTGCTTTGGTGGGGGCAATCGACCTGAACGCAACGGAGCTTGTTAGCTCCGGGTGAGTAAGACACCCAGTTTGCACAGGCCTTTGTCCTTCAACAAAGTGAAAAGCGGATGCGGGCTATTTTTAAGTTAAACCGCCGAGGGGTTGCCTTTATAGGCTCCTCGCGGAGGCTTTTAATAGCTTCGTGTCAGCGAAAAATACGGGTTCATCTCACTGGGTCGACAGGTATGACACTGTAAGGCCTAGTTTTGAAATCTAGGTCGGACAGAAACGGCCCCTGCCTCTGAGGTGAGAGAAACTTGAAGAGGATCCCTCCCTGAGAAATCAGGGAGAGAACTACCGAGAGGTTGCTGGGACGACACCCAGGAAAACCGTCAGGCAGCGGCCAGGCGGAAAGACAAAAACAGAGTCTTCAGAGTAGCAAACTCAATATAGTCTTTTAAACACTTATGTTCACTGCCTTACGGCATTATGAGTGATCCCTCTCCCCAAAAAAGTGATGTCACGCAGGTGACGTCACAAGAAAAAGATGATGATGACAATTCCAAGTCACCCACCCCGTCAGTTACATCTGCAATTAAATTATATAATGAATTTACTTCAAATTTAAAACCCGAATCCGTGTTAATCGTAGAGACTTCAGACGACGAATGGTTCATCCCGGACGAACAAGATGCCGAAGAAGACGAAAGCGAGGTGGAAACAGACGACAGCGCCTCGATCACCATGGAAGTTACCCTCGACGAAGAGCTGAGCCCGGCCACCGAGTCGATTGTAGCCCCGCCCCCAACAAACGATGAAATAGCCCCCATAGTGGACCTCATCTCCACCGCAACTAATGCCGAGCCGGAGGTAGGTAGGAAGAAAAAACGGCAAAGGCCAACCGCAGACTCCTCAGAAGACGAGGAAGAAAGAAAAAGAACAAAGGAAAAGGAAAAAGACGAAAATGAGCTCTATAAGTCGGTAGATCTACTGACCGAACAGATCAGACTGCTCAAAGAAGAGAACCGTCAAAGGGAAAAACAAGCAAATGCCCAAATACAAGACCTCCTAACTCAGATGACTGAGTTACGGAAAGAAAACAAGGCAAAGGACGAAGAAATCAAGAAGCTGGTCGGCCATATAATGGCTCTGACCGAAAGAAATGAAAGGAAAGAGCTAGAAGAAAAGAGAAGAGACGAAGTCATCTGGGAAATAACCAGACCAGGAAGCCCACCCTGGATGGGAATCGCCGCTCCTTCTACGTCTGGTTGCGGAGGAAAGCCAAAAGAACAGAAGGTAATACAAGAAAAAGAAAAAAGCGAAGCAGGATGGACAAAAGTCCAAAAAAAGGAAAAAACAAAAGGCACCGCTACTGAGAAATCAGTCAACAGTAGCGAGAAACCGAAAAAAGCACTGAGTATTGTTGAGAAACAAACTCAGAAAATCAACGAAAGAAAAGATGAAGCGCTCACAAAAGCTGCTAAAGAAATACAAAAAAGAAGTGAGCAGAAAAAAGCCCAGAAAAACTTGTAGGTACCGAAAGAACCTCAAGTTGATAAAGAAAACGTCGTTGACCCTCAGATACCTGCAGAGGTTAACGTTAAAAGACCTAAACCTCCTGCGATCATCTTAAAGACGGTCGCAGAACATCAAGCGATCCTGCAAAAAGCAGCAAAGAAAGGTATCGTTTCTGACAATAAGTTTGCCAGATCTGGCAGATCTATTGTCATTAACACCAAAACTAGGGAAGATTACCTAGGAGTAGTCAAAATACTTGAAGAACACACCCCGAAGGTAGAGTACGTTGCCTACCCGATAGACAGCGACAAATTAAAGAGGGTAATCCTAAAAGGGCTAGCGGCGAGCACAAGCACCGAACTTATTCTTAATGAATTAAGAAATAAAGACGTCGACGTAACTAGAGTCAGTAACATGTACTCTAAAAAAGAGGGAAAACCAATACTGCCTTTCTTTATGATCACCCTCAAAGAGGATGACATACAAAAAATACGCAAAATAACAAACTTGTGCTACATGAAGATTCGTTTCGAAGACGAAATCAAGACCACAAAAGATACCCTACAGTGTTTCAACTGCCAGGGTTATTACCACAGTTCAAAGGCTTGCCACTGCGACGCCAGATGTGTAAGGTGTGGTGAAAACCATCTCAGCAATGAGTGCGAAAAAAGCAAAGAAACGGCTCCAAAATGCGCCAACTGCGAACAGGCGCATACGGCCAATTACAGAGGATGCTCAAAAGCTCCAAAAAAGAAGACCCCTGCCCCCGTAAAACCGGCGGGCAGACCACTCAACCCAACAACAACAACCACGGGTTTTAGCTACGCACAAGCAGCCAAGAAAACCCCAGAACAAGCAGCCCCAACGATGCAAGACGCAGCCGCACTCATTGCCACATTCCAGACGGAATACAATAAGAAAATGATGGAGATGATGTCCGTGATGGATAGGGCCACAAAAATGATGACTGCATTCGGTGAAATAAATCGACAATGTTATCGAACCATACGGAAGATCTACGCATAGGGTCCTGGAATTCCGGTGGAATTTTCCAAAAACTCAACCTTTTGGACGAAATGATAAATAGATTAGAGCTCGATATCGTAGCCCTTCAAGAAACGAAACTAGTGGAAAGGAAGAAAACCAAATTTCCAGGCTACGATATCTATAGAACTGACCATAGAGCAAGATCAGGAGGAACAGCCATACTAGTTAAAAAAGGCATAGAACATGAACACATCCCAACACCAGGTGGACTGGTCACAATGGAAGCCACGCTAGTAAGACTAAAGGCCAACAACGAAACACTAAAAATAGTGTCAGCTTATGTCAGACCTAACGAACCGATATTCGATGAAGATTTGAGCCTAATCCTCGACACAGAAGAGCCCACGGTAATCATAGGAGACCTTAATGCGAGATCTCCCAACTGGTTCGATAGAGCGACCAACAATAACGGGAGACGACTTTGCGGCCATCTCGAAAATAGACCAAACACCTACGTGATCGGACCAACAGAACCGACCTGTTTTCACGGACAACTCCCTACACATCTAGACATTGCAATCCTACACAACGTGGGTCAACAATACGAGATACGCTCTCTAAACGAAGGCGATTCGACGCACAATTTAATCGTTTTGACCCTGGGCGCAATAGAACTAAACTATTCGCAGCCCCACAAAAGAAAGATAACAAGTTGGCCAAACTTTAGAAGAATTGTGAGCGAAAACAACGGTAACATTCCAACAATAAACAACATCACAGAACTAGAAGACAGCGTATCCAAACTAGAAGAAACTATAATTAATGCTATCGATGCCAGCTCCAAAACCGAAACAATCACAAGACAAAAAGGAAGATTCGGAGATATAAGTCAGGATCTACAAGACTTAATTAAAGAAAAAAACAGAAAAAGAAGAAGAGCCTATCGTACTAGAACATTAGAAGATAAAAGGATTGCAAATGAGCTAGACAGGGAAGTTAAAAGACAACTACGAAATCACAGAAATGAAAGCTGGGACAACTATATCCAAGAATTAGACCCTAACAAATCCGCCTTCTGGAAATTATCGAAAATCCTCCGACAGGACAAGAAACCCATACCTCCCTTACATGGAGTAAACGGGATTGTCCACACGGAAATAGACAAAGCTGAAGTCCTAAAGGACGAACTAGAAAGGGCATGTAGAAATAACGAAAATCCCAATGAAGACATAGACTTTGAAGAAGAGGTAGAAAGAACAGCCAGAAGACTAAAGAGAAGAAAGGGCAGAGTAGGAATAACACATACATCTCCCGAAGAAATAAAAGAGCTAATAAAACTAACAAACGCCAAAAAAGCCCCAGGACCTGACAATATCACAAACAGGGCACTAAAAAATCTACCCAACAAAGCTACTGTCTACATAACGAACATTGTAAACAACATGCTCAAACTAAGATATTTTCCAGATAGATGGAAGGAGGCACAAATTATCATGATTAAAAAACCAGGGAAGGATGGCATTTTTCCGCAAAATTACAGACCTATCAGCCTACTATCATCAATAAGCAAGATAGCGGAAAGAGTTATATTAAAAAGACTCAACGACGAATCGGAAGCCTAGGCATCATACCAGAAGCTCAATTTGGATTCAGAAGCGAACATTCATGCGAACTACAAGTTCTACGTTTTACTGAATTTACAACAAAAGGCTATAACGAAAAAATGTATACGGCAACAGCATTTCTGGACGTCAGTAAAGCATTTGACAGGGTCTGGCATGACGGACTCATTTACAAAATGAACTCTATGGGATACAGCGAGGCGATGACATGCCTCCTTGGATCATACCTAGCCAACAGAAGGTTCGGGGTTCGAACGGGGGCAACTCTGTCCGCAGTCGGGACCCTGGAAGCAGGTGTGCCTCAGGGAGCTGTCCTGTCGCCTTACCTGTATACCATCTATACGGCCGACACGCCAAAAGAACCAGGTTCCCTGTTGAGTCTTTACGCCGACGACACAGCAATAGCTGTTAGCTGGAGAAATCCAGATCATGCAGCTAATCATCTGCAGAGAGCACTTAATAGATTCGAAAGATGGTGCATCAAATGGAAAATAGCCTTAAACCCGGATAAAACATAGGCTGTAATGTTTAGTCACAGAAGAAGTGTACCGAACCGAGAACTAATGATTGGGAACACCCCAGTAGAATGGACAAACGAGGCCAAATACCTAGGAGTGTTACTAGACAAAAAACTCACATTTACGCAGCACATAAATCAGCAAACGTATAGAGCCAAAGCGCTGAAAAATCAGCTCTCAACGCTTATTGGTAGAAGAAGTAAGCTAAGGTTTAAAACCAAAATCAGGATTGCGAATAGTATTATCCTGCCAGTCCTTTCGTATGCCTCTGCTGCGTGGGAACGCAGCAGAGGCATACGAACCTGGCATAGGAACCTGTAAAACAAACAGGAAAAAAATACAAACAGCACAAAATCAACTAATAAGAGATGCCCTGAACTTACCGAGATATGTACCTCTGAGAAATTTATACAGAGACTCAGGACAAACAAGGATCCTTCACACAATGGACAAAAAGGCATACGAACTATTCAACGGACTAAACAACCACCCATGTAGCATGTTAAGAGAGCTGACTAACTACAACGCAAATACCAGGACGGTACACAGAAGACCTAAACAGCAAATAGCCGGATATAGGGTCACCAACGAATAAATGAAGAATGAGATGGTCGCAATGACGTCAAATAAAAGAATGCAGTCATCAGAAAAACAACCACCAAAAAAATATCTATTTTTAGGACTCTGGCGAGAGGATACAGGTGCCAAGGCACTTAGTTAAGGACAATATACACCGGGGTGTGTGGAGGCCATATACACCCTGCAATGCACACCCCAACACACCCACATAAATTAGCATGTAAGAATAAAAGGGTAAGAATTGTGCCGGCATTTTATAGTCCCAACGCCAAGGAAGACCCCCCAAACCCAAAAAAAAAAAAAAAAAAAAAAAAACGGTTGTTTTTCTTTTAAATTCAGAACTTCAAAAATCAATTTCAATTCATTAAACGTTTTAACGTAAAATTCATCCTATTTTTCTATATAGAAGGCTCATTAGGCCTTCTATATACCGCTGATGCGGATTAGGCCCTTAAGGCGGATCAAATGAATGCTGATCCTTTTCGCGACACCCGAGCACTGAGGTCATGTGCGGCAAGCATGGGCTCGGTGGCCGGACACACTTCGGGCGCCCAGCCGGCGAGGAGAACAAAATTTACTTTTGCCAAATCGGCGGCTGAGTGACCGAGCACACACTTTTTTCCGGACATGAAGTCGACAGCCCAGGCTGTCGGCTTCATGGACGGAACACACGCTCTTTTTCTTTTTTTTTTTAGGGACTTCAGTCCCGAAGTGAAGTTAGAGTAAAATCTATAGAGTCAGTAAAGTAAATAGGGAGAAAAGCCTAGATGTGGCTACCCCTACAGTCAGGTGGCATAACCACAGTAATTAAAAACAGGAGGTGTCTCATTACCCAGGGCACCTCAAGTAACTTTCAGATCATAAGCCTCCTCACGTAAGTCACACGATGAGGAGGGGTGGTGGAAAAGCCTGGGGGTCAGATAGGTACCACTTCAAATAGTGAAGTGTGACCGGTTTGATCTTCGGACATGTGGATCCCATACTTAGTTTGGTATACACATGTTCCTAGGGGTAGGGTTGATCGCTTAGCGTGATTGTGTGTATAATTTTTCAAAAAAAATAAAAAATGTACCTAACGAATTTTACTTAAGTTTAAATGCTGCACAAAGAAAGCAATACATTCTGAAAAATTATCTTCTGAATTAACTATAAGAAAAATTTCTAAACTACTGTTTTAGATTGGATATTAAATACATTGACGACAATACCAGAAGCAACTAAAGAAGTTTGAAATAGGTTACTAACTAATACTCACAATTTATAAACTAGTGATCAAATTATAATTATTTATTGTTTTTGCAGTATATGAACTACTTTCTACGGAAGCACCAAATCAAACACGATCAGATATACATGTTCGGAATAATACTTAAATAGAACACAGCTCTAAGTTGGTTCCATCTATATCTATGTTTCAATATTTCTAGTGAAAGCAGATCGATACAACGATTTAATCTATCGTGTTGCATAAATAAAGCAAATATACCTATTAGTTTCCGAGAATTGTCTGAGATTTAGGTGTCTCTAAATCTTTTTTCTATGGAAATTAACAAATTAAAAAACACAGATATCATTCTGAATGACCAACTTGAGACAAAGAGTTCTTCCGTTCACAACCTACTTCATTAAAGACTATAAAGTGTAAGCGCATGCCAAAAATAGATCACTTGAGAAAGGCAATCAGCCGAAATAGCTGTAGTGATAAGATTATATATTAAATTTTTGTAGAAATTTTGAAAATAAAGTTTTCAAGGTCGTATTGTTATAATTTTTCTTTAGTTTAAATGCAGCACGCAGGAACCAACACATTCTGTAAACTGATCTCAAGAAATAAATATTATAAAAACGTCCGTAGCCCAAGTTGAAAACGAGGAACATGATTACTTCAAAAGTACTGTTTTAGATCGGGTATTAAATATATTGGCGAAAATGCTACAAATATCTATGGGAAATTAATATAAATAGATTACAAATAATAATACTCACAATTTATAAAGTAGTGATAGAATTATAGTTATTCATTTTTTTGCAGTATGTGAACTATTTTTTAAGGAGATACTATTCTACACATGATCAGATATACATGTTTGGAATAGCAGCCACGTAGAACACAGCCCTAAATTGGTTCCATCTATATCCATTTTCATATATTCCTAGCCAAAGAAATAAATATAACGGCTTTTTCTTTCGTGGTGCATAAATAAATCAAATATTTCAATTCGTTTCCCGAGAATTGCCTGGCAAAGAGATTTAGGTAACTCATCAGTAGCTGAAATAGGTAAAACCACATATTAATATTAGTTAATATGTTATAATATGAATATAATGTTACTTAATAGATTGGATGTATGTTAAAACCTTATATAACACAAGAGAAACGGCTATCCAGAAGTTCGATTCGATTTTAAATTAATATGTGATTAATCCACAATTGTAGCTAAACACCATTTAAACATTGTGTTTAACTTTCACACGCCAAGAAGAAAACAGTTTCAGAATATGTTGTCCAATAATTAACTATTAAAGCTACAATGACAAATAATCCTTGATTTGACAATTTTCTTCTTCTTCTTCTAGTTTCATGACCGTTATTTATCGTTGGATATTATGTTGGCTACCATATTCGCTATCGTGACTTTATTGACAGCAGCTCTAAATAACGATGTAGTTGATTTTCCGTACCATTGCCTTAGATTTTTCAGCCATGCTGTTCTTCTTCTTACAGGACCACGACTACCTTGGATCTTTTCCTGAATGATCAGATATAAAAGATCATATTTTTCAGGGTGGCTCATAATGTGACCGAAGTATTTCACCTTGAGAGCCTCAGTTAGAGTCCACGCTTCCACTCCATACAGCAGGATAGGAGGGATGTATCAAGGTGTCATTTGAACTCTAAGGTCAATGTTAAGATTGTGATTGCAAAGTAGGTTTCTCATTTTTACAAAGGCAGCTCAGGTTTGTTTTATTCGGCTTTTAATTTCTGCGGTTGGATCCCAGCTCTCATTGATATTACTGCCGAGATACACGAGTTTCTCTACTCTGTCCAATGTGGCAACGACTTTTATACTGTTATCCTGTATACTTTTTTTTTATTTAAACAAATATACCCGCATCAACCAGTAAGGGTTATTAGCAGGGGGACATACACAAACAGTAAGATACATATTGTTACATAAAAAAATGTTTTTCACATTCTCGTATATAGTTTAGTCATTTTAAGAAAACCTAATAAAGACTGTAAATTTGACGTTAGTACCCTTTTTAAATTGTCAGTAAGGGCACACGCGATTCTTTCGTTCTGGTACACTGGACACTCAACAATTATATGTTTCACTGACAACTGAGTGTTGCACTTGGTACACATCGGAGCAGCCTCCTGGTTGAAGATGTGCTTGTGGGTAAGGAAAGTATGTCCTATTCGGAGTCAGTTGATAATGACTTTGTCTTTTCTATTATTTGGTAAGATGAGTTTGGTTCCTACTTGTCTTAGACATTCTTTAAGTTTGTTGGCAATATGATCCCAAGTAGTTTGCCACGCTCTGTACATATGGGCTTTGATATTAACTTTGTGATCAGTCCAAGGCATTTGATTTATGATAGCAATACTTTGGTCGGTGGTTGCATTGCTTGCCAAAGAGTCCACTTCCTCATTACCACTTATTCCCATATGGGAAGGTACCCAGATGAAGGAAACATCGTTTTGTTGAGTCTGTAGATAAGATAACTCTTCTTTGATCTTGAGAAGTATGGCGTGAGTTGTATATAGCTGTTTTATTTCATATAATGTGCTAATTGAATCGGTGATGATAACAAATTTGCTTTCATTGATAGAACCACATTTTTTCATAGCTTGGTAAAATGCCGTAAGTTCTCCGGTATATATACAACAATTTGATGGGATTCGTATGGTAGACTTGACGTTTTCGTAGATGTAGGCTGCAGCATGTCCTTCATCACATTTGGAAGCATCAGTGAAGATTTGATGGTTTGTTGGGTATTTGGATATTATATTTTTTTAAGCTTGCTGTATAAGGAAAGGATGTGTGGAATGTTTCGGGAGTTCTTTTAGAGACGTGTCTATTTTCGGTGGTTTGATCATCCAAGGAGGAACATTTATTGCAATGTTTCTGTGAAGATCGGACGATATATTTGTTCTGCAAAGTATTGTTGAGTAGGTTACGTTACTGTTGTTTGCTGAAATTCTGGCAACGTAATTTAGTGATAGGAGTTTTCTTCGTTGGCTTAAGGGTAGTTCATTAGCCAGAGCTTGTAAGCTACTTACTGGACTAGTTCTTGTTGCACCTAAAACTAGTCTCAAGCACACATTTTGAATGTAGTCAAGTATTTTTAGAGATGTTTTGTTAGCAGTATCGTAGCATAAACACCCGTAGTCTAGTTTACTTCGTATTAGTAATCTATATAGAGTAAGTAAGGTTGTTGTATCTGCCCCTCACGAGGTATTTGACAGCATTTTTAGTAGATTATTTCTGGATTGACAAGAACGACGCAGATTGGTGATGTGGGCTTCCCAGTTTAAGTTACGTTCAGAAAAAAGTCCTAAGAAATTTATTTCTTCTGCTTGATTCAGGACAACTCCATTTAGTGTTAATTGAACTTTTAGATATTTTTTTCTTTTGCTAAAAATTAAATAACGTGTCTTTTCACTAAAGAATATAAAACCCGTGTTTTGCGACCAGCCAATTGTGTGTAAGGTAGTTTGCAGTATATGTGTTCCCAGAGTTACAATTGTGTGTTCTTAGATAAATGACTAAGTCATCTGCATATAATCTAGTAAATACAGCTAGTTTTATTTTATCTATAATACTATTTATTGCAACTAGAAAGAGAGTAAAACTTAGAGTAGATCCTTGTGGAGTGCCGCTTTGAAGTACTCGTCTGGAAGATGTAAATCCATTGGTTCTAACTCGAAAAGTTCGTGTTTCTAGAAAATTTTTAACAAAGGAGAACATGTGCCCTTGAACATCCCATTCTTGAAGTGTTTTCAGTATAAGATGTCTCCATGTTGTGTCAAACGCTTTTCTTATGTCAAAAAATACGACAATAAGTTTTTGGTTGTGCAGAAAGGATTCATGTATACTTGATTCAAGTGTTATTAGATTGTCTGTTGTGGATCTACCCGTACGAAATCCACTTTGTTTGATACTTATCAGATTATTGTTTTCGATGTATCATTTAAGACGATAATTAATTGCAGGTAGAACACGTAAGTGATATTGGACAATAGGAATTTGGATCGTCTTTTGGTTTATTATATTTAAGGACTGGAATTATAGTTGCTTGCGACCATAGATCAGGAAAGTCATGGTGAATAAAAATATTATTAAAAATATCAACTAATATTAGCTTTGCATTCAGAGGAAGATTTAGTAAGGACCTGGGTCCTTCAACAAAATTCTAATTCTTGAAGACTTACTGGTTTGTTTATTGGATTGCTGCTTTCTGTGATTTGTGTATTTGAAGACTCCGTTAGTTTTTTGTGCTCTAAAAAAGGATAGGCTGTAATTGGAATCACCAGAATTAAGTTCGTATATATCTGCTAGTATTTCTGGAATATCTTCTTTGTTTGAATTAGTTTGGTTATTATATAATAGAGTATCTATACCTCGAAAGTATTTTGTCCCTTTTATTCTGCGGACTTTGTTCCATTTAATGCCTAAGGGAGTGGAAGGATTTATTGAAGAAACGTACTTTTTCCAACTTTCTAGTTTTGCTTTTTTGATTAATTGTCTGCTTTGAGCTCTGAGATTTTTGAACCTTAAAAGGTTTTCGATAGGTTTATGTTTCTTGTAAACGTTAAAAGCGTGTTTAGATAAAGTGAGTGCTTGTGCAATTTCGTTATTCCACCAAGGAACTGGCTGCCTTTGACTCGATTTTGTTTTTCCTACTGCGATTGTTGCTGCAGAAATAATAATATTATTAAATATTTCAAGATTTTGGTTTGCGTTATTGGTTAAATTAGATTTTTTTGTTTGTTCTTCTATCAGTGTTCGATATAAATTCCAATCAGCTGACTTTATTTTCCATGTCTGGTGAATTGGAGACGTTGATTTATCATTAGTGTTTATGGTTATTGTGATAGGGAAATGATCACTATCATACAAATACCCCAATGTGTCCCAGTACAATAAAGGAGCTAGCGACGGACTGCATAAAGAGAGATCTATGGCAGAAAATGTACCATTGTATGAATTGAACCTAGTAGATTTGCCAGTGTTTAGTAAAACTAAATTTAAATTATCAATGAGATTATTTAGGAGATTACCACATTTGTCGGTTTTGCTACTTCTCCAAGTACTGTTGTGACAGTTAAAATAACCTAATATTATTTTTGGGTGTGGAATTTGGTTAAAATCATTGCTCAGTTCAGTTATGTCTAAATCAGTAATCTACCTTTTCCATAGAACACAGCTCTATATTGGTTTCACCTCTCTCCATTTTCATATAGTCCTAGTCAAAAAAATTAAATACAACAGCATTTTCTTTCGTGTGTGGATAATTAAACCAATTATTCTAACTTAGTTCTCGACGATTGACTGGCAAAGAGATTTAGGTAGCTCAACAGTAGCTGGAATAGATAAATCCATATAATATTATTAGTTACTATGTAATAATATGTATATAATAATAGTTTATAGATTGGCGATACAATTAAACATGTGTGTTAAAAATATATTGAAATGATTTCAATATGTTAAAAAGGATACAACTTAAATGGATTTTTATATGAGTTTGTTGTTCATAAATTTCATGAAGCCATCACAATGTGGGTTCGACTCTGAAATAAAAGAGAGAAAAAGATTAGTAAATTGTTAAATAAATTAATATTGACTTACCCGGTATAGTGTTAATAATTTCTGAATAGAATAGTTGCCTAGTGTATAGGTGAATCGTCTAAACCTTAAAAAGAACAAAAAAGAAGAATTTTAAAAAAATATTTAAACATAGAAATTTTAAAAACGTCAGAAATAAACTGTCAAGCAAGTTTGTGGGAGCTAAATTAATAGGGGTTTTGTTAAACAAGAAATTACAATGATGTGGAGATGAAAAGAATAAATTGTATTAGTATTGTAATAGAATAAGTTTTATATCTGAACATTTTTTTTATAAATTCCCAAATTAGATGTGATTAAAGTGATTATGAGAAATTAATGTGGATTGATAAATGTATCAGAACAGGACAGTTTTATGGTTTAAAATATTTAAATAGAAGACAGAAAAAAAAGACGTTGGTTGCGGTTAGCAACGGATAATAATGGGTTTTTTGAGGAAGGCCGACGTAGGATTTTATGACGAAAGGATCCCTGAAACTGTGGAATAGGTCGGGAATGTTTTTTTACTCGTCTAATTAGAATTTGTTTTTCCACAGTTTCCACAGCAGAGATATCCAGAATTTGTTCCAGAGAGTAAGAGAAAAAATTTGACTTATAAATTATTTTGGAGTACAGAAATGTCATTTAAATTGAGAAAATTAAAATTCATGAATTAACGTAATTGCGATAGGCCTTAAAAATTGAAAATATTAATGATCATTAAATAAAAATAGAATAGTACGTACCTTAACTTCCGAAGAGAGGATTGATATTCCAGTTTCACCGATTATTTTGCGAGTAGTTAGTTTTCTTTAAAGAAATCAGAACTGTTTTAAAGTGAGGTTGGATAATAATTTTGGGGATCATTTAAAATTTTGATTATATTTGAATAGTCAGCGGAATAAAGTGTTCATTTTATTTTTCTTTATAGTTCATTTAAACACTTTATAAAGTTGCAATATTTATTTAGTTTTTAGGTACTTGTAGAGAGTCTCCACATTTTGTAAAAAATTTTTATTGTCACGACCCTAAATCACATTAAGATTTACACGATTCCTATTTTTGTAATTTTTTTAAAGGCAACCCAAGTTGCAGACGAATTTTATTGTTTATATTAAATTTGTTCAATATTAATAAATACCGTGCTTTATTTGGGTTAATTTATAAAAAGTCTAAAGTAAACTTTGGTTTAATTTCTTTTGAACTCTACCAGGAGACTACAGAGTCGACGTCACACAGTGACAGATAGCTTAGAACACATAATTGAGCTAGCCGAGTATTAAATGAAATATTAAACGAATATTAAATTAAACAAAGAACCACATATTTTAAAATTACAACATTTATTATAAAAAAAATAAAATTAATAAAATACAACTTTTTCAATATATATCACATTAGAAACGGTTAGCTAGAAATTATCCAGAATGATACTCACAATTTATAAACTAGTGTTACAATTATAATTATTCATCGCTTTTGCATTATGTGAACTACTTTCTATGGCTAAATCAAAACAGAAATGATCAGACATACATTTTTGTTTTGACTTTTCCATAGAACACAGCTCTATATCGGTTTTATCTATCTCCATTTTCATATAGTCCTAGTCAAAATAATTCAATACAACAGCATTTTCTTTTGTGGTGGATAATTAAACCAATTATTCCAACTAGTTCTCGAGGATTGACTGGCAAAGAGATTTACTGAACAGTAGCTGGAATAGATAAATCCATAAAATATTATTAGTTACTATGTAATAATATGAATATGTTAGTTCATAGATTGGCGATAAAGTTAAGCATGTTGTTAAAAATATATATCACATTAGAAACGGTTAGCTAGAAGTTATCCATAATGATACTCACAATTATAAACTAGTGTTACAATTATAATTCTTCATCGCTTTTGCATTATGTGAACTACTTTCTATGGCTAAATCAAAACAAAAATGATCAGACATACATTTTTGTTTTGACTTTTCCATAGAACACAGCTCTATATTGGTTTTATCTATCTCCTTTTTCATATAGTCCTAGTCAAAAGAATTCAATACAACAGCATCTTCTTTTGTGGTGGATAATTAAACCAATTATTCCAACTAGTTCTCGAGGATTGACTGGCAAAGAGATTTACTGAACAGTAGCTGGAATAGATAAATCCATAAAATATTATTAGTTACTATGTAATAATACGAATATGTTAGTTCATAGATTGGCGATAAAGTTACACATGTGTGTTAAAAGTATATATCACACTAGAAACGGTTATTTAGAAGTTATCCAGAATGATACTCACAATTTTTAAACTAGTGTTAAAATTATAATTATTCATTGGGTTTGCATTATGTGAACTACTTTCTAAAGAGAAATCAAAACAAAGACGATAAGATATACATATTTGGATTAACTTCTCCATATAACACAGGTCTAAATTGGTTCCGTTTCTATCTATTTTCAGATATTGTTAGTCAAAAGAGATCAATATAATGGCTTTTTTTCGTGGTGCATAAATAAACCAAATATTTCAATTATTTTCCAAAAATTGTCTGGCAAAGAGATTTTGTGTACTCTACTTTGCGACTCTACTGTAGCTGAAATAGGTAAACGATAATTATAATAGTATTAGCAATATAGTATAAGATGAATATAATATTAGTTGACGATAGACATTGGAGATAGAATTAAACATGTATGTTAAAAGTTTATAACAGAATAGAAACGGTTATCCAGAAGTTTGATTCTATATTAAATTTATATGTAATTAATCCACAATTGTGGCTGAACACCGCATAAACATATTATGTTGTCCGCATATTAACTATTAAAGTTGCGATGACAACTAATCCTTGATTTGCTAATAAGAGAGATATAATTTAATATAATAATTTGATAATAGAGAATAATTCGAAGTTGGAGTAGGGTTTCTGTCCCCAACAAAATTTTCTAAATTAATGAAAAAAATGAAACGAATTTTTCTTTAGTTTAAATGCTGCACGAGGAACCAAAACAGAAATCTGATCTCAAGAATAATGGTAATTAATCGAAAAACGTGCGTAGCCCAAATTAATCTTCTTCTAAATGTGCCTATCTTCTGGAGTTGTTAGTGATCATATTAAACCATCTTATTTTAATTACATCAGCTCGAAATAGATCAGTTGACGATAGCCCAGTCCACTTCCTAAGATTGAGCAGTCAGCATATATATCTACGTCCAGGGCCTCTCCTACCCTCAATTTTGCCTTGTAGAATCAACTACAGATGTCGGCATTTATCATTACGCATGATACGCAGATGATGCCGAAGTAGCACCACATTTCAAATGCCTCTAGTCGTTTTATGTCATCTTCTCTAAGGCTCCAGATTTCTACTCCATATAGGAGGACACTAAATATTAGCGAATACTAAAGATGGGTAGAACCGAAATTAGAAGTACTGTTTTGGATCCTTAACACAATTGTTCAAGTAAAAAAAAAAACTAATTGTTCATTACTTCAAATTTTTCGCAAATGGAATCATACATTAATAACAACTGATTTCAAAAATTGATTGATAGAAGAACGTAGGTAATGGAATGGTAGCTGACATTGGTAAAAAGGGAATTATAAATTTGCTTCAAAAGTACTGTTTTAGATCGGGTATTAAATCTATTGGCGAAGATACTACAAATAGCTACAGGAAGATTACAAAAAATAATACTCACAAACCTTCTGTACCTCAAATTGGTAACAAAAATAATAATAACATCTTTAAAAAGTATGAAATAGCTTAAAAATAATACTCACAATTAAACAATTAGTGCTACAATTTTTTTTTGCATTATGTGAACTACATTGTCTAAAGTAAACAAGCTGTATACGATCAGGTAAATTTATTTGGATTGACGCCTTCATACAATACAACTCAAAACTGATTCCTTATATCCATTTTCCTATATTTCTAGTCAACAAAGATCAATGCAAGATCAGTCAACAGTTGATCATATTCTTGTAGAGTGTCACCACATCATTGGATCAACAAGTGACATCTTAGGAGAAAAATGTAAAATTAAACTTTAATATCTATAAATTAATTATCTCGTATATATGTTTATATGTCGCTAATAACCTTAGAGGTTGATGCGACAATGTTTGTAATGTAAAAAAACATTCTAAAAACTGATTTCGAGAATTGATTGATAGAATAACCTAGCTAATCGTATGGCATTTCACATTAGTAAAAAAACAATTATAAATTTACTTTAAAATACTGTTTTGGATTGGCTATTAAATATATTGGCGATAATACCAGAAACATCTATAAGAAGTTCGAAATAGGTTACTAACTCATACTCACAATTTATAAACTAGTGATAAAATTATAAGTATTCATTGTTTTTGCAGTATGTGAACTACTTTCTACGGAAGCACCAAACCAAACATGATCAAATATACATGTTTGAATTGATGTAGCCATAGAACACAGCTCTAAATTGGTTACAACGATATCCATCTTCCCATATCTCTAGTCAAAGCAGATCGATACAATGGCTTCTTCTATTGTAGTGCATAAATAAACCAAATATTCCAATTAGTTTCCGAGAATTGTCTTAGATTAAGGTATCTCTACTGAAATATGTAAAACTGTATAATGTTATTATGAATATAATGTTAGTTATTAGGGTAGCGGTTAGGAACTCCTTTGGATTCTATTGGATAGTCCTATCAGGTAAAGTGAATCAATCCCTACCCTCTGTAGATTAAAGGAGCTTCTTGACCTGGGTCAAGACACAGCAGGAACGCCTGCTAAGGGTCCCTTGTCCAGGGTCACGAATGAAGTCCAGAATGACATCCAAGGCGACAAAGAAATACTTTCGGTACGGCCATGATACTATAACAAACTAGATATGCTCACTTGCAGTTCTAATTTTAACCGACTTTGCGCATTGCGTCATAGCGAGACAAAGCCAGGGGACGATGATTTAACGATGCATCATATGGCAACGTTCTTCTACTACAGTAATGAACAACTTCGAAACTTAAACTGTTAACGGTAAGTATACATCGATGCCATATCTTGCACTTAGAAGTCATAATTAGTTACTTCTGTAAAAACGTAGTTTGAAAATTAATAAGTAATTTGTAAAATGAATTAAAGAAATATATGAATCTACGATTTGATTGTGTGTATTACAAACAAAATAAATATTGGTACAAAACATAAATTAAATATAAAAGGCCGGTAAAATGTAAAGAATTTGACCATAAAGGAAATGCGTGTCATACTTGAGACTTTAGGAGTATCATTTAGACATTTATTTTACAATCTTTGTGACTTTTCTCTTGCGGATATTGCAATTATCTTTAATATTTTTATTTTTATTTAGAATTTTAAAATATTTTACATCTAAAAATAAAGTAATTTTACATATTCGCTAACATTTACATATTTGACAGCTTCTATTAAGTTTTTTAAATAATTTTTTGTTATTTTTAGTGTGTTGCCATTATAACTACGAAAAATATGTTCCAGTTCACTACATACTAGATACATACAACGTAACTTTTTTTAAAGACCTATCAAAAATAAACTATTACTTCAAGTTCTATTAAAGTAGGCATTAGTATATATTATTATCTAACACAACATAATTAACATAAACACTTATGAGCATTTAACTTGCCGTCATTAAAGTTGTCTCGGGCTTACGTCACAAGAACATGCGCGTTGACTTATCTTTTTTTTTTGTTATAGTATCATGCAGTACGGCAAAGATGGCGGACTTGGAAACCCTTGATTTTAGGGATAGTATAAGATCACAACCCACGGCGTCTGATCCAGAGTGAGCAGCCGCAAAACTGCAGAATGGCCGGCTCAAACAGACACTCACCAACACGTCTAGCCAGCTTGGTGTTTAAAGGCTAAATACCCTTCACAAAAATGTCAGTAGAAAACACGCAAATATCCTAGTCAAGTAGAAAATTATTTCCAGAATCTTGTACTAATAAATTATCAGTCTGTCCCATGGATTGAGCACAAAAAATTGACAAAGACAGGAAAAAATTACACGAGAAGATGGACATGGCAAAGTACTAATAGAAAAACTCAAAACAAAATAGATTTTATTATCACGGACAAAAAACACACCGTTAAAGACATAACGGTTCTAAATATATTTGATACCAGTAGCGATCTTAGAATGGTACGAGGTAAAATAGAAATAAGCTTAAAGAAGGACAGGCATAAGATGATTAAAAAGAAACCCAAATCAAATCATGGAATATATTTAGTAGTCCTGAACCAGAATATAATATCAGCAACTTAACACTAGAAGCACCAGCATTTGTGCATACCTAGAAGCACCACCGGCGGTCAAAATGACGGATATTAGAATTTTCTATTGCCAACCGTTTCTGTATTTTTTTTTTATTTGATAAAAACCTATATTGAGTTATTAACTACTAATAAAAGACATATCTAATATATTTAAATAAATTATTTAATTATTTAAGTCCAATTTATGCAGTAGCAAAATTTTTCAATTTTGCTTGTACATGACCCACGCACAAATTTTTTACATATATGACAAATTTCAAATGTTTTATTTTGTTGCAATACCCTGTTTGACACTGCTTACGTTTATTATTTGGTGGTTTTTTTTGTACCTCTTGGATTTGTATCCGTTGGTGTTGTCCTGCCCTTAGTCATGTGCTAAATGAAGTAGGAAATCCTGCCTAGATATTTGACTGCCCGTAACTTTCTTATACAAAACCCAAGCATTTATTCCTGCCATATATAAGATATTTAAACGTACGAAATAGATAAACGTACATTATCGCCATGAGTATGTTATATCTACATATTATTATGAATACTACCTTAGTTAATTAGTTGAAGATATATTCAAACTACGATTACAATTAAACATTATTTTGCGGTAAATAAACAACTTTTCATAAAGCTATTTAAAACACATTTATGATTTTAGATTGTGTACCTTATAAAAAACGTTTTGAAATTGGTCTAAAATTTCTGTCCCTACACTATGTCTCACAATTTTTCAAGTCAAAGAAAAAAATGCAACGAATTTTTCTTTAGTTTAAATGCACAAAGTTTAAAAACAAACTGTTAAAGACATCGCGGTTGTAAACAGATTTTTTACCAGTAGCGATCTAAGAATGGTATGAGGTAAATTAGAAATAAGCTTAAAGGACAGGCATAAGACGATTAAAAAGAAACACAAATCAAATTATGGATGAAACCATCAGATGCAGATAGATTTCACCAAAGTATTTCCGACACACTTAGTGATCCTGAAACAGAATATAATATAACCAACTTAGAAAATAAATTAACAAATTCATTACTGGAAAGTCAAAACAAATACTGTCCAAATATTAGAAAAACTTCTAAACTACTATTGTGAATTGGCTATTAAATATATTGGCGACAATACTACAAACATCTAAAAAGTTTGAATTAGATACTAATACTCACAATTTATAAACTAGTAATATAATTATAATTATTCATTGTTTTTGCAGTATGTGAACTACTTTCTACGGAAGCACCAAATCAAACACGATCATATAATTCAATACATGTTTGAACTGATCCTGCCATATAACAAAGCTCTAAGTTGGTTTCATCTTAATGTTTCTAGTGAAAGCAGATCAATACAACGGCTTCATCTATTGCACTGCATAAATATACCAAATATTCCAATTATTTTCCGAGAATCGTCTGAGATTTAGGTGTCTCTAATGAAATACGTCAAACTGTGTATTATTATGAATATAATGTTAGTTATTAGATTGGCAATAGAATTAAACATGTAAGTTAAAAGTTTATAACACAATAAAAACGGTAATCCAGAAGTTCGATTCGATATTAAATTTATATGTGATTAATCCACAATTGTAGCCGAACACCATATTAGCAGACTGTTTAACTTTCACACTCCAATAAGAAAAAAGTTTTAATTTAAATAATTGATAGATTCTACAGTTACTTAATGGAAATTCATTTTATGTAACAATAAAACAGTGAAAATTTTGTTTTCAAAACTTCCACAAAAATTGATTATATAATCAATATCAATGCAGCTGTTTCGGCTGATTGCCTTTCTCAAGTGATCTATTTTTAGCATGCGTTTACCCTTTATAGTCCTTAATAAAATAGGCTGAGGAGGGGAGCACTGTTTGTCTTATGTTAGTCATTCAGAACTATATCTGTGTTTTTTAATTGATTACTTGCCATAGATTCTAACAAAGACAGCTTAAGGCCTTTAAAACGAATGTAAAGAATTTTAAATTAGTCCTTAACAGAATGATTATGATCTAGAAGGTGAAGTGCGTATGTAGAATCTGCTTTTCTATAATTGAAATTCCTTTTATGTTCCGCTATTCGTTTATTACAATTTCCACCAGTTTGACCGATGTAAGTTTTTGGGCAGTAGCCACATTTTAGTTTGTATACACTATTGTGTAAGCGCTTTTTATTTTGGCTCTTGTTGTTTTTAATATATTTTTATTATAATTAATATATATATATATATATATAATATATATAAATATATAATATATAGATATATATATATATATATATATATATATAATATATATATTATATATATATTAAGTTGTTATTTGTTCTGAAAACTGGTGTTATTCCTTTCTTTTTATGTGTTTCTCTATTTTTGTTTTTGTTGATATAGACAAATATAGACAGAGATAACAGAAATTCTGATGTCAAAATCCAACTTTGAGATAAAATTAAATATCATTAAGCACATGACAGTAAACAATGGATACAACGAACAAACAATTCATACAATTTTAAATCAAAAACTGCCCAAGAAAGCCTTGAAATTAGTATTTTCTCCACCAGAGAAAAAATCCAGTACCGTCGGCTAGATTACATATACAGGCAAAATATCAACAAAAATAGCTCAACACATAAAAAAGAAAAGAATAACACCAGTTTTCAGAACAAATAACAACAGCAAGACCCAAAATAAAAAGCACTTATACAGACATGTACACAAACTTAAATGTGGCGATTTCCCAAAAACGTACCTAGGTCAAACTGGTAGAAATTTTAATAAACGAATGTCAGAACATAAAATAAAAGGGATTTCAATAATAGAAAAACAGATTCCACATACGCACTTCACCTTCTATATCATAATCATTCTTTTCACAACGAATTAAAAATTCTTCACATTCAAAATAAAGGCCTTACGCTATCTTTGCTAGAATCTATGGAAATTAACAAATTAAAAAAACAGATATAATTCTGAAAGACCAACTTAAGACAAACAGTTCTCCCCTTCTCAACCTATTTTGTTAAAGACTATAAAGTGTAAACACATGCAAAAAATGGATCACTTGAGAAAGGCAATCAGCCGAACCAGATGTAGTGATAAGATTATATAATAAAGAAATAAATAATAGAAAAACATCCGTAGCCCAAATTGATAAAAAACGAAGAATATAATTAGTTCAAAAGTACAGTTTTGGATCTATAACGCAATCTTGCAGGTAAAAAAAATTAAAATAAATGTTCATTACTTCATATTTTTTCACAAAAGAAGTACTTAACATATTCTAAAAACTGATTTGGAGAATTTATTAATCGCATAACGTAGCTAATAAATTGGCAATAGTAAAAAGAGAATCATAAATTTACTTCAAAAGTACTGTTTTAAATCGGGTATTAAATATGTATTTTCGAAGATACTACAAATATCTATAGGAAGTTTGAAATACATTACAAATAATAATACTTACAATTTATAAAGTAGTAAGAGAATTATATTTATTCATTTTTTTTGTAGTATGTGAACTACTTTCTAAGGAGATACTAAATCACACATGATCAGATATACATGTTTGGTTTAGGAGCTCCGTAGAACACAGCCCTAAATTGGTTCCATTTCTATCCATTTTCATATATTCCTAGCTAAAGAAATAAATACAACAGGTTTTCTTTCTTGGTGCATAAATAAACCAAATATTTCAATTCGTTCCCGAGAATTACCTGACAAACAGATTTAGGTAACTCATCAGTAGCTGAAATAGGTAAAACCATATAATAATATTAGTTAATATGTAATATTATGAATATAATGTTAGTTAATAAATTGGCGATAAGATTAAACATGTATGCTACAAGCTTATAACACAAGAAAAACGGTTATCCAGAAGTTCGATTCGATGTTAAATTAATATGTGATTAATCCACAATTGTAGCTGAACACCAAATAAACATAGTGTTTAACTTTCACACGTCAAAAAGAAAACAGTTTTAGAATATGTTGTCCAATAATTAACTATTAAAGCTACAATGACAAATAATCCTTGATTTGCGTTATGAAAAAGTTGCTTTTTGCAAGGCATGCAAAAACAACTGGCTTAGATATACCAGATTAGACTGCTTAGCTCATAGAAAAGAATCGGTAATTTGAGTCGGATTTCTGACCCCAACACAATTTTCAGTCAACGAAAAATATTCAACGAATTTTGCATGGGTTATTAAAGTATAAAATAGCTTAAAAAAAATACTCACAATTAAACAATTAGTGCTAGAGTAATTAAGCCTTATACGATCAAGTATATTTATTTGGATTGACGCCTTCATAGAATACAGCCCTTTATCCATCTTCCTATATTTCTAGTCAACAAAGATTAATACAACGGCTTTTTCTTTCATGGTGTTCCAATTAGTTTTCGAAAATGTTTTACAAAAAAGTAACCAAAAGTAAAAGTAGAGTGTCAAAGATACCAGTTGCAAAGAGAGACCAATCGTATGGCATTTTACATTGGTAAAAAGAGAGTTATAAATTTACTTCAAACGTACTGTTTTGGATCGATTATAAGATATATTACAAACAAAATACTACAAACATAAAACATTTTAAAAGAGATCTCTAACTAATACTCATGGTTTATTAACTAGTGATAAAATTATAATTATTAATTGTTTTTGCATTATGTGAACTGCTTTCTACGGAAACACCAAAACAAACACGATCAGATAAACATGTTTAAATTGACGTTACCAGAGAACACAGCTCGAAACTTTCCATATCTCTAGTTAAAGGAAATCGATACAACGGTATCGATTCTTCTTCTTATTCTTCTTTAGTAGTGTATAAATAGACAAAATATTCCAATTAGTTTCTGAGAATTGTCTGAGATTTAGGTGTCTCTACTGAAATATGTAAAACTGTATAATATTATGAATATAATGTTAGTTATTAGGGTAGCGGGTAGGAACTCCTTTGGATTCTATTGGATAGTAATATCAGGAAAAGTGAATCAATCCCTGCTCTCCGCAGATTCCAGGAGCTTTTTGACCTGGGTCAAGACACAGCAGGAACAGCTGCTTAGCATCCCTTGTCCAGGGTCACAGATGAAGTCCAAAACGACATCCAAGACGACAAAGAAATATTTTCGGTACGGCGAAGATGGAGAAGTTGGAAACCCTTAATTTTAGGGATAGGATAAGATCACAACCAGTGGCGTCTGATCCAGAGTGGGCGGTCGAAAATGGCAAAATGAGCGGCTTAAATAAATACTTACCAACACGTCTAGCCAGTGTGGTATTTAAAGGCTAAATACCCCCCCCCCCGAAAATGTCAGTTGAAAACACGCAAATACCCCAGTTAAGTAGGATTATAATAATAATAATTATAATAATAATTATTCCCAGTACCTTATACTGATAAATTATGAGTCTATCCCATGAATTGGGAACAAAAAATTGACAAAGATAGGAAAACGTGACCGGAGAAGATGGACATGGCAAAGTCCTAATAGAAAAACTCAAAACGAAATAGACTTTATTGTTACGGACAAAAACACACGGTTAAAGACATCACAGTTCTAAAGAGATTTGTTACCACTAGCGATGTTAGAGTACAAGGTAAAATAGAAATAAGCCTAAAAAAGGACAGGCATAAGACGATTAAAAAGAAAAGAAAAATCAAATCATGGATGAAAACATTAGATATAGATATATTTCAGCAATGTGTTTCCGATATGCTTAGTAGTATATCGGGTAGTAGTACTGAAACAAAAAATAATATAAACTACTTAAAAAATAAATTAACATAAAGTGCTTTATTGGAAAGTCAAAACAAATACTGTCCAAATAATAGAAAAACTTCTAAACTACTATTTTGAATTGGCTGTTAAATATATTGACGACAATACTACAAACATCTATAAGAAGTTTAAAATAGGTTGCTAACTTCTTCTTTTTCTTCTTCGTGCGACTAGGATTACTACTATTTGTCTTCTGCCTATTATTCAGTTTCAGTCATTGTTCACAGTACATTATCTTTCTATCTTTTTGGCGGCCTTCCAACGGGTCTTCTATTATACGGCTTGTTGATTTAACAGATGTTCGTTAATCTATCCTGTCCCATTCGGTTTATATGTTCGTCCAGTTTTTTTTGTCACTTTTTTTTTTTCTGTCTGTTAATGATATGTCCGCTATTGATCTGAATACTTTCATTTCATTATTGTTAATTTGTTGTTTTGTCTTTCTTGTATCGGTCCTTGTATCCGCTGTATATGTTAGTATTGGTCTTGTATACTTTTATTTTCATTTCCGTGGTCAGATATTTGTTTCTCCATATGGTTTCTTGTCGCTTTTGATGCTTGTCTTGTGGTTTCTGTTCTTGTATCCTTGTCACTGGTGATCTCTACTTCTAAGTAATTGAATTTCATTACTTGTTCTACAATTTTGCAGTCTATCTCTAGTTTGCGTGTACGCGGCTATTTACTGATCACTATACATTTAGTTTTTTCTACGATATTCTCATATTAAGTTTGTTTGCTGTGATATTGAAGGTGTGGAGCTGTCTTTGTAGGTCATCTTCGTTATCAACAATTTGTACTACATTGCCGGCATAGCAAAGTATCGTGATTTTATGCGCTCCCATGTGGTATCTGTGACGTTTTCTTACTTCGTAAATTAACTGATTCATCACCATATTGAACAATAACGGGCTGAGTGAGTCTCCTTGGCGGATTCCTCCTTTTAGATCTATGCATTTTGTTTCTCCTGTTGGCATTATAGCTCTGGTCTGGATACTCTAGTCTGGTTACTAACCAATACTGACAATTTATTAACTAGTGATAAAATTATAATTATTTATTGGTTTTGCATTATGTGTACTACTTTCTACGGCAACGCCAAAACAAACACGATCAGATATACATGTTTGAATTGATGTTACCATAGAACACAGCTCTGAACTGGTTCCATCTATCTCCATCTTTCAATATTTCTAGTGAAAGTAGATCGATACAACGGCTTCTTCTATCGTAGTGCATAAATCAACCAAATATTCTAATTATTTTCCGAGAATTGTCTGAGATATAGGTATCTCTACTGAAATATGTAAAACTGTATAATCAATATAATGTTAGTTATTAGGGTAGCGGGTAGGAACTCCCTTGGATTCTATTGGATATTCCTATCAGAGAAAGTGAATCAATCCCAAGTCCAGAACGACATCCAAAGTTACAAAGACATACTTTCGGTACGGCGAAGATGGCAGAGTTGGTAACACTTGATTTTACGGATAGTATAAGATCACACCTCGCGGCGTCTGATCCAGAGTGGGCGACTGCAAATGACAGAATGAGCGGCTTAAACAAATATTTACTAACACGTCTAGACAGCGTGGTGTTTAACGGCTAAATATCCCCCACGAAAATGTCAGTTGAAAACACGCAAATACCCCAGTCAAGTAGGAAATTATTCCTAGAATCTTGTACTGATAAATTATGAGTCTGTCCCATGTATCGGAAACAAAAAATTGACAAAGACAGAAAAAAGTGACCGAGAAGATGGACATGGCAAAGTTCTAATGGAAAAACTCAAAACGAAATAGATTTTATTATCACGGACAAAAAACACACCGTTTAAGACATCACGATTCCAAAGAGATTTGTTACCACTAGCGATATTAGAATTGTACAAGGTAAAATAGAAATAAGCCTAAAGAAGGACAGGCATAAGCTGATTAAAAAGAAAAACAAATCAAATCATGGATGAAAACATCAGATGTAGATAGATTTCAGCAATGTGTTTCCGATATACTTATACCGGGTAGTAGTACTCAAACAAAAAATAATATAAACGACTAAAATAATAAATCAACAAATGCTGTATTGGAAAGTCAAAACAAATACTGTCCAAATATTATAAAAACTTCTTAACTACTATTTTGAATTGGCTATTAAATATATTGGCGACAATACTACAAACATCTAAGAAGTTTGGAATAGGTTACTAACTAATACTCACAATTTATAAACTAGTGATAAAATTACAATTATTCCTTTTTTGTGCAGTATGTGAGCTACCTTCTACCGAAGCACCAAATCAAACACGATCAGATATACATGTTTGAATTGATCCTGCTTTAGAACAGAGCTCTAAATTGGTTCCATCTATATCCATCTTTCAATATTTCTAGTGAAAGCAGATCGATACAACGGTTTCTTCTTTTTTAGTGCAAAAATAAAAACCAATATTCCAATTATTTTCCGAGAATCGTCTCAGATTTAGGTGTCTCTACTGAAATATGTAAAACTGTATATTATTATAAATATAATGTTAGTTATTAGATTGGCAATATAATTAAACATGCATTTTATAAGTTTATAACACAATAAATACGGTAATCCAGAAGTTCAATTCGATTATAGCGATAACAAGCGAGTCCTAATTTCCAGCGTTTTCTGTTGAAGCAATATTCAGTTGTTAGACCTCTGGCGGTCATTACATCGTCGACATCGTCTCTCCAGGATCGCCTTGGTCTACCTCGTTTTTATCTAGTTGGCGGAGTCCATTTTTCTATTTTTTTTCGGCCATCTATTTTCCGGAATTCTCTGAAGGTGTCCATACCAGTTAAGTCTTTTGGCTTCGATTGTGTCTATTATGTCTAGATCGATTTACATTTCTCTCCGAATATCTGAACAACACAATTGTAGCTGAACACTATACTAGCAGAGTGTTTAACTTTCACATGCCGATAAAAAAATAGCTTTAGCATATGTTATATTTATAAACGCATAAAAAAGAAAAGAATAAAACCAGTTTTCAGAACAAATAACAAGAGCCAAAATAAAAAGCACTTATACAGTGATGTATATAAATTTAAATGTGGCGACTGCCCAAATACGTACATAGGTCAAACTGGTAGACATTTTAATAAACGGATATCAGAACATAAAATAAAAGGGTTTTCAATAATAGAAAAACAGATTCCACATACGCACTTCACCTTCTATATCATAATTATTCTTTTCATAACGAATTAAAAATTCTTTACATTCAAAATAAAGGCCTTAAGCTATCTTTGTCAAAATCTATGAAAATGAACAAATTAAAAAAACACAGGATATAATTCTGAATGACCAACTTGAGACAAACAGTTCTCCCCTTCTGAACCTATTTCATTGAAGACTAAGGGTAAACGCATGCCAAAAATAGATCACTTGAGAAAGACAATCAGCCGACAGCTGTAGTGATGAGATTATATAATAAATGTTTGTAGAAATTTCGAAAACAACGTTTTCAGTGTTTTATTGTTACAATTTTTCTGTAGTTTAAATGCTTCTCGCAGTAAACAACACATTCTGAAAACTGATCTCAACAAATAAATGGAAAAACGTCCGTAGCCCAAATTGATAAAAAACGAAGAACATACTTAAAAAGTACTGTTTTGGATCTATAACACAATCTTGCAGGTCAAAGAAAAAAATTTAAATAATTGTTCATTACTTCATATTTTCCACATAAGAAGTACTAAACGTATTCTAAAAACTGATTTCGAGAATTTGTTTATAGAATAACGTAGCTAATAAAATGGCAGTTCATATTAATAAAAAGAGAATCATAAATTTACTTCAAAAATACTGTTTTGGATTGGCTATTAAATATATTGGCGAGAATACTACAAATATGTATAAGAGGTTTAATATAGGTTACAAATACCACTCACAATTTATAAAGTAGTGATAAATTTATAATTATTCATTGTTTTTTGCATTATGTGAACTACTTTCTAAGGAGCAGTTAATCCATATACAATCAGGTATACATATATTTGCATTAACGGCTCCATAAAATACAGCTCGAAATTGGTTCCATCTATATCCATCTTCTTATACTTTTACTCAACGGAGATCAATAAAATGGCTTTTTCTTTGTTGATACATAAATAAACTAATAAATATTGCAGGTTTTTCAGACAATTTTCTGGCAAAGCGAGATGACGCAACTGTAGCTGAAATAGGTAAACGTACTTATCGCCATGAATATGTTATACCTACATATTATTATGAATACTACATTAGTTACTTAGTTAAAGATATATTAAACCTACGATTATAATTAAACATTATTTTGCGGTAAATAAACAACTTTTCACAAAACTATTTGAAACATATTTAGGATTTTAGATTGTGTACCTTATAGAAAACGTTTTGAAATTGTTGTAAAATTTCTGTCCCTACACATTACGTCTCACAATTTTTTAAGTAAAAGAAAAATATGCAACAAATTTTTCTTTAGTTTAAATGCGCAATGGAAGCAACGCATTCTGAAAAATTCTCTCTTGAATTAACTATTAGAAAACCATCTAAACTACTGTTTTGGATTGGCTATTAAATATATTAGCGAAAATATTACAAACATCAACAGGGTGGTGAATCGTCAAACGGGCCATAGGAAACTCAATGGGAAATTCTAAATTGTTGAATTCCTGCTTCTCTAATTATTTTACACCAAAAGTCATGGGAAACTATTTGTAGAGGACTCAAATATGTATCGAAAACAACTGTTAAAATTGTTCTACGACTTAAACGTATTCCAAAATTATGCTAAAATATAATACATTTTTCAGGCCACCCATAAAAGTCAGACCCGACGCCGTGAAAAAATCTGTATTACATGTTGCGTTTTGTCATATAGATGTTTCTAATATTTGACACTATTTAAATAAACTATATTATATTTATCTATGATTTAAATGGCCAAAATTTTGTGATTTTGGCCATTTAAAAAAGCCATGTTAAAAAAAATTAAGTTGATTAAAAAATGTACTCAGTTGAGGAGAAAAGAGCAATAATAAAAATGTTTTATTCATGTTTTATTATAACATTTGTTATAGTTTTATGTATAGAAATTATTATATACCTATTATTATTAGGAATAAAGATCACAGTAACAGTATATTGGAATTCACTGAATTGTATAACTTAACATGGAATTAAATTTTAGTGTATTAGAATATCTTACTTAAATAAAGATCCGGTAGTGGCAGGAAAAACTTCGCGCTATTACCTGAATACAACATTATACGATTTTTCGTCAACTGAGTACATTTCATTATATATATATATTATTATATATATATATATATATATATATATTATATATATATATATATATATATATATATAATATATATATAATATATATAATATATATTATATATATATATATATATATATATATATACTTCTAGCGGTTAATATGGGCTCCGTACTAAAACGGTATTATATTAACTCCAGGAGAATATACGCCGTGTATATTATTATCTGAGTAGCGCTTTATGTAGACTCCGACCAATACGTCGGATCAAGTGGACTCCGTAATAGGATCAAACATTTTTGGGATCCGTATATAACTTTTCCCGTACACTTCTTAACTCCTGCGATGTTGCCAATAATTGTATTAGTAGTAGATTTTTAAATTTTATAGGTGGTACATTTTGGAACCTATTAATATGAACATCGAGTAGCGTAATCGTCTAACAGTTTAAGAACTCTTCTGTAAGATCTTTATAATTTTTCAATTACTGCAGTTTATGGCGTGTAATATTTATTTCATGAAGTAGTTAAAATTAGACTATAATAATTTATAAATTAATCTTTAATATTATAATTTTTTGCTGTCTAATTTCAATATGTTGATTTTAATTAACAAAATATTTGATGCATTAAAGTCGCGTAGCTATTTTCACCAAACATTCATTCATTTTAAAGCTATTAGTATAAAAGTCTAAAAAAAAAGTATAAAAATCTAAGGAATTTAATATGGATACACACGTCAGTGTGCTTTTCTCAAGTCTCAAGTTTCTCGAATCCATCAATCATTCATTGTATTTCTTATACTTTCATTTTAATTCTCTCCAATCAAGATTTTTAAAGCAGTTTGCTCCATTAGTCCATTTTTATTACTTTTTGTCACTATTTCTTCTTTTTCATTATCATCATCATTACGTGGCGCTACAACACTGGGGGGTCTTCGCTAACTACAAATTTTCTCTCAAGTTGATCGATTTTCCACGAATCTGTAATCAAATGAAATGTTAATATTTTGAGATATAATTGGATGTTTTCTCTCCATTGCTTACTGAGACGCCTAAGCGCATTTTTTCTTCTGTGCTAACTTCCTTCCATACCAGTTTTACAAGTTTGATATATTGGCGTCTATGCATGTGTCCGATCTACCTTAAGCGATTTATTTTTCTGAACAATATCGTTATAAAAGCTTTCTTTATTCAGTATGGGTTCTTATTCTATACGGATTTGTAGCGATATGATAATGAGGTTAAAACATTTTTCTAATTATTTTTATTTCAAATATTCGTACTTCTTCCTTATTTTTTTTAGTCAATGTCAATGATTCGCATCCATGTATTAAAATAGGTCTAAAATTTGAATTATGCTAAAAGTATTTAGTTATTGACATTATTATTAACAGTGATTATTTATCTAAGATATTTAAAGTGTTCCATATTTTGAAATTGTAGTTGTTAACTTTAATATTTTATCTAGATTTATTAAATTGGTCTTTTCTGTTGATTCGCTTGTATTTGGTTTTCATTTCGTTGATTTCTCGTGCTCTCTTTACTTTATTGAAGATGTTTGCGGACGGGAGAGTTTCTTATGAGATCTATGTCATTAGCATATGCTAGGAGTGCTTTGTACCTTGGGCCTTTAATGAATTACATCTTAAATAGGCGATATTTCCATTTTAGTAAGCTGTTCATTAATTTTTTGACTATTTGAATCGACAATCTGTATTTTATTCGACTGTTATATCACAGAGTTTCTTGGCGCATATTTTCATTCTTGGTTTTTGTGTCCCGTATCATTATTACAAAGATTTTTCTGGAGATCGACATAGGGAACCCGGTGGTATGTACATGATGTTTTCATAACCAACATCGAAAATTTATCTTACTGTAAAGTCATAATGATTTTACTAGGAAATATAGTGTTGTTTAATAATAATAAAGTTCAAGTAACAATTCCTATATGCAATACCTTGGATGATATTTCTGCTCCCCGATACCAAGTAGCAGTCCCGAAAACATTAAAACTGCTACACTCATGTTTCCTATTATCCAAAAATTAGCCAGTCCAGGACTATACTGCCCTCATAAGTGAATAGAATATGTACGGAGGTTTTTGGCAATTCAATAGGATTTTGTGTGTTAGAATATTATTTCTCCGAGAAAGTAAAGAATATTTATTTGCTATCCGAATATAATCCATAAATTAAATATTAGAATGCTATAAAATAATGCTACTAGCAGCAAAAACGGTATAATAGTCACTAATGAGAAAATCAAATAAATGTTTTCTAACATACAAAAGAAAGGATGTAGAGTAAGGCATAACGTAACAATAAAGCTATATAATTTTGAAAGATTGCAGCGTTTTAGATATCGTAGATAACGTTGTCACATAAGAAATAAAAGGAAAAATTCAGGTAGCTAACTGATGTATATTTATAGAACCCTTATAACACTTTTAAATCCAGAAGCCTAATATAAATCTCTGAAATCAGGATATATAAAACAGTGAACCAGTGCTAATGTGTGGATATGTAACGAGAACGTATTATTTAGATCAGGATTGCTAGAAAAGCCATCAGTGGTATTTCCCGACTTACAAAGGTCCGAGTACTAACCAATACCGAACGAAACTAATGCCAAGGTCAAACACATATATAAAGATAGCAACGAGGTACAAGAACCTAAATCTCAACTCCAAAGTTGCGCTGGCTTTATCCAAAGGCTCTCTCATTAACTGCATTCCCAAGTTAAATTGGTAGGATGCCCCGAGAGAAAAAATGCCCTTAGGATGTCCACGGATGAAGGGCGCAGATTTAGGAATAATGAGACTACTTACCGAATCATCAATTTATCAACACCTGCTATCCTACCTACAATCAATACATATCTGTTGAGGACTATCAAATCAATTACATGTAATCAAACGAACTAGGCTTAAAAAAAGTATCCTAGGAAAGGCACTTCGGCAATATTGACATATATTTTTAAAACGCCATTTATGTGGCTGAGTTTGCAATAGGAATGAGGAGACAAAAAGGAAGAAATGGTAATAAAATCGTGTTGCCTTCCGACTATACGATGACGATGATCTCTATATAACGTATCTACCAACTGGATTGTAATTTTTGTGGTCAGTAGCTTATAAAAAATATTATAATGTTTTATGTCTCTCCTGAAAAATTTGTTCAAATGGAGTTGGCCGGTTTGCGAATTAAGGTATCGATATAAGAACCCTTATAACACTTTTAAATCCAGAAGCCTAATATAAATCTCTAAAATCAGGATATATAAAACAGTGAACCAGTGCTAATGTGTGGATATGTAACGAGAACGTATTATTTAGATCAGGATTGCTAGAAAAGCCATCAGTGGTATTTCCCGACTTACAAAGGTCCGAGTACTAACCAATACCGAACGAAACTAATGCCAAGGTCAAACACATATATAAAGATAGCAACGAGGTACAAGAACCTAAATCTCAACTCCAAAGTTGCGCTGGCTTTATCCAAAGGCTCTCTCATTAACTGCATTCCCAAGTTAAATTGGTAGGATGCCCCGAGAGAAAAAATGCCCTTAGGATATCCACGGATGAAGGGCGCAGATTTAGGAATAATGAGACTACTTACCAAATCATCATATTTATCAACACCTGCTATCCTACCTACAATCAATACATATCTGTTGAGGACTATCAAATCAATTACATGTAATCAAACGAACTAGGCTTAAAAAAAGTATCCTAGGAAAGGCACTTCGGCAATATTGACATATATTTTTAAAACGCCATTTATGTGGCTGAGTTTGCAATAGGAATGAGGAGACAAAAAGGAAGAAATGGTAATAAAATCTTGTTGCCTTCCGACTATACGATGACGATGATCTCTATATAACGTATAGGAAGAAATGGAGAATAACGTCTATGTTCAATTTAGAACTCGTTGGTTTTCTCCCTTTCGAATTGGGTATGTATATGTATTACCATAGAAAAAATAAAAAAAAACTATAATTATGAAACTCTATCTAAAATAGTAAAATCGATAAACAAATTTTATAAACAAAAAGATTATATAAATCCCTAATATTTAAACAGACTGCTTTACAAAAGGTGAACGAATAAGCATAAATAAATTGTCAACAAAATAAATCAGAAGAATATGACACAGTATATTGCTTAAAAAGAATTCTTATGTGACTATGCTAAAATATGATACGATCGGAAAAACGGCAATGACTTTTACAGCTGATTGCCACATAAATATTAATGTAACGCAAATATGATGATATTGCCTCGTACTGTTATATAGCAATTTGTTGTCACATTGCTGAAAGTTACTTGATGGAAATTCATTGTATCTAACAATAAAACAAGTATGCGTTTACATGTTATAGATTGTAACTGAATAAGTTGAGGAGGGGAAAACTGTTTGTCCCAAGTTGGTATTCAGAATTATGTCTGTATTTTGTAATTTGCCAATTTCCATAGGTTTAAATTTTCATGGATATCACTAGACTCGAGAGCAGTGTATGATTCCTTAGTTATGTTTTTAAAGAATAGTCGCCTGATGGAAGGTGTAATAAATAAAGCAAATACTATATTGAGTAATTATATAAGCAAAAAGTATATTAACTTTACATTAACATGAATAATATGATTGTTACTTAACTGGGTATTATACATACGCTCTACTTTACCTTAGCTTATCAGATATAAACGCTTAACACAAATGTGACGTATTTCTAGTGCAGTAAGCACATAGAGGGCCAAACCTAGGGTATTTGGTATAAAACTGATCGCAGAAGATTACATAATAAGTGCCGGCAAAGAAGCAAAGAAAAACTTAAAATGAGAGAGGACTCAAACTAGTCACTGCGGGAACCATTTAACTATGTTGAGCTTGGATCCACTATCCACGTATAAAATAAACAATATTACGGCTCCCGATTGAGGATCTGAGCACAAAACTAATTATAAAATTTTGACCAAAAATACTACAATGGCTAATATCTAAAGTCTGTAGACAAGCAAAGCAAAGACAAAGTTATCACTATGCTCTAACCTGGCAAAAACTCCAACGACCACAAAAGCTATCGGCAATATATCTATTTATTTTGTCAGCTATACAAAATAAATCTGCACATGATCCTTAATATAAACCGATAATAGAAGAAGAACTCAAACTAAAAGACAAAAGTGGCTATATATGACAGGGAAGATCGTGTACATCACAAATACTAAATCTTGCCCAACACAGCGAAGACGGGTATGAAAAATATCAGGTATGAGGAGTCGTATTTGTCAATCTCAATGCCGCTTACGACACCTTAAATTAGATGGCATTTTTTCAAAATCTATGTGATATCCCTTAGGTAATAAACTCACTTGTATTATCTGTGTATGCCTACACAACATAAGATTTTTCGTATCACTCAACGGTAAGAATAGCAGATGGAGAACGTAGAAGAACGGTCTTCTTTGGGGTACCGTAATTGCACCTACGCTGTATAACATTTACACAACCCATACCGGTAAATAGTAGGACTTTTATTATGTAGACGATACATCTATTGTTGCATAACCAAAAACTTTTGTTGCTAAAGTAGAGAAAAATCTAAATAATACCTTAAACAAAATAAAAATAGAATCTGAATCAATTTTAAGCCACACCCCGGAAAAAGTTAGGTATGCTCCTTCAATGTTCCTAACAAAGACGCTTTCACAAATCTGAACATATACCTGAACCAATAGTGTCAAGAAATCCTTAAACTCTGCACTTGCTATAAATACCTTGAAGATAGTTTCTATCACACTTTATTATTCACAGAACTTTGTTTAAAACTAAATGAAAACCTAATACTACTATAAAAATGAAATGAGAACCAAAAAAATAATATTCTCTGCAAACTTGTCAGCTAAAAATAGGGAGCACATTCTTCCACCCTTAAAACGTAGACTTAAACTCTATGCTTTTGCCGAATATACCTTGCTAGTATGGTGACATCAACACATACTTAATACGTAGATTTAGCTATAAATTAGTCAGTCAAATTGAGAGTACCTATATTAAGACTTAACATCCATACATAAGCTCTACAATATCGTAGCTATCAATCCACCTAATATCCGAAGATAAGTAGCTAGAGAACGAAAGAAATAAAGTCTAGATTCGTAACATCAACTCCGTACATACCAGCCCATTTTATGACTAGAATCGAAGAAAAAACTGGCCAGATCAACACATCTGCAGGATATACAAAAAAAAGTAAGCTACTCCTCGACATCTGAACCCTCGAAAGAAACTTCCTGATGGTAGTTATCTTCCTTAAATCTGCCAGGAGGACTCCGGTTAACCTATGTGAATGTGGGGTGGTACAAGATTCATCACACTTTCTTAGTTGACTTTATCATCCAAATCCGTCTTTTCTGAAGGAAAAGGTTAATTTATTTGAACTAAACATGTAAAGTACAGTCAGTAAGCTATTACTTATAAAGTAAAGATCATTGCAAATTTGACACTACCTCCACTTATATTGATTACATATTACCCCTAAATAATAAATAAAATATTCAGAAATATGTAATGATCGTGAAGTGATATAATTCTTGTTAGATAAATTAAGCATTCTTCCCTTTTTAGTGCACTACTACCCATTTTTACACAAAAATATCTATTTTAGCACTATATTTCGAGATAACCGTCTATCCAGAATTATATGTAATACACAGATACAACTAGAAATAAAATAATAAAAAAGCTGTATACAAGATATCATAAAACAAGAGATGAAATAAAATAAGTTTTTATTAAGAGGGTTCTTAATAAACGTATAAAGACATACTCACGTTAACAAAATACATTAGGAAATTTCCGCATATGAAACAAAATCCAATTTGGTAATGAAATCCTTTTGTATCTATAAAGCTATTTTTAGAGAAGCACGTACCTACCAAAAACAGGTAGTTATTAGTATACATATCTGTTACACACTGTAATGCGTATGAATGATAACAAAAATAAGAAGTCGATATAAACATACTTTATTGAAAGAAGTAAAAGTACACTGCTAAGAAAGTACATTGTATTTCTTACACTTTCATTTTAATCCTCTCCAATCAAGATTTTAAAGCAGCTTCACTCCATTAGTCCATGTTTGTTGTTTTTTGTCACTGTTTCTCCTTTGTCTTTCATTATCATAACGTAGCGCTACAACACTGGGTGGGTCTTCGCTAACTACAAATTTTCTCCAAGTTGATCGATTTTCCACGAATCTGTAATCAACTGAAATGTTATTTTTTTTAAATATGGCATTTTCTGTGCTAACTTCTAAGTTTGACATCTTGGCGTCTATGCATGTGTCCGATCTACTTTAAGGGATTTATTTTCCGGAACGATATCGTTATAAGAGCTTTCTTTATTTAGTATGTGTTCTTATTCTATGCAGATTTGTAGCGATATGATAATGATGTTAAAAAATGTTTAATATTTTTCTTTCAAATATTCGTAATTCTTCCTTACTTGTTTTACTCATTGTCCATGATTCGCATCTATGTATTAAAATAGGTCTAAAGTTTGAATTATTCTCTGTATTTTTTAGTGGTATTATTATTAACCGTGATAATTTATCTTATAAGATATTTAAAGTGTTCCATATTTTGGAAATTGTGATTGTTAACTTTAATATTTTATCTAGATTTATTGAATTGGTCTCCTTTGTTGATTCGCTTGTATCTGGTTTTCATTTCGTTGATTTTAAGTGAAAAATTTTTCGTGCTCTCTTCACTTTATTGAAGATGTTTGCGGACGAGAGAGTTTCTTATGAGATCTATATCATTATCAGGAGTGCTTTGTACCTTGGGCCGGTAATGGATTACGTCTTAAATAGGCGATATTTCTATTTTAGTAGGCTGTTTATTAATTTTTTGACTATTTGAAACGGTCCTGCAAGTGACAAAAGTAGGTTTATTTAATTTCGCTTCGTAATAAACTTAAAATTATTCGGGAATTAAAAGTTAGAAAATTCAACCGAGTTCAAAAATAAGTATCAAAAGTTAACTGCATACAGGTGATAGTAGTTAATAAAGAAAATACCATCAGACAAGTAAAATAAAACTATTTTAATAATTTTAACAAGTCTTAAGTAAATGAATAATTGAGTGAAAGATTAAAAAAGTGGTTTTGGCGAATGTTCGAAGGGTCGACCTGCTTAGGCATTCCTACGCGTTTTTTGTTTTTGTTTTTTTTTTGGCAGATAAGAAAGTAATTAGTGCTGACAAGAAATTAATGATCAAAATAAAAGCCACATAATTTTATTACAAAAATCCAGATCTGGCCTTAAAATAGATTTGATTAAAGTTGGGATTAGAGTTAAATTAAATTAAAATAATAAATTAAAAGTAAATGTAATACAATAACTAAATCGAATGAACAGCAAAAGAAATAATCCAGAACACGATAACTCATTCGACGAGGAGAAAGCCTTCAAAAGAAGCAAAGCCACGTTTAAGAACATCTCCAAAGGATAACATAAAAAATCGCGAAATGGAAGAACTAAAGAAACTACTAGAAGAAATAAATAAGGAGATTAAAACGGAAATAAAAGAGCTGAAAACAGAAATGAAGGAAGAAAATAGGGAGATGAGAAGATATATAAATGAAGTTAAAGAAGAGATAAAACAAAATAACGAAGAAATAAAAAGCATAAAACTGGAAATAGAAAGGGTAAAGGAAGAATGGACAAAAGAGAAAGAAGAACTGAAAAGAGAAAACGAACTAACCAAAACCGATAACAAAAAGATAACGGAAGAATTAAATGATCTAAAACGCTCATTAGAAAGGTTAGACAAAGAAAAAAGAATATAATCATCAGTGGATCAAAAATAGACTCTGAAGACCCAAAAACATTGAAAGAGGGAATGACTACTATATTAGAAAATCATCTTGGAGTCAAAACCAATATTAAAAGAGCACAAAAAATAGGAACAAAAACATGCTTAATTGAACTTGAAAGTGAAGAAGAAAAAACAACAATCTTAAGAAACAAATACAAACTTAAGAATGTGAAGATCGAAAAAATATGGATTACAGAGGATCTCACAAAAGGAGAGAGAGAGAAAATGGAAGCTTTAAGAGATAAAGCAAGAGAAATGAGGGAAAATGGAAAAATGGTCAAAATAGGATACAATAAAATCACAGTGGACGGCAAGGAATGGAGATGGTGCTATAAAGAAGAAAAGGTGTTGGAAATAGCGTGTTCAAAAAACTACCAGAGCAACATAAAAAGAACCAAGGAGAGGCCAAGCAACGAGTAGAGAAAGAAGAATTACTAAATAAACCGGACAATAATGACAAATGTTTAGTTTTAAGTAGTAATAGGAATAGGATTAGAAATAATAAAAATAGATTATAAATCAATTTTAAGCCAAACCCCGGAAATGTCCCTAATAGAGACGCTTTCACAAATCTGAAGATATACCTGAACCAATAGTTTATAACTGGGAATAAGCCACAATTAAAGATAAAAATACGTTTATTGACGTTTCAATTTCCAATTCGGAAATCGTTCTCACAAATCTGAACCAATAGTGTCATGAAATCTTTAAACTCTGGACTTGCTATAAATACCTTGAAGATAGTTTCTAGCACAGAACTTTGTTTAAAACCAAATGGCAACCTAGAACCAGAAAAATAATATTCTCCGCAAACTTGTCAGCTCAAAATAGGAAGCACATTCTTTCACCCTTAAAACGTAGACTTAAACTCTATGCTTAGGCTGCCGAATATACCTTGCTAGTATGGGTGACAAAAACACATACTTAACACGTAAGTATATTTAGCTATAAATTAGTCAGTCATCAGATCATCACATCTGCAAGATATTTGATAACTTTCTTAGTTGACTTTTCCATTCAAATCGCTCTTTTCTGAAGGGACAAGGTTTATTTATTTGAACTAAACATGTAAAGTATAGCCATTAAGCTTTTACTTATAAAGATCATTGCAAATTTGAAACTAACTCCACTTATATTGATAACATATTACCCCTAAATAGAAAATAAAACATTCAGAAGTATGTAATATTGGAGAAGTGGTATAATGCTTGTTAAATAAATTCTTTCTTTTTTTGTGCACTACTACCCATTTTTACACAATAATATCTATTTTAGCACTTAAATATTTATTTTGAGATAACCTTTTATCCAAACTTATATGTAGTACATAGATAAAACCAGAAATAAAATAATAAAAAAGCTGTATACAAGATATCATAAAATAATGGATGAAATAAAAGAAGTTCTTATTAATCGGATTCTTAAATAAAACTTATGAAGACATATTCACGTTAACAAAATACATTAGGAAATTTCCGCATATGAAACAAAATCCAATTTGGTAATGAAATCCTTTTGTAACTATAAAGCTATTTTTAGAAAACTCGTACCTACCAAAAACAGGTAGTTAATAGTATACATATCTGTTACACACTGTAATGCGTATGAATGATAACAAAACTAAGGAGTCCATATAAACCGTCCAGACTTTACGCGAGAATTATACATCTTATAGCAGAGTTGCCAAACTATCAGAGCTTACTTATACCGATATACATATGGTTCCAATATACAGTGAAAAAGATCTGAACGACCCCTATAATATATACACGTGAACTAAGCGATATACATTTATGATACAGGGATAATTATGGGCTCCAAAATTTTTTTAAAAATTATGAAACTATACATGTTGACGAATCGACAGAGCCAATATTATGGAATGGTCAAGTGAGCTCCGTATATCGGTGTCCACTTGACCACGGAGCTCACCTGAACCTGAATTTTAACATGGGCGGAGTCCACTTTATGCCGTAAATATATATATATATATATATATTATATATATATATTATATATATATATATATATATATATATATATATATATATATATATATATATATATATATATAATATATATATATATTGTTATGGATCAGTTTATCGATCAGAAATAGAAAAAAGATTTTTTTATTATTTTAATATACCGCGGGCATATAAGTTAAAAATACAACCTTGTACTTATTTGTAATAGTTAGAATAAGAGAAAACATTGTTCCGTGACGGGACCCTAACGAATTTTTCAGTGAAAGACTGAGTGAATAGTGAAAGGACAATGGAACCCGTATAATTATAGATTTAGGAATAAACTTGTAATTGTATTTTGCGGTGGGCATTTTTCGAAAGTAAATAAGAAATAGATTTAGATAAGAGATAACAAGAATTTGGAAACTTATTTCTGTTGAAAAATGGCAAGATGTTAATGGTTTCTGAAAATAAATTTGAGTAAAAGTAGTTTATTTGTTTTAAATATCATGTTGGAACTTTTCTAAATCGAAAATAAATGGGAAAGATGAATGCTTATGATTGGTTAAAAAAGCATGGTGTGAATGACAAAGTTGGGAAGGTTGTCTGGGAGAGATTGAAATTATTATTATGTTACCTGCAGACCAGAAGAGAAGACGTGTTTTTCGTGTAGTCAATCTGAGTACCAGTGTTTTCGTTTGTTAGTGAAAAAGGTGGAAGCTGAGCGGAAGCAGATCAAAATCGAGAAGATTAATACCTCTTTTGAGTCTGCATAGTCCACGAGATATAATTGAGAAAGAAAGGAGAATTTGTGAATAAAGAGTACCGGTCAAAAGAGGCTTGGGCTTGTGTTTTCCTAGGAGTAGTTTGCTGGTATGCGGTTTGGATCGATGCTGAGAACGGGAAAGAATTTATGGTAGCCCGACATAATCAATCAAGGAAGGAACTGTGGTTTGATCAAGAGGAGACATCATTGGTGCAACAATAAAGGTCAGTCAAAAAATTTGAATGAAAGAAAATTTTAAGATATTCCAAAGATAAAATCAAATATAAGCATACGAACTAAGATTCCAAGTTTCAAAGAGTTATTTTTTTGTGAATAAATTATATTTTTATATGGTCATTTTTTTTAGTAGATATTATTATAAAACAGATCAATAGATAGTTTGTAATTAAAATTAAATTTAGAGTATAGGAGTTTGTTGGGAAAGATAATTACCCACAAAAGTTATTTATTAATATTAACCGTATTGCTTATTGAAAATAAATAATAATTTGTGTGCATATTTATGTTGTTTTAATGTTAGTTCCGTTTCCTGTTCTATCCCGATTATGAGCAACTAAGAGATACTGAACCCACTAGAAGATTTTAATCCTATCTCTGATAGGATGTGTTCAATACGAATTAAAAGTAAGAAAAGAAATTGGAGTATAATCAATATTCATGCACCGTCAGAAGACACGGACGACGAAATAAAAGATCTTTACTATGAGCAGCTAAATGATGAATACGAGCGCCTACCTAAACGTGATGTAAAAATAATAATGGGTGATTGTAATGCTAAAGTGGGAAAAGAACCTCTGTGCACTGCAGTAACTGGTAACTATAGTAAACAAGAAGTAACAAACGATAATGGTCAAAGACTTATTAGATTTGCCATGGAGAAAAAAATGGTGGTGAGAAGCACCCAACTAAAACGAAAAGAGATATACAAAGGTAAGTGGGTCTGCCCAGATGGAATTACGGTAAATCAAATAGATCATGTCATGATTGAAAGTAAATATATGAATATCATTCATAAGGTAAGAAGTATGAGAGGAGCTGAAATCGACTCGGACCATTACCTCGTTAAAATCACATATGGGAGGAGGCTGAAAGAAAAAGAGAAATCGAACAATAAAATGAAGAGAAAATACAATATTGAAAAACTTAACGAAGAAGAAATATAAAATTAATATGAAGAATAAATAAATACAATTATAGAACAATGTGAACCAAATTTACAGACAGATCAAGCCTGGGAACAAATTAAATCTGCTGTAGGAGAAGCTAGCGAGAAAATAGTTAAGAGCGACTCCAAGAGAAGTACAGACAAAGATTGGTTTGACGAAGAGTGTCAGGCGATAGCAAAGGAAAAGAAAAAGATTAGGCAGCAAATATTATCAGATAATAGAGAGTGTAAAAAACAAGAATATTGAATAATTCGAGGAAGATTGAAAGTTCTCTGTAGAAGTAAAAAGATACCACAATGAGTTGAAATTAAAAGAGATAGAAAAGAAGTTTAAAAACAAAGAGGTGAGGTCGTTCTATCAAGAAGTTAAAAAGATGGGAAAAGTTTACCAAAGCCACTGTAGTTATATTAAAGGTAAAGACATAAATTTAATTAGCGATCCGGCAGAAATAATGACGGAATGGAAAAAATATTTTGAAGAACTATTAAATGGTGATGTGGACCACGAAGCAGTAGACAACTGGACGGTTGGACAAGATGCGATAGTTGAAAGGCAGCCTACAGAGGAGAAGGTGGTGACAGCAATACATGAAATGAAAATAACAGAAGTCCTGGTAAAAATGACATATGCATAGAAATGATCAAGTTTGGTGGAGAACAACTACAAAGAAAAATATATCAGCTACTAGTGCAAGTATGGGAAAAGAAAATAATGCCATCTTAGTGGTATGAAGCCCATATATGCCCTCTGCATAAAAAAGGAGACAAACTGAAGTGTGACAACTATAGAGGTATAGCCTTACTGGACGCGGTATACAAAATCTTGGCAAGAATATTGAGAAATAAACTAAATTGCTACACGGAAAGAATCCTAGATGAGTATCAGGCCGGTTTTAGAAAGGAGAGATCTACTGTAGACCAAATCTTCTCATTAAAGGAGATACAAACGACTTGTTGTGAAGGTAAAGTTCCCCTGCATGTTTTGTTTGTGGATTTTAGACAAGCATACGAGAGTCGATAGAGTCAAAATGTATCGAGCAATGTAATATTTGGGTATACCAAAGAAAATGATCCGGCTAGTAAAAATGACATTAAATAACTCTAAGTGTGAAATTGCTTGGCAGGGTTACATATCAGATCAATATACGGTTGTAAAAGGCTTGAGACAGGAAGGTCTTTTATCCACTACATTATTCAACTTAGTGTTAGAAACTGTAATCAGAAAAAGCAACATGAAGGTGGAGGAAACAATCATGAAAAATGAGCACCAGTGCTTGGCATTTGCTGACGATCTAACGATTCTAGCAAAAACCAAGAAAGAATTAAGAAGAGTTGTGAAGAAAATCATCGAAGAAGCACAAAAATTCGGATTGGAACTAAATGAAAACAAAACCAAATATATGATCATGGGAGGAACAGAAGGAAAAAAACGAGACTTAGGGTGAGGTCTGTAAGTGATAAAAGCTATAGTTTTAAAAGGGTGGACAAATTTGAATACTTGGGTATAGTTTTCGATGAAAATAGAAAAGAGAAATGGGAGCTGGAAGCCAGAATAGCAAAAGGGAATAAAAAATTAGGTAGTTTAAGAGCCCTACTGAACTCAAAATACGTTTCAAGACAAGGTAAACTCAGAATATATAAAACAGTAATTCGACCCACAGTAACATATGCCTGTGAGATATGGATATTAAATAAGAAGGAAGAGGATACTCTGGAAAGATGGGAAAGGAAAATACTGAGACGCATATTCGGAGGACGAAAGACAGATGATGGTTGGGAGAGAAGAACCAACAATGAATTAATGGCTTTATATAAAGAACCTACCATTACCAAGTTCGTCAAGTCACAAAGAATCAGATGGTTGGGACATGTGGAAAGAATGAAAGCAAACAGAATGCCCAAACTAGTAATAACCAGAAAACTAATCGGCCCCAAAAGAAGACGTAGACCCAGAACGAGATGGATTAGTAAAGTGGAGGAAGACGAAGGTGAGGGACTGGAACAGAAAAGCACAAAATAGAAGCGAATGGAGAAATATTGTCCGCCAGGTCCTTCTGGGTAGTTAAGAATGTTGTATACACATATTTAAGTTAAAGTTTTGTTTAAAATAATTGTATTTAGTTAATATTAGGATTATGTTTAAAAAAAATGCCCTAGGCCTTAACGGCCTGTTGTGCGTAAAGAAATTAAAGTAAGTTATGTATATTGCCAGTTTTAAACACTTATGAATATTACATTTTAATTTATATTGTATTATTATAGTGAATTATGTTGCAGTGTAGTTATTGGATTGTAATTTTTATATTAATAACAAAATAAACAATGAATTTTACTGCAGAGTATGTGTAAAAAATTTTTTGTATTCAACTCCTTTTATACATATAAGAAAATAAAAATATATATTTTCATTAAAATACTGCAAACGATGCACCATATACCTATATAACTAATTCTTTTTCTCTTTTTGCTCTCTATTACCTATAGCATTAAATATTTAATCATTGTGCAGATTGATCCCATATAAATTTGTAATGGCAAACGCGTGTATAGAAGTATAACTTCTACCGGCAGTCCCACAGGACTGCCCACCCGTTTTTTTTCAAATTCGACAAAGTATCAGGGGTCTATTATATTCTATATATAAAAACCATAATATTATGGTTTTTTCAATTAACGACTTAATGGTTTGCAAATATTTAAAAATTTAAATTTAAATAACTTTAAATATTTAGGTGCATTCATTGATAAGAACGGCTTGGGTTAAACCGAAATTAAACACCGAATTAATCAGGGACGTAAAATTGTAGGATGTTTGAACTCCTCATGGTGGGATCGCAACATTTCCAAAAGGAACAAAAAAAGAATAGGGCAAACGATGGTTGAATCAGTTCTTTGTTATGGCTCTGAAGTATGGACAATTAATGCAGACCTGAAAAGAAGATTGTTGGCAGTTGAAATGGATTATTTGAGAAGAAGTGCTAGAATATCAAGGCTGGAAAGGACAACCAACGAATCTATAAGAAATCAGATGAATGCTACAGATACGGTCATAGACAGAATAGAAAGAAGAGGTTTAAAATGGTTTGGACACCTGTTAAGAATGCCTGAAGAACGTTGGCCCCAAAAACTTCACAGATGGAAGCCCCCTGGTAGAAGAAAAAGAGGTAGACCTCGACGCTCATGGAATGAAGGTATTAGAAGAGCAATGGAATCGAGAGGTTTGGAGGAGGAGCATGCCTTGGACCGAGAGGATTGGCGGAGGAGGCCGGGAATACGGCGATAGCCGTCTCCAAGATGTATTCTATTTACAAATTGGATCCTGTAATATATATATATATATATATATATATATATATATATATATATATATATATATATATATATATATATATATATATATATATATATGGTTTGCAAATGATGATTTGTTCCGTATCCAACTCTAAATCCTGCTTGCTCGCAAAGTCTAGTTTTGATGTCAACCTATTACTTGTCAGGATGTCAACCTAACCTCCTAACCTATTAGTTTTTATCTTCATAAACAACTTATAAACGTAAGATAACAAGCTAATCGGTCTATAGTTATTTAGCTCTGTTATATCTCCCTTTTTGTGCATGACTACTATAACAGCTTTATTCCACTGAGATGGTGTAACCTCTTTTGAAAGGCATAAGTTATATAATTGTGACAATGCTTTCAATATTGTGTTTCCTGCTGCTTTACCTTTCTTAATAACGATTTGGTTATCAGCAGCTGTTTTTTTGTTTTTCATTTGACTTAATGACTTTGAGACTTCTTCGATTGTTATTTCTGGGATATCCTCTGAACCCACATTCTGGACTTTTCTCAACTTAATGCCGTCTTTCTTATCCCTTTCTCTATATAATTCTGTATAAAATTCTTCAACTACCTTAATTATCTTATCTTTATCTGTTATCACTTTTCCATTTCGATCTGCGAGCTTAACAATATTTTTCTTACCTAGAGCTTGACATCTTTCAGCACCTTAAAACTTTATTTTCCTCGACAACCGTTGTAATCCTTTTTGTGTTGTATTGTCGTACTTTCTTTCTCACTGCTTTATTAATATCTCTATTAAATTGTTGTAGTAAGCGGGCATTAGTACCGTTTTTGTTTTAAGTTCTCTTCGTGTCTCCATAAGTCTTTTTGTCTCTTGACTGATGTTTTCTTCCTTATCTCTTCTAGGATTTGTATTGCACTTTTTCTAGGCGTTCTTAATATCTTATATTAAGTTATCATTTAAGGTTTCGACATTCATAACGCCTATATTTGTTGTCTCTAGACATCTCAGAATTTCCTCTTCGAAGGACATTGTGTTTTCGATTTGGATTCCATCCTATTGAGTGTGTTTTTGTTATCATTATGTATCTTTGTTTTTGGAGATCTTCTCTCTTACCATTCTATGATCACTTCCCACTGAACAGCTATTAAGAACTGTTACATCATGGATCATGTCTTTGTTGTTGGTTAAGACAAAATCAATTTCATTTTTGGTGACTCCATCTGGACTTGCCAAGGTCCAAGTTCTTTGAGGACTTTTTTTGAAAAATCTATTCGTTGCAAAGAGGCCATTTCGGATTTGGACAATGCAAAAAATAAAGTAAAAAAGACAAGTAGAAAGATTATTATTTCATTTGAAAATTATCTCAAGTGCGGTTTCAACGGAAAATATAGAAACATAAGATAAATGTTATCCAACATCCTACTAACGATAAAGATGAAGATGACAAAGATAAATTATATACATCGAAATGGAAGATATACTACTATATAAAATATAAACCGACAGTAGGTTAGGTTAGGTTCAATATGTGTGGATGCTTAATCATCTTTTCACTCTACCTAACAGGTCTATTGTGACTAATCGATAGTACAATAGGAAAATCCAACTAGTACAAAATAACTTCTAAAAATGAAGAAATATTAACCTTAAAAACAAAAAGAAAAAATTGAATAAGCAATGTCTTATAGGACAATCGTTTATGAAAATAATTATAATCAATTTTAATCGATTATAATCTATAAAAACAGTGACTTAATGAGTAACGTAAAACGGTTTGAAAAGAAGAAGGGCAAGGATGAAAATGATAAATACAAGTGAAGGTACTACAGAAAAATACAAGAAGTATTTCTTGTGGAAAAGGAGATTATGAAATGTATGAAGTACCCAGAACTCAAAATTATTAGCAATAATTAACAAAATAAATTAAACCTTAGTAACAAATGACCAAGATGCGAAATATTTTTTATACGCTATATAATTATGCCTAATTATGATTCATATTCCAATCAGAGTATTTACAGTGTGATAATAATAATCAATGAATTCTTTTACGACTTTGGTCATAAGTGTTTGAATTGTTTCACGTAGACAGTTTTTGAAAGCTTACTCAACGATTTTGTCATGGGTAGCAACAATCAGTACAGTGATATCAAATATTAACTCAAGGTTATATAAAATAGAAGCTGTGTAAAAGAGTATGTCTTTTTTATGTAAAAAATATTTATCTTAATGCAAACTTCTAATGTTCAGAATCATTAGGATGTGCAAAGAGCAAAGTGCTCGAAAAATTAATTAACCAACGTCTTATTTGGATACTAGAGTAAAGGTCTGTTTTATCTAACAAGCAAAGTGGATTTTGTAAAGATAGATCAATTTTAGACAACTTAGTTGACCCCGAGTCTGAAATACATAAAGCACTAGCCAATAATCAAATATGCATAGCGGTATTTTTTTATATAACCACAGCATTTGATACAGTTTAGCGCGATGGAATAATTAAAACTTTACAAAAATTAGGTATACAAGAAAATATGCTAAACTTCATCACTTACTTTTTAAAAACCCGAAGCTCTCCAGTAAAAATACAGGAAAATGGAACCACTCAAGGATCATCGATTATTGTTACTCTTTGTCTTATTGCTATTAAACAGTATTTTGGAAAATGATTATTTAACAGTAACTAAAGGACTAAGACAAGGATGCAGTTAATTTATATATTTAGGCTGCCCTCCAAAATTGGAAAAACCACTGCCAGCGAAAGGGATCCCCATAGGAAATGACGTACTGTTCTCCCTGAACTTTGCGGATGACCAATTCGTCCTAGCTCAAGATTCTTATGATCTGGAATTTATGATAAAGCGTTTATGCAGAGAATATGTAAAATAGGGGTTACAAGTAGGCATGAAGAAAACAGAATATTTAGTTACCAATTCAGATGCAAGGTTTGAAGTGTTGATAGACGAGGACGTAAAAATCAAACAAGTGGAAAAATTTTAATATTTAGGTGCACTCATTGATAAGAACGGCTTGGGAGAGACCGAAATTAAACATCAAATTAATAAGGGACGTAAAATTGTAGGAGGTCTGAACTCATTATCGTGGGATCGCAACATTTCCAAAAGGAACAAAAAAAGAAACGGCAAACCATGGTTAAATCAGTTCTTTGTTATGGCTCTGAAGTATGGACAATTAATGCAGACCTTTAATTAATTTGAGTAGTGCTAGAACATCAAAGCGGGAAAGAAAGTGCAACGAATCTATAAGAAACAACATGAATGCTACAGAAACGGTCATAGACAAAATAGAAAGAAGAGGTTTAAAATGGTTTGGACACCTATCGAGAATGCCTGACGAATGTTGGTCCCAAAAATTTCACAGATAGAAGCTTCCTGGGAGAAGAAAACGAGGTAGATCTCGACGCTCATGGAATAAAAGAATTATAAGAGCGATGGAATCGAGAGGTTTGGAAGAGGACCAAGCCTTGGACCGGGAGGATTGGCGGAGGAGAACGGGAATACTGCGATAGCGTCTCCAAAATGTATAATATTTACATGTTGGATCCTGTAATATAATATATATATATATATATATATATATATATATATATATATATATATAGAGGACTTATATATATATAGAGTCCCTAACAAAAAAAAAGAAAAATAGCGTGTGTTCCGACCATTGAGCCGCCAGCCTAAGCTGTCGACTTCATGTCCGGAAAAGAGTGTGTGCTCGGTCACTTAGCCGCCGATTAAATTTTGTTCTCCTCGCCAGCTGGGTGCCCGAGAAAGGTTCGGCCACCAAGCCCATGTTTGTCGCACATGACCTCAGTGCTCGGGTGTCGCGAGTAGATCAGTATTTGTTGATCTGCCTTAAGGGTCTAGTCCGCAGTTGCGGTATATAGGGTATAAAGGGTGCCAGGGACTGAGCGCCATTTCTTTTGAATTTTTAGCCATTGTGGTATCCTGGAGTCATTCTTATGGATCTATGATATGGTAGTCATCTTGTGGCTTTCTACAACTCAATGCGTTTGAACAATGTAGCTCTTTCGTATTTAGATTCAATTTGTCAGCTTGAGGGAAATAAAGTGCACTTCCACGATCGGTTATTCCACCCATAGTTTTTGACGAACAAGGGGGGGAATACTTATACCAATAATCTTTGGTAGAAGGAAATATAGTGACCCTTCTGCCCTCGGAAACCTAATAGGCATTCGGGGTCGAAAGAAAAAAGAGTTAGCCAAGAGAGGCCGATAGGAAAGATTAAATACATTTTACTCAAGACAAGATGAAACAGAGTAAAATTTAAAGGCCCTTATGATCTACAAGGTGCGTTTCATAAGCGTATGAGCATTGATACACTTTGTGTTCCCGCTCATACCTCGGGTATGGACTACAGACTGTATGGCTCGTCCAGCATGCCATAGCATGGAGGTTGGACGATATTTTAATATGTAAATACCATAACTCCATGGCCTGACTTGACAGAATTACTCCTGATACCAACATCAAGATCAGCAGTGCCATCACAGCATGGTAATACTATGTTTTGTAACGACTTGGCGACTGAATGATAATTATTAAAAATATGATTTGGTTCTCCGTGTCGGCCTCAGCTTGAGTAAAGAAAGGACTCTGAACTTAGTACGGGTCCTTCAGTACTCTGCTCAAGACAGACTGGGCGGGGAGTCCTCAACCACGACACGGCGCGCCCCAATAGCTGGTAGGGAAGTTCCTGTAGATATGCAGGACAGGTGCTAATAAGGCTTAGCCAAATAAGTACCCGCCGATCATTTTAGGACGTGACACAGGTTAGCAGCTGTGTCATTAGTGGCCCGTGGCTGAGGAATACCATTCCTAACAGGTGCGGTGTCACAAAGTCACAGGCGGCAATCTAGTTGATTGAACCGACTGTGATACTGCGAACACTCATCAACCCGTCTGGTGGGCGTGGTGTTTTAAATGCAAATATACCCCTTAAAACCGCGATGTCAGATTTTAAACAAATACAGATTTATCCCAGGTGAGCAGGAGGCGTCTAAAATCTCACATTGATTTAGCAGTCTGTCCCAAAGATTCTGGGTGGACAAAAAGCTGAGTATACGGAAACCCAAAAACTCCATAGCTCTTTACATTAGTACGTACAATGCCAGAAGTCTCCTGGCCGCGGAGAGATTCACGAAAATGGAAACTAAAATAAATAAAATTAAATGGGATATCATAGGTATCAGCGAAATTAGAAACAGAGGTGAAACTTTAAAAACACTGAAATCAGCGCATATATTTTGTCAGACAGGCTCTACTGATCAGTAAAAGGCATCGGTTTCTTTGTCCATAAAACTCACGCGAATAAGATAATAAACATCCAAAGTATATCATATATAGTGGCATATCATATTATGAAGTTGAACAGTAGATGTCAACTCAAAATTAAATAAGTAGTATACTCAAAAAGTATACGCTCCAACAACAGACCATACAGATGTAGATTCTGAGCTTAATGATTCTCGTACTTAATTTACAATTTTATGTGGCGATTTCAACGCAAAAATAGGTGTAAAAGAAGCAAAGCTAGAAACATCCTTGGGAAAATTTGGTTCCCCAGAAAGAAATGAGAGAGGAAAAACGCTATAGTATAAAAAAGTGTATAGATAATCTTATTAATAAAAAATTTGAAATTTTTGTAAAAGTTATATTGTTGTTTTATTCACATAATAAGATCCAGTATATTTTACTTTTTGCAGATAAAGTCAGCAAATAAACGCGAACTTGAATATTAAATTAAAAATGGTTTTGAATACAAAATATTCTAGTAAAATAGTCGATTTTCAGTAAAACGGGTTTTTATTAGATTCCCAAACTAATTTATTTATTTATAAAATTAAACTTTAAATTGACAATGAATAATATACGGAACTCAAAAAATATGATAATGTTCCAAAAATCCACTAACCTCAGCTGTATGTATTCTTTAGACACAAACACAAACTTCCTACACAGCGCCATCTGCCAAAGTTGCGTTTTGAAGGATCCATTGAACCACTCAGAAACAAGGTTCGTCGACCAGGAGTCTTCTTTAGTGGAATTTCCATATACCGAATAAAGCTGTAAAAGAAAGAAAAGTTATTAAAGATCTCTCATTTATATACATATATATATATATATATATATATATATATATATATATATATATATATATATATATATATATATATATATATATATATATATATATATAAATGTAATGAAATTATAATTTCATTATTCAAATATTTCCGCGCTCTACCGACCACATTAGCTGGAATATTAGACACAACCAGTTATTAGTTATATATTAGACATTTTAGCCTTTATAGAAGGCCCACCTTCAGAACCTCACAATATTTTGTCAATAATTAATAATCTACATCCTGCAATTAATTTTACCTTAGAAGTAGAAAGCAACAACATTATCAACTTTTTAGACCTAACTATCAAAAAGAATACTTCCTCCTTTTCTTCTTTGCCTACACTAGAATTTTCAATATTCAGAAAACCTACTCAAACTGACCATATGATACCAACATCATCAAATCATCCTTTTCAACACAAGATGGCAGCTATTCAATGTTATGTCCACAGACTTCTTAATATCCCTATGTCTCAAGAAAATTACAATAAAGAAATCTCCATCATTAAACAGATAGCAAACAACAATGGTTTTCCTTCTACTACTGTTGATAAAGTCATTAGAAAATCTATACTCAAAAAGAGATTAAACCAAGCTTTTAATGTTGATAACAAATCCAACACTACTTCCATATATAGATCCTTAACTTACTTAGGACCAATTTCAGAAAAAATTTCAAGAGTACTTGTTAATAAAATTAATGACTTAAACATCTCCTTTAAAACCAAATATAACATCAAGTCCATCTTCAGCAAGACCAAAGACAAAGTTGACAAACTAAACAGAAGTGGTATTTACAAGCTGTCCTGTGGTGATTGTAATATGACTTATGTAGGTAGAACAATGAGAACTCTGAATCAAAGAATCAAAGAACACCTCAATAACCCAGAAAAATCAAACTTTGGATATCACATTAAATTTAATAATCATTCTTTTTCTCCTTCTGAAAACAGTAAAATTTTACACAACATTCCTAATAAAAACTTTAGACTCATGAATCTCTTGGAAGATCTAGAGATATCCAAAGAAATGAAAATAAACCCTGATTGTTGCTTAAACACACAAATCAACCTCAATTGCAACTATAAACCTCTTTTTAAATTATTATGGGAGACTTTAGAGGAAGAAGGGTGACCTCATGCAATCTTGTTATATATTTTTCATACTTTTATTTTTTAAACAAATTTTAAACTTTATTAAAATTTACAACATTTTGTAATTCATTTGACAGTTGTTCTTAATTGAAACATGAAAATACATTCTTAAAAAAATTTTTTATGCAAAGTTCTTACAATTTTCCATCAAGACATACAATTCTTAATACACTTAAGTATCAGATAACATAACATTAATACCAGGTTTCTTCTTTATAGTGTTGTTGAACAATTTGAGCCCTTGTTCCTTAAGGATAGCTGTCAGATTGAACATACATTGACCTTGAGCAATGACTTGAGTGAATTTACAAATTAATGTCATTCTGTATGATGTGATGAACACATAAAATTTAATTTTAAAAACTTAATTTTTAGAAAGTCTTTGATGACTAGTAGTAATTCCAAACTACTAAATAATTTTGTAAGAATTTAAAAAACAATCTCTATTTCCTATATATGACATTTGTCACCTGTCACTTTTGAAAAATCGTTTAAAAGGACCGACATTTGATTTCACTAGTTCTATTCAGTCTACATCCTCACATCAATAGATGGTCGGGTCTTAAACCCGTACCATGACAAAAAAATTTTTCAATTTTTTAACGTGTTTGTGACGTCCAGTGTCGACCTTTTATATGTTTTTTATATGTTTTAAAAATTCCAACTCCTACAAAATCATAATTGTGAAACTTAAGGAAATGAGATCTCTCCTTTGTAGTGGTATTTAAAAATTGACGTAAGTTAAAAATTACAATCTTTACCAATTAGTACTTATTAGAACATTTTATTGTAGCATAGCTCTGATGATGGCTTTGTAAAGCCGAAAGCGCTCAGCTAGGAATTGCCTAAAATATACACACTTCAAAAATACTTTTTTGCATTTTCTTTCGACTTGTCATAAGTGTGTACAAAAAATATCAGTCTTTTGATTATTTACAACCAGTTATGTCATCTTTATATTAAAATCTTGTCAAACTTAATTTGTGGTTAGGAATGTTATATTGAATGAGGAGGTGTCAATGAACATTGAGGAGTAGCGGCACTAAAGGTCGTTTGGTTAATTTCAGGTAAAATTTTTTGTAAATAATGTAAATAAAACATGTTATAATAAATCTTTAATTTCAGAAATTCAGTTGTGTTACTAATTATCAAAAGAAACTTTAAAACACGAAATTTTTGATTATGGAAAACTTGTGATTCCAATTCATAATACTAGCATCATCAGACAGTACCAAGCATTCAAAATGTGGGGAAGATAACAGAAAAGTTTTTAATTGAAAAATTCTCCATTCAAATGATGTTCGACAATGGATGGAAGAATTTAAAAAATAATATGAAAGGTTTGAAATTTCAAATGATGAAGATAAAATAGAAAGTTTGAGACATCTACTTGAAAAACATTGTTTAGATTGGTATGGTAGTATGTTAATTAAATATACAGTGAAATCAGATTAAAAAACAAACTTGTGATACTTATCAAAAAGAAGGTTGGAACCAAATAAAATATTCTTTTACATTCAAATATCAAGCTGGTTTTCTATTAGAATATGCCACAAAAAAAAAGAAAGAATATTATTAGAAGTTAATAAGTTAATTAAAAATAACACACTAATAAACCTAATTGTGTTAGGTTTACCAGAAAACATCATGAACAGACTTGATAAAGATTCACAGACTTCAACTACTCACTTTTCAGTGAATAGAACAAGAATGAACACTTAGCAAATAAAGAAAGTGAAAAAGTATTCTTACATAATAAAATAAATGTTAAAGAAAAACAAATTAGAAACAAAAAATGATTCGATAGAGATCAGAAGCATAAATCTGCCATCTGAAAAACTTAAAAAAGGAACACGCTAGCACCTTGATAATCTTGTTGGTTTAAACCAAAGGATAATCAAACTAATAAGGATGATCAAATTAAAATTAAACTTATCTATAATTCAGAGTTAGAATGTGAACTACAAAATGCTAATCCAAACAACCATTATTATTGCCAGTATTAAAAACAAAATTAGTGTTGAATAAAAATATTGAGCTTTTTGGAGTATATGACTCAGGTTCAAATGTTTCGTCAATATTAATTCATCCTAACAATACTAATTTAATAACTATTAATGGCATTAAAGAAACCAGTAGTATGGTAAAATTACATGTAAAAAGTTTTGATATAGGAAAAGAGACAGACTGACTTTGTGATTCAAAAAGATAATTTTGATTACGGTTTTTTAATTGGTTAGACTGTAAAAAAAAATTATTTGTGTCAAAATGAAAACTTGCAAATAAGCCAAAAACGGCCTATTCAACATGATGTTACTACGGAAATTGAAACGTTCTTCAAATTGTGACCTTTATAAGAAAGTAAAAGATAATAATCAAGAAATAAAATTTTATTCTAAGGAAACAAATGAAATTAATAGTTCAAATAAAATGAGAAATAAATATTTAATAAATTTCAACGAACACTTTGAAGAGCCAAATTTTAAAATTCATGTAGACCACTTAGATTGTGATCTAAGTGGTCTACATGATGACCAATCAATAATAAATGAATTAATATGTGAAAACAAATCTGTCTTTGGAAAAGACAAATATGATGTAGGGACAGTGAAGGATTATGACACATTGTTTTATTATAAGAGAAATATTGCAGCAAAAGGCCATATCGAATCACAGTTGATGATAAAAAGGAAATTGAGAAACAAATTACATTGCTACTAGACAAGAATCTAATAGAAGAACCTTACAGTCCATTTGCAGCCCCAGTTACATTAGCTTATAAAAGAGATGAAAACACAAAATCAAGATTGTGCATTGATTTCAATAAGATTGTAAAACCGTTTCCACTTATAGAGGATTTAATGGTAAACACATTACCTATAGGCACAAAACTGGATTTGTTACACAAGAAGGGCACTTTCAATGGAATTGTTTACCATTTGGGTTAAAAACATCTCCAGCAGTATTCCAAAAAATAATGTGTAACATAATAAAAAAACACAAACTTGCAGATTTCACAGTGAGCTACATAGATGACATACTCATTTTTTCAAAATAATTCCAGGAACATACATCTAGCACAACTTTTTAAGGCAATTAAAAGTGAAGGATTCAGATTAAAATTTGTAAAATGCGTGTTTGTAGCTGAACCAGTATAATACTTGGGTCATGTAATAAAAAATAATTGTGTAAAGCCACTGAATGACAACTTAATTTCAATAAAAAACTTCCCAACACAGAAAAATGTTTGACAGTTTCTAGGGAATATAAATTTTTACCATACATATGTGCCAAAAATAGCAATAAAATTGGATCCATTGCATAATCTTCTGAGAAAAGGTCAACCTTAATGGGACTAAAGAATGCCAAAAAAACATTTAAAGATTTAAAAATGTATTGTTAACCCAACCTGTACAAACTCTCTCCGATCCAACCCTATCGATACACATACAGTATGGTGGAAATGAAAGGAATAAATTCGTTATTTCGTAAACCGGAGACTTTAAGGAAAAATCCTGAAACCCGTCGATTTTTATTTTTAAATAAGCTATTCGTAAGAATACATTTTTATTTTTGACGTCGACGACGAAATAGAACGGGGAGTATTGTAATATATCATTTGAAAATTCTTTTAAATACCTATTTAGCCCTATCAATATATCTGAGTATTTGATGTTTGTAATTGTTTAAAAAAATTATTAAATATTTATTATTACAATAAATATTTATTAAGTATTGATATGATGTATTATTGACACCCAAAAATAAATTTTATAAAGGCCATCACTGGTAATGAAAGGTCTTTTTTATTTACTTTTTACCTTTAAAAAAAACCAGTTACCTTATCAATATGAACATTAATAGTTGGATATCAAACTTAATTATCTTTCTGTCAAGTGATTAATAGTATTATTGTAGTATTGTAAACGTATTCAAAAAGTCTTTGTATCTTTGAACATGAAGCTATCTGAAACGCAAAGAATTGAAATTCTCATAATGATTTAATAATGGAGATAAAACACGTACGCAGAAAGAAGTATGTGCGTTATTTATTAATAAATACCCCCGTCGAGAACCAATTTCACAATCCACTGTAAGCAAAATTAAGAAAAAATTTAGAGAAACGGGTCATGTTAAAGACCTTCCTAAAGGTAGTAGAAAACCAATATCTGAAAAACAACAAGTAGACGTTCTGTTAGTTTTTCAAGATAATCCTCATAACAGTTCACGGCAAGTAGCATTAGATAATGACATGAACCATTCAACAGTTCTTAAACAGCTAAATAAGGAAAAGTGGCATCCCTACAAAATAAGTTTAGTACAAGAACTTAGGGAAGATGATTTTGATAGACGAATTGAATTTTGTGACATTATAATGGAACGAAATAACAGAGATCCGATGTTTTTAAAAAAGATTATTTTCTCTGATGAAGCTACATTTCTACTTAACGGTCATGTCAATCGTCAAACTTATCGGTACTGGGCTACGGAAAATTCACACTGGCCGCAAGAGTACCGTACTCAATACCCAGAGAAAATTAATGTTTGAGTGGGAATAATAGATAATCGGTATATTGGACCATACTTTTTCGAAGAAAACTTAACAGGTCCTCGATATTTACAATTTCTTCAAAATTTCTTGCTTCCAGAATTGAACCGGTTGTTTCCAAACAGAAATGATTTATGGCTACAGCAAGATGGTGCGCCTCCACACTATGCTGTCTTGGTACGCAACTACTTAAACAAAGTCTTTCCAAATCGGTGGATAGGTCGAAGAGGAACAATAGAATGGCCGCCTAGGTCACCTGATTTTACTCGTCTTGATTTCTTTTTATGGGGATATTTAAATAGTAAGGTTTATCAAAATAGACCACAAAATATTAATAAACTGAAAGAAAGAATACGTAATCACGTTGTTCAAATAACTCTGGAAGTTTTAGAGAATGTTAGAGAAGAGTTCGCGGCACGCCTTTCTCATTGTATTTTAGCCGAAGGTAAACAATTTGAGCACTTAATTTAGGTTTCGTTGTATTTATTGAATAATACTTAATAAATATTTATCATAATAATAAAAATTTAATGATTTTTTTAAACAATTACAAACTTTAATTACTTAGACATATTGATATTTTAGCAATGACGTCATCACGCTCACATAGATGACGTCAAAAATAAAAATGTATTCCTTAAAGTCTCCGGTTTACGAAATAACGAATTTATTCCTTTCATGAAGAAAATCCATTTTCAATGAAGAAAAACCAGTGGCCTATTTTTCAAGGAAACTAAATGAAGTACAGAAGAGGAAAAAAGCTCTATACCTGGAGTGCCTGACAATTAAAGAAATTAGTTAAATATTGGCAACATTACTTAATAGGAAAGAAATTTACTGTTTTCTCTGATCACAAGCTATTGGAGAATATAAATATAAAGTCTAGAAGAGATGAGTAACTAGGTAGGTGATTTAACATATTATTTATCACAATATGATTTTGTGGTGAAATATTGCCCTGGAAAATATAACCTAGAAGCTGACTACCTTAGCAGAAATTCTGTCTTAGAACCTAATGAAACTAGATATAAAACATGATAATAAACTAGGAACTAAAAATAATATTTATTACAAAAATTTAAGAGAAAACAAAAAAATCATTCTAACAGAAGATTATAGCATACAATGTTTAAAATATGTACATATAAACTTGTGTCATATAGAAATAAAACAAATGCATATGATGATAGGACCATACTATACGGCTAAAAATTTAACCAAAAATATAAAGGAAATATGTCAAAGGTGTCCAGTATATACTAGAAACAAATCAAGAGGACTAGGAAAATTTGAATTGTCACATTTAGATCCAGCGATAAAACCTTTCGAAATAATTTCCATAGACACAATCGGAGGTTTTGGAGGTTCTCGATCTACTAAAAAATATTTACATCTTCTAGTGGATCACTTTACACTATATGCATATATCCTTCTTCATCTTCTTCTTCTGGTTCCTATCCGTTTCGGATGTTGGAAATCATATTAGCAATCATAACCTTGCTCGCTGTGGCTCGAAACAGCTCCGTTGAGGTTTTCTTAAATCATGTTCTTAAATTCCGCAGCCATGATATGCTCCTTCTACCGGGTCCTCGCTTACCTTTGACTTTACCTCGCAATATAGACTGTAGCAAGGTAGGACTGTAGTAGCATATATCCTACCTCCCAAAAATGTTTCAATGTTGCCAAATGAACTAAAAAAATTAACTTCTGTGAAAGATTGTATTTGTAATAGAAATATTGCTCTAGGCAGAACGATCAAATCTCATAATTATAATAAATAAATTTATGACAATAACCGTAAACATTTTGATTTCCAGATAGGTGATTTGGTATATGTGGAAAATGGAAGCAAATTAAACAGGAACAAACTTACTGGTAAACAGTACGAACTGAAAATAGGACCTTATGAAATTACGGAAAAATTGTCAAATTCAATTTACAGAATAAACCGGAACCTAAGAAAATCAAAGTCCAATCTGTTCCACATATCCAAGTTGACACCAACCTCAACACCTGAAGATGAAGAACAAAATAAAGAAGACCTAGACGATTACTAAACTTTTGCATGCATAAATATTTTCTCCTCTGGAAAGTGGGATGTAACGAAATTATAATTTCATTACTTATTCAAATATTGCCGCGCTCTAGGATATTAAACACAACCACTTCTGTCATCTTTATATTAAAAACTAATCAGATTTCATTTGTGGTTAGGGATGTTATTAGGTCTATATGGGATTAAGCCAGAATTGCTTGTAACGAAAATTACATTTTTAACAACTAATGTTTGACGTTTCGATTTCCACTCCATAAATAGTTTTCAAGAAATTGTTTTCTATGTGTGTTCAACGTCACTCATTCCCAAAGACATAACTATATATATATACATATATATATATATATATATATATATATATATATATATATATATAATATTTGTATATATATATAATATATACGTTTATTGACTTTGTAAGTTGGGTTGTTATTTATTAGTATTGAGATCGGCAGTTTGCTGCAGGTTGTTATTACAACCTGTTATTGTTATATATATATATATATATATATATATATATATATATATATATATATATATATATATATATATAACGGAATAAAATTCTGACGGTACTTGATTTACAGAGGAACAAAAAAGATACAGTAAGCCGATACAAGCTGTTATTTAACTACTCCTTTCTATGGGACCAACAGATCTATAACCGACAACTGGTTTTACTGGAGAAGTAAAAATATAACTTGCATTGAAATCCTCCGCAAAATTTGTAATTGTAATTAATGTAATACATTGTAATGAAATTCCTTCTATATTTTTACCCACCAGACGACGAGAAGTGGGAACGACAATTTATGGTTTTACAAAACACATTACTTTACTTTCACACACAACACAAAGATAAAGCCGTAATTTTGGTATCATCATCTCATCACACAGCCACTGAGGATACAGACAAAGCACCACATATAATAATGGATTATGATTCAACAAAGGGTGGTGTCGATTCAACGGATGAAAAATGTGCCCAATTTACAAGCAGTCGTCGAACTCGCCGTTATCATATGACTATATTTTTCAGAATGTTTGATATAAGTAAATGCTTATATTCTTCAAGAGTCTTTTAAAAATATTACTCATTTAAAAGGACCAAATTTTTTAAAAACTTGCATTTCAACTTATTCAACCACAGCTAAACATAAGACTAGAAAGCTCCTCTTTACCAAGAATAATAAAGTTTAGCATATGCGAGATACTGGGTATAGATGTACTTCAATGGCCGTATAAGCAATCCCTTGCTTACCGACCAACGGCTTCGAGCGGATGAGTCGGTAGGTAGTAGGACACTCTTTTGTCCTGGAGCTGAGAAATTAACTCCAAAGGTGGAAGAACCAATAAATTGGTCAACGGTAGAAGAATGCAGAAGGTAACGGGAAACCACTGCATTAAAGGTTCGACTAGTCATTTATTATGACAAATACGCAAAAAAATCAAACTGTTACTGATCATGGAACCCGGAAACCAAGATCCGACAGAAAAGGAAAAGATCATGTAAAAGATGAGGCCTTCCAGGTCGCTAGTAAGCAAAATCCTCGTTTAGATAATAAAATTCCACGTCTAAGAATGCACAAATGTAGACCAATAAAACTTGCAACATGGAATGTAAGAAGCTTGTATCAACTAGGAAAATTAGACAATTTAATACAAGAAATGACCAGAAGAGAAATAAATATACTGGGCATAAGTGACGAGCAATGGTCAGACACCGGCAAACTTATAACCAAAATTGTACATGATGTACTATACTCGAAACAACTATATCACAGCACATCGCTATGGAGTCGCAATCTTTTTATACACAGAAACTAATAAATCAGTTATCAGCTTTACTCCTTACTCGGAGAGAGTGATAATGGTTCAGCTGAAGACAAACATACAACAAGTTAACTTAATTCAAGTATACGCACCAACAGCGGATAAAGGTGAAAAGGAGATAGAACATTTTTATATGAAGTTAGACGCAATTTTAAGATCTATTAAAAAAGAAGACATTACAATAGTAATGGGGGACTTTAATGCTAAAGTCGGGAGAGGAAAATTTAACGAATATGTTGGGAAATTTGGACTAGGTGACAGAAATGAAAGAGGGGAGAGACTTGTAGATTTTTGTCAAAATGAACACTTTGCAATAATGAACACAATGTTTCAATTACCTAATAGAAGATTGTACACTTGGAGATCTCCTGCAGAAAACAAAGACCGCATAGTCACAAATCAAATAGACTATGTTATATTAGTCAAAAATAGATACAAAAATTCAATTAAAGCAGTAAAAGCATACCCCGGAGCAGATGTCAACTCTGACTATAACCCGCTGATAGCTAGAATCCACGTGAAACTCAAAAACATTTTAATACCTAAAAATAAACCAATGTTTAATTATACAAAATTAAGCAAAAGTGAAATACATCAAAAAGTGATCCAACAAGTCAATTCAAATCTAACAGAAGTGGGAGAAGAAATCAAAAGATGTCACTGAAAAGTGGAGCAATATTCAGGAGGCATTATTAACGGCTGCAGAAGAAAATTTAAAACCGGAAAAGATAAATAAAAAACAGAAGTGTATGACTTCAGAAATTCTAGCATTAATAGAAGAGAGGAGAGAAGCCAAAGAGAGAAATGAGCCAAAATATCAAGAACTACAAAGTAGAATTAAAATAGAGATAAAAAAGGTCAAGGAAAAGTTGTTAACAGATCAATGCATAGAAATAGAAGAGTATGACAGAAAATATGACAGCTTTAATATGCATAAAAAATAAAAGAACTAACAAATACCAAAAAGAGAGCACACTATGGAATACTCAAAGATGGTAATGGTAAACTCATTACAGACATCAAAGATAAACTAATATTTTGGCAAGAATACATAATGAAACTATTCGACGATGATAGAATGATACAAGAAGAACCACAGGAACAAACAGGACCGAAAATAATAATATGCGAATTAGAACAAGCAATTAAAAATGCAAAGACCGTAAAATCAGTAGGCCCAGATCAGATACCCACTAAGCTAATTAAATGCATTGACGAAGAAACACTGCATATACTTTTAGATCTGTTCAACAAAGTATATACAACAGAAGTAATACCCCAAGATTGGTTACTGTCCACGTTTGTAACACTACCGTTAGTACATGCGACAGAATGCTCCCAGTACAAAACAATTTCCTTAATAAGCCACACACTTAAGATATTTCTCAAAATAATATATGGAAGACTATACAAAAAAATAGATGTAGATATCGATGATACCCAGTTTGGATTCAGAGAAGGACTAGGAACGAGAGAGGCTCTGTTCTCTTTTACCGTTTACTTTACCGTCAACTTTAGTGACAGTCAGTTTTTTTTGTGTTAACATTTTTTAAAAATCTAAATTTTAATGTTTCTTACTCTTTGCTAACCCGATTATACATTTTTATTAGGATTCTTTCGAAAAAATCGATCCGTTCTTGTTATGTTTTTTATTTTAATAAATACAGATAAATTATATTAATTACTGTGGTTTTTAGATAACTACTACTTTCAGTAAGTCATCGCAATATATTTTTGAATTAAAATATTTAACAAAAAAAATATCGAGTAAAATGTTAAACCTGTCTGCCAGGCGGTTAGTTAGTGTTTACGCCATTGATTTAAGCCATGGACGTATAAATACAGATGGACTTAGTTATTTACATAAAATTGTGAAGCCAAAATTATTTAAATAGGTCATATTCTCAGCACCTTCAACTGTTGTTACGTTTTTTTATTAAAATTTCTTATTCGCGAGTCACTGAAAATATTACTCCGTATTTTATACTCTACGGGTGCTATGAAACTAAAATAATAATTTATTGCTATATTAATATATTTAGTTGTAATCCAAATATCAATTGTGCACATAGATTGCATTATCATTTAATAATAGCGTATAATAGATATCAATCAATTATTTTATATGAAGAAGCACTGAAAACTATTTAAAAATGGCAACGGTGTTTACATTTCTCTGTCTTATGGTTCTACGTCAAACTTCAAATGCATGTTTGTTTACTTTTTACAGTAGATGAGAAAAAGTTGTTTTTCGATAGTTTGGTTGTATTTTGAGTGATATTTGTGAAAAGTGAAATAAATATATTATAATATTGGTGCTACAGTTTTGCATTTGCAAAAAAACCAAATATTTACATCCCGATCTCTCATTTCATTTATAAGTACTGTCTGTTTACATTATTTAAGATGAGGAACTGGCGTACCATTGGGTTTATTCATGTTCATTAATGTATTAAAAATAAGATATGAGTTTATGAAATTAGTAGACATTTTTAAATTGTAAGTAGACATCATCTGATTAAAAAATATCTGTTTAGTACCTGTTTAATTTAATATTTCTCATAGATACAAATAAATTAGTGAAATGAATAGAATTCATTTATTTTTCTATGTAGGTTTCCAAATAATATTGACGATCGAACTATTTGGGTAGCAAATTTAGGAGAAAACATAAAGATTTTTTATTGTATATTTTACTGTATTAATTTTAAAGCAAATAAAATTGTATTTTAATTTTTCTATAAAGACATGATTTGATAATAGTTAAACTCTCGTTTTTTTAAATTCTTTGAACGTGGTTTTATACATTATTACTACTTCCAATTTTTAAAGTCTGAAAAATTATCTCCGCGAGTAAAAATTCAAGCACGCTTATGCTCATTGAGGAAGCATCACATTCTATCGAAGCTTCAAAACATTGTGTGTTAAAGGTATCTTATTGCTGTGTCCATCTGTGCTTAGACGTCCATGAGTTAAGCTGTTAGTACTTAAGAGGTTACATCAGCGCGTCATCAAAACGGAAAACGCGTTCCAAGATTGCAGCTTTAATTTTAAATATTTTTTCGAGATATTTGGCACGCGTATAAGTGATATAGTAAAGAATGGCGGTACGGAGCCCAATTTGAGAAATAAATTAGTATGTGGAAATTACTCTATAACTAAATAAAATATTACAAAAACGAGTCTATACCGCCATTAACAAAAAAATACACTTTCTTCAAATAAACTTTTTTATCCCCTGTCTAGATTTGTGTCACATTGGAATTACTAAAATCGATTATCTGTAACAAGAAATCAAGAACTCAACTGAGTGAGTTGGCAACATAGAGAATAGTCACCGCACTGCCATCCCATTTGCAGAATTTGCACACCTTCTGGTTTCTGTGATAGCACGATTCTGGTCTGTTATTTGTATCGATATCTGTTCATTCAGATATTTTAATATTATTTTGGATGTGATTTATGGATATTATTTTCTGGAATTATATGGAAGATATTGGAATTCGTTAGTGTTGATCCATAGTGAAGTAGTGTTTGTTTAAAATTAATTTATTATGTTACACCAATAAAATTGAATTAAAACGCAATCATGACTACTATTACCAAATTCAGGGTCAGTTGCATATCGTAAAAAGAGAGAAATGTTATTTTGTAGTTTGGAAGCCACAGGGAAAAAATTGCAGAAAATTCGAGGGATCAACAATTTTAGACAACAAAAATATTTCCAAAAGTAAAGGAGTTTTATGTGAATAATCTGTTGCCAGAACTAGTACATCCAAGACAATCGGGCGGCTTACCTATTAGAGAAGGATAATTCCAGATATACATTTTCTAGGACCTTTAGCAATACGTGGATTTCATTTTTCCTTCAGAAAATATAATTTTTAATCATTTTGTTGTAGAAAAACTATACGTGATAGAAGTCCCTATGAACAACCATCCTCCACATATTTCGATTTAAACTAATTGCTGCACGTTATTTCAAATTAATGAATATTTGAAAAATGCTACAAACAAACATTTGCAGCAAACATGGACTTAATTGAAGTCAAAACTTTTATCGTATTCAAGTAAAAAGTAGGATTCTAAATTCTAGAACTAAATTCTAAATTTATACAGTGCAATGGTGGATTCTAAAATGGGATATTTTACTGAAGAATGAATAAACTTAGTGAAGCTATACTATGAAAGTAATCAGTGTGCCAATGCTGCGGCAAATCGAGAAAAAACGTAAGTTTTACCCATACATTTATCTGATAAGTTTTAAGCTATAGGTGACGTTAACAACAAAAAGCATGAAAACAGTCGAATGCGAAATGAAGCAGTTGAAGTGGCGGTATTGGGTCATTAACAAATGGATATTCGACAGTCTATCAGACAACTATCTCGGGAATCCGGTCTATGAGAATCTAGTGTTTATCGAATTATAAAACCCTATAAATTTTACTCTCATAAAATACGATTACTTCATCAATTAAACGAAGATGATTCTGATCGGCGACGTCAAATTTGTGAAGAATTTAGTGAAATCATAAAAACAATCAATTGGAGTAACAGTAACTAAATGTATGGGTTGGAATTTTAGGGAATCACGTTATTGGACCATTATTTTTTTAAAGAAATCTCAACGGAACAGCTTATTTAAATTTGTTAGAAGACGTTATTGATCCGCTGATCACTGACACATTGGAATCTGATGATAATCTTTTAAACGATAAAATTACTTTCTAACAGGAAAAGGCATCCCCACATTATGATATACGCGTAAGACAATTTTTGAATCAACTTTTTCCAGGGAGTTGGATTGGCAGAAAGGGTCCAATAGAGTGGTCGGCCACATCACCGGATCTTTCGCATTTAGATTTTTTTGTGGGGAGACCTAATATCAAAAATATACGCTACTCCGCTTGTAGATCTTGCATAGTTGCGACAAAGAATTGTGACAGAATGCCGATTATTCACACCGAAGTTATTTGCAAATGTACGAAGGGGCTTTGATTATATGTATTACTGTATTATCGTATGGAGGTCACAGGAGGTCATTTCGAAAATTAAATTAGATAATTTAATGAAATTTTAGTTTTTTGTTATAACTCATGTTTAAAAATAAATTAGCCAAAATTATCTTCAGTTATTTCGTAAATAAAAAAAAAGAAAGGGGTAGAGGAAAAAATACCTTTCAAATGATGTGCCACTCGACCACACTTGCTATTAAAAAAAAACTGGGGGTTTACATGTGATGGCATGAATTTTGCTTGAAAATTCCTTCCCCTCCCAATACAAATTGACGAGTTTTTTTTTAATTTTGAAAAAACTTTTGGTTTCTGAATTTCTGGGCAAATCTTCTACGTCAAATTTTCGTTGGAACACACTGTATATTATTATTAAATTTATGATAGGTACTTACTCATTCTTATATTCTTATATTATAAACTAAGATAATTTATACTAATTTTCGTAAAAAAGGTTTGTTAAAATGTATATGCTTATGTTTATGCTTTTTTATATAATAAATAAATAATAAAATATTTTCATAAAATGTTTATGCTTTTTTAGGCATTTCTTTATGCTTTGAAATCCGATCCGAACTCTAATTATCACAATATTGTGCCTTCCTTTTTGATAGTATGTATTACGTACTGCCGACGCACTGTTGCCAGAGATTGAAGAACTTTCGAAAGACGGTGCGGTGCGGCTACTATCTCTCGAATTAATATTGATGGCGCGCTGATGTCTTAAAAATCAGTTAGAAAATACAAGAGAGTCATAAACTTCACTATAAACATTTACTCACTGCTTTGTTGTGGTTATAAGCACGTACAATACTAATCTTAAAAATAAATAAACATTTTATCGTCAGGTGACACTCACTAAGTACCGTATTGAAAGAACAGAGATATTAAGGTTTTAAGCTCTAATGTAAAAAATCCATTTTTTGAATCAATGTTATAAGAGATGGTAATTATTCTGAGAAACTATTTAAGGTACCTTATCTTATAGACTTTTTATTAAAATATTGTGTATGCATTTAATTATGTTAACCTGCCGTAATATTGTCTAAAAACGTATGCTATGGCAAAATACACTCTCAATGAAGGAAGGAAGGAATGTAAGCTCAATTTTATAACAGACAGTAATTATTTTGAAAAATAGTTTAAGCTGTTATTCTATAACATAAGGGAAAACTTTTAGTTCTCTGTTTTAGAAAACTCTGCCTATATTGGTGTGGAGTGAACTGAGTAGCTCTATAACCGATGCAGCCGGTCGCAAGCCCAGATAAAAGGAGGGATCGAGGACTTAAACCTTCTCTAAAAAAAAACAGGGTTCAACTGGCCTGGTTGGGAGCACCCTGTAAGGGCTCCTTGTCTAGGATTACAGACGAAGGGTAGGTGATGCTCTTAAACTGCAGTGAAAGCAAATTGTTTAGGAGAATGAAAACTCCAAAATTAAACCCTGGTCCTCCAAGTCGAAGGTTGAGACTTCGGGTAACTCCCCGTTACACAGAAAAAAATAAAATGCAAAAACCCAGCAAAACGCCTCCGAATGAATCGATCAACAAACGGCAACGGGTGTTGCCACATTAATACGAAAGAAGCTAAGGAAATACGTAACTACTTGGAAGGACATAAACGACAGACCTTACTATTAGAGGACACAAATGCACAATCTTGGGTATAAATGCAGTAAATGATGACGCACCAGTAAACATAAAAAAGGATTTTTTTGAGAAATTTAATTTAGAGGTTGCAAAAGTCGGCACATCTCGAGAAATTATCATCTTCAGAAAATTAAACAGCAGAACTGGAAAAAAACTCCATAACGCAGATATAGGTCAATTCGAAGAGAACCGCGTAAATGATAATGGTACCAGACTGATATCATTATGCGAACAAAATGTAAGGAAAATTGCAAATGGATTTTTTCAACACAGAGACATACACAAATACACATAGACGCAAAATACGAGAGGGTTAAAATCAATCATAGAGTACACAATCATACAACAAAAAAATATATGATTTTACAAGATGTAAGAGTACTGAGAGGAGCTACCTGTGGAAGCAAAGTGGAATAAATACACATAAAGAAGAAAAAGAACGAAATGAAAGAGAAAAAGAAGGGGTATAAACTAATCAGCTTAGAACAAGAAAGCCTGAGAGAATTATACAGAAATACATTAAATCAAAAGTTGGAAAATAACAATTTAATAATAATGAAGAACATTACACTCACATAGAAAGGTGTCTCCAGGAGGCACTAATAGAAGCCATTGGATACCAAATTCAGAATCAAAGACATTTTCCATATTGGATTGACGAAGAAATAGAACAAGAAATAAAAAGAGACCAACATCAAAAATTCTTAAATACACAATATAATGGATAAAATAATTTACAAGGAGTTTCAAGCTAAAGTACGAAAAATGATATGTCGGAAGAAAAATAAAGCATGGCAACAAAAATGTAACATGATAAATTCACATCTAGGAGAACGAAAAAGCATAGAAAGTTGTAGAGTCTTAAAATCTTTACGACAAGATAAGATAAGAAGAGAGACATAGTGTCAACAATAACAATGGATGACTGGGACCAACATTTTGAGAAAATCCTAAGGAAAGATGGACCACAATTTAAAAACAGTAACGAAACACAAAATATAAATATTTTAACTTCGCCAATACGAATAACAACGAAAGAATTGGAAGATGTATTTAGATCTTTAAAAAATAACAAAGCACTGGGTCACTTTGGCTGGGTTTTTTTGACCAGGTTAAAAGTAATTAAAAACAGAATAGAAAGCGAATATAAAGACTTAGAGGCTGAAGAACAGGCATGATTTAGGGCAGGTAGATCTACTGTTGATCATTTGTTTTGCATTACACAGATTATTGAAAAGAAAATAGCAGTTAATCAAGAATTTATTGTATGTAGACCTACGAAAGGCATATGACAGCGTACCACATTATGAATTATGGGAAGCGTTATAGAAAACAAACATAAGCATGAATTTAATAAATGCGACGAAGGAACTGTAGGCTTATGCTATTTCAAAGGTAAAGGTTGAAAATAATCTGTCAAGTGGATTCTAAATGAATAAAGGCCTTAAGCAGGGCTACTGTCTCTCCCCTACATTACTTAAAATTTATCTAGAACAGACTCTAAAACTATGGAAGCACAAATGTAGAAACATGGGAATGCCGATTAACAACAATAGCATATACATTTTGTCATTTGCAGATGATCAACTAGGGATAGCACAAGATTATGAAGATATTGAGTATATGACTCGAAAATTTATCGAGGAGTATAAAAAATGGCTAAAAAATTTAAGTATGACTTAAATTAATATCCAAAAAATTGAGTATGTGTATCGGCGGGTAACAACAGGACCTCATATTGGAAGATGAAGAAGTTATTAAACATTGCCACACATATAAATATTTAGGTATGATCATCACAAAAGAAGGCAACGTAGATGACACAATTGAGGAGAAAAACAACCAAACAAGAAAAGCAATTTCCCTTCTCAATAGTATCTTTGGGATCAATCAATCTCTAATATTAACAAGTAAAAGGGGCAACGGAAATGGATTTCTGGAGACGTTTACAGCTGGAAAATCTAGACTAGAAAGAATAACGAACAACAGAATAAGAGAATATGAAAGTAAAACATACAACGGCAGACGATATTGGTACCCAACAACTCAGATGGTACGGTCATGTACAGATAATGTCTTAAGAACGTCTGACAAAAAAAAAGTCTGTAATATGAACCCCTCACGGTAGAAAAAAAAAGGAAGACTCCGCTTTAGTTGGAGATACGGTATCAATAGAGAAATGAAAGACAGAGACACAGAAAAAGACTTAGGACAGAGACCTAGAAATGTTATTTAAAATTGTTTGTTTCTGTTTTCGAGAAAAATACAATTAGTGAATTTTACCTGCTGAGACATTCTCTAAAAGCTTTGGAAGGACGGATTGTGAACTCAATTCATTAAAAAAGGGTGATTATTTTGAGAACCAGTTTAACCTACCTTATCTTATAGAATTTTTATTAAAAAATTGTGTATTTTTTAAGTTTTCGAGAATAAGTTAATGAGTAGATTTGACCTGCCGAAATATTGTCTAAAAAATGCTGTAACAGAAGATATACTACTCAACGAAGGAAGGAAGTAATGGAAACTCAATGTCATTACAGAAGGTATTTATTTTGAGAAACAGTATAAGCTACCTTATATTACAAAGTTTTTATTAAACAAATGTGTATTTTGAGGTTTTTAAGACAAATGAGCAAATAATAAATTTATCAAGGTATCAGAATTTGAGTATCTTGGAGTAACAGTTACAAATAGAAAAGACGAAAAGAGAGAAATAGATAAACGGTTCTTAAAGGTAGCAAAGCAGTAGGACCATAAAACGCCCAATTGAAGGAGAAAAACGTATCCAGAACAATCAAGATTCGAAATTTGAAACAATAGTGAGACCAACAGTGTTGTAGGCGTAAGAAATTTTGACAATGAATCAGAAAGAAAAATAAAGGAAAATCTTGAAAAAAGTTTTTGGTGCTATAAAGAAAGCTAATGGGAAACGAAGTAGACAAACAAACCAGGAACTAAAGAGTAAAGTATGCTCTAAAAAAGGTTCATTGTTATGATTTTGATTTTATATAAGCCATATTTTTATGACTATATTTGACTTATTTTTACCGCGTTCTGTATTCATTAATCATAAAAAGTAACTAAAGTATCCTAATAGATTAACCATTATATTTTTAATACACCTACAAAGCTATTCTTAGTAAATTATTACAGCAACCAAAATTGTATAATCGCAGTGTGGAAAAGTAACAAAAGAAATTTGAAGCAAACAAAAAAACGAAAAATAAAAGTTAGCGAAAAACTGATGCAGTCCCTTTATAAAAATTTTTGTCCGAAGATACGTCACAAAAAATATCACATTGTTTACTGTCAAAATATGCCAAAAACTCACCAAGCTAATTTAAATTTCCATGTTTTCTTGTGTCGAATACCAAACTCCTACAATAAGTGAGTTAATTGAATAGTGAACACATCACATGCACTTGCAAAATAAGACAGAGAGAAACGAAGACATATCAACATACATTAAAAACAACGATGGAATAATAGGGAATAAATAGGAACAAAATAAATACATATCTCCAAGTGAAATCCTGTAACGGAATGAAATTCTTCCGAAAAACCGTAAGCAGTATAAGCGTTGATGGGGTTTAAGGGAGTAGTGAGGCGCAATAAAAGGTGTTGCTTCCAGATAACACCTCTAGCCTCTCCTACTCATTTCCTATCCCCACCTACAAGAAGTGTGATCTTGATCAGCCTTCTGTAAACTTGAGCAACCCTATTGATGATTGGGTAACCAATCCCAATGGAAGGTAGGGTCAGGACGGACGAGGAAGGGAGAAAGCATAGCTTGTTTAGAAGCTATAGCCAGCAGCCCTGGCACTGTACTCGGGTCAATAGGTCGATAACCTGTTCAATTTAAACTCAGCTATTACGAATGCTACGAACAATGAACTTACCGGACGGACTAACGGACAACGACCAAAGCTACGGAATAAAGACTTAATGATGGATTTGCGACTGGGAACGAGAAATCAGATTTAAAGGGCATGATTGGTGGAGCAGAAAGACAAGGAGACTTTGGAGTGGGTTTTATGGTAAACCATAAATGCCGCAGGTTAGTATTGGGTTTCACTCAAAGAATATGCAAAATTAAGTCAAAATAAGGGGAAAATTTCATAATATTACAATGATTAATATCCCAGATGAACTAGAAACCTATGACCAACTACAAGTATACTCCATTCCGCGAATATACGACTGTTTTAAATTGGCTTTAAGGTATCGATTTAAATGGTCCAATGTGCTGAATTGTACAATGGTAAATTCTCCTTATTTTTAAAATACTGTTATGACAGATATATACCTTAGATTTAAATATGAAGTCATGATCTAAATATAGAATTGATAGTTTATAGAATAGTTGTAATTTAGATTTTGAAGTATATAATTACTATCATTGACTTTAGTATTGCAAACAAGTTGGTTTTTGAATTGAGAAGTGATTTAAACGAAGTGTAACAATACTTAAGCGATTAAATAGTTTAATTTATTTAGTCGAATATTCAATTGGTACTAAAGAAACAAAAAAACTTACTTATTCTCCTAATCAACACTACAAACAAATACACTACATCAAACTCTCTCTTAACGGACACGTCTCTTCACCGGACGCGCACAGGCTACAGATATTTGAGATTTCCAGTCGCTCCATAGCGATAGTATGTAGCGACACAATCAGTAGCAATAGAAATGTACAAAGAGAAGAGAAGATCAAGTGAAAAAGAACCACGCCCATGCCAGCATAATATGCAGATTAAAGTAAGGGCGTTTTTTTTTCATTAGTTCCAGCAACCCAAACGACAAAAACCGCCTTCAGACATACTGTGTATTCATATACAGAAGAAAAGGATAGCAAACGAAAGATTTCTAGATACATGTGTAAAGAATGTGATGTTGTAAATAGGCTGTGGTAGATCAAGATGCAATTAAAAAAACTTTAAAGAGTGATTGCTTCTTTTGAAAGGAGGTCTTAGGAAATCATTGCTTTAAAAACATTTTGGCATTATTTCATAACGTTGAATATATTTCACAGCAGATTTTGCATTAACATGGTGATACGTAATAGAACTCTTTTTGGCATTCTCGCCTTTCCCATTCTTTCTATGTGTACTAAGTATCGGATTCTCTGTGCTTTGATTGCCGTTGTTATTTTTGGTTCATTATGGAGTTCTACAAATTCCTTATTATTTCTTCTTTTCCATTGTCTATCTATTTTCACGCCTCCATATACAGCTCGTTGTATTTTCCTCTCCCATCTTTCTAAAAAGTCTATTTCTGATTTTTTAAGCACCCATGTTTCACATGCATATGTAGCTGTAGGTCTGATAACTGTTTTGTAGATTCTTATTTTTTTTGAGACATATTTGGATTTTATTAATGGACGCAATGCTCCATACTTTTTGTATCCTTTTGCTATTCTTGCTTTTATCTTCTCTTCCCCATGTCCCTTTCCATCTACTTTTACAACCAGGTAAGTAAATTCTGAAACTCTTTGAATTTTCTCCTTCTACCTTCAATGTGAAATTGGTTTCTTTTTTTATATGTTTCTCCCATTATCATGTATTTTGTCTTTTCCTCACTTATGAGAAGACTAAAAAGTTTTGCTTCTTTTATTATATTGCTTATTAAGCAATAAAAAACCGCCTTCAGACATATTGTGTATTCATATACAGAAGAAAAGGATAGCAAACGAAAGATTTCTAGATACATGTGTAAAGAATGTGATGTTGTAAATAGGCTGTGGTAGATCAAGATGCAATTAAAAAAACTTTAAAGAGTGATTGCTTCTTTTGAAAGGAGGTCTTAGGAAATCATTGCTTTAAAAACATTTTGGCATTATTTCATAACGTTGAATATATTTCACAGCAGATTTTGCATTAACATGGTGATAATGCTATACATACAGTTTTTAAGACTAAAATTAGTCGGCGATATTTGAAACAGTATGTAAATTTTCGTTACTTTTTAATATCTGTAACGACTCGGTACTTTAACTATCAATAGCCGGTGTGTTTTACCCGTTACTTTTGGAACTTTTAAGAGTACATCCACTTAAAGCAAACCAATATTTAAAACTAACAAACTGAAATATTAGATTCTTTTTCTGGTTTCTGGACCATCGTTTTGCTAATTTCTTTTCATTTATATTAAAAATAGTAAATTTCTTTCTTTTTATTACCGTTGTAGTACCTAATAAAGTAATAAAATAGTGTAATATCAAAGAAACCCGGCACGCCTCTTTGGTGTTTACATTTCACCGAAATCCAACCCAAATGGCTGATGAACACATTTTAGCTTCATTATATTTATTTGTAGGAGCGTTTACGTAAAATTTTTTGTTATTTTCGGATTAATTTTCAGAATAAATTTTGCGTCTATCTGAACATCTATTAACTGAAATAATTTTAGTTTATATGTCATAGTAACAGAAGATCTTTTTTTTATGGAATAATAATTAGACCAATTTACTTTCATACTTCTACTTGCACAGTAAAATATTCGTTGTAGCAATAATCCAAAACAGTCGTATATTCGCGGAATAACCTATAGTAATTCTATGACCAACTACAAGTAGAATGTGAAAACGCACAGAAGAGAGATACAGTTATAGTACTGGGTGATATGAATGCGAAGCTGGGAAAAGAGCCAATATATGCAGCATCCTTTGGTAAGCATAGTTTACATGATATTACCAGCAACAACGGTATAATAGTGGCACAGTTGGTAATGGCAAACAAACTAAGAGTTGTTAGTACGTGTTTCCCTCATCAAAATATTCATAAAGGAACCTGGATGATATCTGATAATAATAAATTTAATCAAATTGATCACATATTAATATCTAAGCGGTGGGCAACGTCCGTAACGGATCTTAGAACTTATAGGGGGCAAATTGCGATTCGGGCCATTTCTTGTCTTTATCGAACATAAAACAAACAGTATCAATGGTAAGAAAGGAGAAAGGCGCCAAACAAAGAAAATGGAACACATATACTTTTAAAAATCCTAAAAAGAAGAATAAGTACCAGCAGAAAATAAAAGTAATATTAAATGAAAGAGGAGATATTAAAACAACATTGAAGAAGAATGACAAGATCAACAGTTTGCAAGGACAAAAATGGGGCAATTATCAGCGAGAAAAAGGAAATAATGAAAAGGTGGAAGGAGCATTTTCAAGAGCTGTTAAACCCAGAAAAATAACAAAACGAAGATAAAGAAATAATTTACCACAATAACAACTAGTTGAGCAACCAACATTGTTAAAAACGATAAACGTCATAAATCATCTAAAAAATAACAAAGCACCTGGCACAGATGAAATAACTGCAGAATTGATAAATATTGGTAGACATACGCTATGGAGGCGTATCCATAAACTAATCGACCGCATATGGACACTAGAAGTCATCCCAGAAGATTGGAAAGTAGGAGTCATATTTCCTATGTACAGAGGGGAAACAAACAACTCTGCGAAAATTATAGGGGCATAGCAGTTTTAAATGTCGTCTACAAGATATTAACAGGAATGATATACAGCCTCCTGGAATTGTTTTTGGAGATGATTGGCGAATATTAATGTGGAAGTCAACTATAGACCAAATACATATGTTAAGAGGTATGCATGAAAAATGTGCTAAATATAACATACCTATTTACAACTTGTATATCGATTTCAAACAGGCGTTTGATGAAGTAGATCGACAAAAAAATGTTAAAGTAACTATCTATGTTAGGGATACCCAATAAGTTGGTTAAACTTATACGAATGACACTGGAGGGTTCCAAAGCTATGCCGAGGGTAGATGGAAATATGACGCAGGCCTTTGATATTGAAAATGGAGTTAGACAAGGTGATGTCTTATCATCAACACTTTTTAATCTAACTGTTTCTAACAACAGAAGCTTTTGTTAGAAAACTAAACGGCTGTATTAATACAAGATTAATGCAAATATGCGAATAGTGATATGAACATATAGATACAAAAAATTATAGAACTGAAACGAGACGCTACTACGTTTGGTCTATATATAAATTAAAGCAAAACAAAATATATGGGGTGCACAAGTAGACAACCGTACCTACAATATGCCTCCACATTTCCCTACCTAGGCTCACTAATAAATGACAACAACATCAGTCAAGAAATACAAGCACGTATTCTTAGCGGTAATAAGTGCTTTTACACATAAAAAGACTTGATGAAAAATAAGTTACTGAATCGTAAGTCTAAGCTTAGAATCTACAAAACAGTAATTAGACCAGTGGTCACATATGGATGTGAAACTTGGACCCTCTCAACCACTGATTAAAATCAACTGAGAATATTTGAGGGCAAAATACTAAGGAAGATATTTGGACTAACCCAATGCACTGAAGGTTCGTGGAGAATTAAAATGAACCTCGAGCTGAAAGAATTCCAGATGATCGAGATAGAAAAGTAGTCCAGAGATGGGAGCCCCAAGGAAACAGAACAAGAGGAAGGCCCCCTAAAAGATGAATAGACGACGTAGAGAGGTATCTTAAAAATATGAACATCAGGCAGTAGCGAAGGAAGGTATCTGACGGGGCAAAATGAAAGAACATTGTTAAGCAGGCCAATACTCACAATTGGCGTTGTAGCGCCATTAGAAGAAGAAGAAGAAGAAGTATAAGCGTTGATAATGAAGAGTTAATTAAGACTTATTGCTATTTTTTCAAGAAAAATATAAAACAAAGATGCTAAGGGAGTAAACCCAAACAGAAAATCCTGGCCCTCCTGGTAGGGGTTTGAACAGAGACTTAACGAATATAAACACATGGAATATGCAATGGTGAAGAATCAAGTCAGCCAAAGTCATAGAAATAAAAAAATCGGATAAGTATCACAGTGCTTACAGGAACAAAGAAATAAGTCTAGGGAAGCGATGACATAGGAGGTTTTATTTATATATTTATAGTGGAGTGTAGTAAGACAAACTAGCACAAGCGGGGATATCAACATTGATAAAAAAATACTGAAAAAGTAAACCTAAAATTATGGCGACAAATCAATGAAATAATTATTAGAGTATCGATTACGGCCTGAATATCATTAAAATATATATCTGAAAGTAAATCAAAAATAGATTAACAGAGATATTCTGTGAAACCTCACCAGAACGTGTAGCATTTTCAATTTCGTTGATTCTTTGAAGTATATTGACATCTCCTCGTATATGTAATATATTGAAATCGCCTTATATATGTTTAAAAAATAAAACGAATAATTTTTCCATATTTGTTGGTCGTATCTTTCAAGTAAAAATACGCAAAAGTTTAGACCTGACACATCTAAAACGAGACGACTACTAGAAACAACAGAGATGAAAATACTCCGACGAATATCAGAGAAAAGAATGTTAGATAGGGAGAAAAGCGAAAACATAAGAAGAGCATGCAATATAGAAGACATAAATAGATGGGTGACAAAACGAAAACAGGAGTGGAACGAACACTTCAGTAGAGTGGCAGAGGATAGAATAGTACGAATAGCACGAAGTAAGTCACCAAATGGACGAAGAAGTATTGAAAGACCAAGAAAAAAATAGTGTGACAATTTAAACAATTAAGGAGGCTAATATTGAAAAAGAAACAGGCTTCAAAGCCTACATACAAGAAGGAAGGAGAAGAAGAAAATAAAGTAACAAAATAAAATAAATGAAAAATTTATAAATCAAAACTAGAAAGTATTGGGTTGTACTGCGCCGAACTCTGAGAAATAAATAAAAAAAAAACAATTAAAAAATACAGGCTATAGAAATAAACTATATAGATTCAACGCGTAACAAACATAATTGAAAAATACGGAGATGGAAATGTTACAAAATATAAAATAGTAAAAAATAGTAAAATATAACATTAAGTAGGTTAGCAAATATTTGGAAAATGAAAATAAATCCAAATATTGCCTGCACTATATATTACTACCCATATAAATCAAAATAAAACCAAATTCATGGCGACTAACACAAACACAAGAGCTGGAAATGTTGACACAAATTTAATCATTAATGACCAAAACTTCGAAGGAGTCAATGAGTTCATATATCTAGGGACATCGGTTAACCCCAATAACAATACATCTGAGGAAATAAAAAGGCGAATAATAATTGCAAACAGGTGTTATTATGGTCTATCAAAGTACTTAGCTAACAAACGTCTGTCTCAAAAAACTCGTATAAGGCTGTATAGAACACTGATAGTCCCCGTTCTCACATACGGATCAGAGGCATGGACGCTAACGAAAACAGATGAATCCGCTCTATCCATTTTTGAAAGAAAGGTGCTACGCAAGATATTTGGAGCGGTCTGTGAGAACGGAATATGGAGGCGTAGATATAACTTCGAACTGCAGAATATCTACAAGCATACTTTTGGTGGTAAAGATATTACCACTATAATTAAGCGAAACCGCCTGCAGTAGGCAGGACATGTAGCCCGGGCCCCTGAATCGAACAAGATAAAAAAGATTCTAACAGCGCAACCTGTGGGAATGAGACGACGGGGTAGACCAAAGCTGAGGTGGATGGATGGGGTAACACAAGATGCGGAGAAGATCGGAGTCGGCAACTGGAAAATTCAAGCAAGGGACAGAACAGAATGGCGTAGAAAGCTTGAGAAGGTCGAGGCCCTCTAAGGGCTGTAGCACCAAGATGATGATGATGATGATATATTACTACCCTTTTACAACAATCAGAAATAAGGAAAAAGGTGTTATACACATGAAACTAGATTATAATTAGGTAAAAAGAACAGGCAACACATTCATGATTTGGATTATAATTATTTTAAACAGCGTAATAATTCAAAACCACAAAATAAATATATTTAAACATTTTATGGTTTTCAAAAGAATTTGAATAAGAATCTATATATAAAATTAAAACAAGTAAGAAATGATTTATAAGAAAACAACTAAATTTAGAACTCGCTATGAGTTAAGAAAATAAAAAAAATAATGTAAATAATATTAACATTAATAATATAACACAAATAATATTTATCATATTATGCTAAGCCAAATAATATTTACTTTAAAAAATACATTTAAAACATAATGACCTTTCTAAAAGTTTAAGTTTTATGCTATCTAGCCTTCTTAATTATTTTTTGGTGAATTATAAAGATTTACCTAAGTGAAAACAGTTTATTCCTTATTCTTTTCGCCTGCTGTGCCGTTAGACCGTTTATGCAAAATTGCCCAAGTGGCAAACAATAGAATCCGAAAAGTCACTATTGCACGGTATTAATTTTTTAAAAAATGAAGAGATTGAGTTCCTCGCATTCGAAAACTATCATCCATAATATCTGGATATTCCACCGAAAGCTTAAAATGACTCAAATTTTTAACACGCAATGTTTTCAACACTAAGTAATATACCGCGACCTCTCTATTCACTGGTAAACTTAAAACTGAACGGCAAAGGCTCAGCAAGTCAACTGCGACTTAAGGAACTCTTTTCTTATCAGACTATTAAACATTATTAGATTTATAATCGAACTCTTTTGCGCGTTCTGTTCACACTGCAGTTTTTAGATTAGTCACCAGAGCTTGTAATAATACGAGTACAGTCAAATATAAAATATAGCTTCTCAATTTATCAACATACAATTATTCATACAGTGTGACGTATTTAGATTGGAAACAACTGTTTAAAATTGCAAGTGTTATATTATTCTTATAGACAATTTTCTATTTAGAGCTGCTGTAAGTAAAGTAAGAATTGCCATGTTGATATCCAACCTTCGTTAGAAGATGGAACCTTAAGAAGAAGAAGACAATTTTCCCTACTGATTTTTTTTATAAAATAATTCCTACGCCACCAGATTTAAAGTAGCTTCAAATTATTGACAAAAATGTTATTAAATATATTTAGATATTTTTAACGAGGTTATGACCACTTAAAATTTTAAAACTTAATAAGCTACCATAGAAAAATAACCCTCTGTATTGCAAATTGTCATAGAAATATAATTTTAGTGTCAATCTTAGTTGTATCTACCAAATAAATATCTAAAACAGCTCTTCAGGACTGGAGGCCCATGGCTTCTATTTTCTTCACTATTTTTTTCCACTCATCTCTGTTTTCCATCTTTTCTTCCTATTCCGGTATTGTTAGTTTTCTTACATCAATTTTAACCTGTTCTAACCCCTTCTTATTTGGTTTTCTTCGTCTGCGCTTTCCACCCGGTCCTCCTATTAATACTTTTTTTGCATATCTGTTTGTCGACATCCTGTAAACATGTCCCATCCAACGTGCTGTTTGTGCTTTTACTTTTTGTATTTTTTATATTTTTGTACTTTTACTTGTAGAAAACAAGGCTCAAAGAACCGATATAAAGCCTCGGAACCAGACGGAACCTAAGATAACGAACCATGCAAAGAAAAGGAAAACGAGAAGAAAAAATAAGCCCACAATCAGATTAGCAACATGGAACATTACTTCTTTCAACAACAAAGACCAAGAGATAATAGAAGAACTGATAAAAACATACACATCTGTACAATTCAAGAAACCAAGAAAAAAGGTAAAGGCCAAATAAAATATAACCTATAATATTTCCTAGCATACAGTGGAGTGAAGAAAGAAGAACGAGCACGAGCAGACGTAGGTATACTGTACATAAAAAATTTAAAGAACATAAATATAACTGCAGTTATATCTCAGAAATCTAACATCACATTGGATGTTATATCTATAAATAGGCCCGAGGACTGCAAACCTAAGGAGGAACGAGAGGCATTCTACGAACAATTGCAAACCATCCTTGATCAAATACCTCATGAAGAGCCCTTAATTTTTATGAGCGACTTAAATACTCGAATCGGAAATGAAATACTTCCAGGAGTAAAACAAAGATTTAATGAAAACCATGTCAATGCAAATGGAGAATTCATGGCTCGTCTCTGTGCTTTTAACGAACTAGGACTCAATATAATACATTTTTCCATCATAAGCTCTAGTATAAATATATATTTAAAAACTCCAGGGACATAAATCTATGATTGATTTTATAGTCACTAATAGAAAAATCCACCCAAAGCAAATTCTAGATATCCGAACTTTAAACTCGGCAGACGCAGGGAGTGAACACAAACTAATACTAGCAAAGATAACGAACGATAACATAAGAACGACTCTACAAAAGAAATCTAATAAAGGAGGCTAGCACAGAAGATACAGCTGAAACAAATAGACGACATCGAAGATATAAACGCAAGCTGGGAGAAAATTTAAAAAAACACATTGAAAAAGCAGCAACTGAAGCTCTAGGAAAACTCAAAGTCATACTGAAAAAAAGAAACAACAACAATACACCATGGATCAGAAAAGAAATAAAAGAGAAATGTAAATAGAAACGAAAGGCCTACACGAAGTACAAAACATCAAATACCCCAGAATCCCGAGACAACTATAGAAGAAAAATACGAAATGAAACAAAGCAGTTGGTAAGAAGAACAAAAACAGAACTCTGGGAACAGTTTACAAAAAGAATGGAAAGCGACTTCTACGGTACACAAAAACTAATATGGAGATTCATAAGAAACCAACTGAAAGAAATGGCAGAATTGAAGCAATACAATAACCAGCAAACGAATTGGAAATATTCAGTGCAAAATCTATTGTAGTGCAAGATACTAGGCGTATGAAGAAAGCATAATGATACCAATGTTCAGGAACTCTCAAAATTTGGATAGAGTATCTATCTATCTTTTTTGCTGACGGGCACTCTAAGTGGAAGTATATATCTATACAATAGCATTAAGGGCCTTAGGGGCCCATGGCTTGAGAAGTTTGTTCTTTCTTCATTTTCGCTTTTCTTTATGTACTTACTGAGATCTTCTCTGGCTCGATTAGTGTTGCCCAAATGCAAGAACAAGACGAGACTTAGACAGTCTTGGTCTTGCACCAATACACCTGGTCTTGGTCTTGGTCTTGGTATTGCACTCCTAGTCTTGGTCTCGCTCTTGGTCTTGCAGCAAGAGTCTTGCAAGTCTTGTAGTTACCCATTATATTATCGCTATTTATTCAATTTTACTTTGGATCTTAGAACAACGTAACAGAGCAAGGAAATTTTAAGCTTGAATTAACATATCCGTAATAAAGACCAACCAAATTAATAAATGTATAAACAACTGACACTCGGTAGGGTTTAAAGCCACGATCTAAGCGATCCGTGCCTATGCTCTAACTAACTCAGCTATCTACTATTCCCTACGGCAGTCAATCTGTTTCTTAATAAACGTTTGCGTTTGCATAAGCTTACATGTGCTAAAACATGGTTAAAACAAAGAAAACCCAAATTAATGACATAAACTGTATTTAAAAAAAAAATTATCTTTTTAGAAAGTAATTGATGGACCCCCCAATATATATGAAATGGAAATCTTAAAAAAGATTGGTATGTGACAAAAAATTCACATGTATCAAGGAAACATATATTCGTTAGGTGATCAGATACCAAACTATAATCCACTTATTAAAGCTAAATAAATGTTGTTAACAATCTTAGCTCTACTTTTATATAAAACACTAACTTGAAAAATAAGGAATAGGTAAAAAAGCAATGATAATCAAAAGAATTATTTTAAATTAAGGAGATACCTACTTAATAAATACATTAATTTACCCAAATAAAGTAGTAGGTACATAATATATGTGATTGGTAATAAGGTAATAAGTGTATTTTTTTAACATGTCCACTTTTTCCAGCGGTTATTAAAAAGCTTGTGATATCTCCACCAAATTTTAAATTTTCAGGAAGAAATATTTGTAATTCCTTTTTGTGAAAATATATTAGATGCTTCCTTAATCCTAACGTGTTTCTGTTTTTCATTTTCATTTCAACCTTTCTATGTAAACACAATTTACACAAAGCAATTTGGGATGCATGAATTATTTCGAAAAACTCATCAAATTTGCTTTTACGTCTTTTAGATCTACACCTCCAACTTCACTACTCCGACTACTATTTGAATTTTTATCTATTATGTCAAATTGTAAACTTGTCACTCCGAGAACAACAAGGATTAGATGGAAAACAATAATTATTACATTAGACTCAAAGAAAAGCTCAATTGGGAATGAAGTTTAGTGATGTCGAAAAAGTAACAACAACTAGTTACTTTATGTTCGTTACTATCTCAGTGGCGCACCCAGGGGTGTTTTAGGGGTTAAACCCACCCCAGGGAACTATTCCGACACTGTTTCTCACAAATTTTAAGGACTCGAAATGAAGGTAGCATAAAAAAATTTCCTCCTCACAGGAAAATTCTGCGTGCGCCACTGTACTATCTAATACCCTAACTACCGAATAACAAACCGAGAATTATAAGGATGGTATTCTGCAATAATAGTTTAAGCTACATATATACGGTTCAGAGTCAATGAGCATAATGTATCTACCTACTTTAAAAAATTGACTGATAGAAAATAAGGCTTTATTTTCACATTTTTATATTTCAATAATTACAGGCTTTTTTTAAAAATGTACAAAAGCAAAATAAGTAAAAACAGTTTATTACAAAAATAACTTAAAGCGGCTTAGACGGTTTTTGCAAAATTGTAAAAATATAATTTGGTCATTTTGCAATAACCGTCTATCCCTCCGAAATGGTAAATACATATATCCTGTTTCAAGTTAAGAAAATAACATTACGCTTATGGAGATCAGTGTTGCCAAAACTCTCAGACACTCTCTTTTGCACGGATGTCCAAGATATTCCCTTTGCTTAATTTTTGAATTTTCATTTTTAATTAACACTTAACTGTAAAGTCAGAGTAACTACTAAATAAAAGCCTTATTATCATTATGTAGTCAGAGAACGACATAAAATAGCTGACATACGCACATCGTATTATTTTAAGTTGCAATTAGTAATTAGATATACGCATTCCAAGCGGTCAATATTTTATACTGATTTCTATGATTCATGGCATATCGTATTCTCACCGAAAAACAAATAAACTGTTGTTACTATAATTAAAATAAGATAAAATAAAATTATCTTTTGTAAATACTATTTATCTAATTAAAATCATTTTTCCCAACTTTTCATTTCTTGTTTCGAATTGGCACTTTTGGTCAATTACCTTAAAAAACATTACTTTAATTAATGTTTGTGGAAACAAAAATACAAATTATACAACCCTAAATTGTGCTTGTGTGTGTCGTGGCAACGCCGCGTTGCTATCGTCCATAAGAAATACATGGCCTATCTTCGCAATGTTATTTTCTAAACGTGGAACGTAGTATAGAAACAAAACATTGTGATATTTTGCTTTAAAACAATTGTGATATTTTGTTTTAAAACAATTGTTATATTTTGCTTTAAAATATTATACCAACAGCCTAAATAATAACATCCAGCTGCAGTCGTTTAAAGTTTAAAAAATATCAAAAAAAGACATACAATATTTTGCTGACCAGAATTTTGACTATCAAGCAACAGCTCCAATATTTTATATAATAGACAATAGGTTTCGTTACTTAATAATGTAATTTTTTGTCGGCATTGATGACACCAACATACGAGTAATCGCAAAACATATTATGTTACAATACACTATCTGTGATAAAAGGAATTTAAAAATTTCTTTAATCAATTACCGAACTGACAACACAGAAAATTCACAGTTTTAAATAATACACTTTCGTATTTTACCATTAAAGATAAAGCCTCTAGTTTGGTGCAATTTTATTTATTTAAATGAATATTTAAATAAAATTTTAATATAAGTGTAATAACAAATTTTTCATCTTTTATCAAAATCTGGACAATTAATTCCAGAGCGAAGAAGTCGTCTGCTGGGAAAGAATGTCCAAAATATTTTATTTTTACATTGTAATTATGACCTCTGAGCACGTGTCAAATGTGTTTTTTTAATAAATACTTTGATTCGGTGTGTATGTTTATGGTATTGTTCGTAATGCGCATAAGTCCAGTTTTTCAAATTTGTATTACATATTTTTGTGCGTCTTATAGAGTCTTTAAGCATATACCCGAACTACTATATTCGCTAAAACGACACTCAATATTAACTGCAAGACGCAAGAGTCTCGCAGGCTTAGTCTTGTTCTTGCTTAAGTCTTGCAAGGTCAGTCTTGGTCTTGGTCTTGCTAAAATTAGGCGGTCTTGGTCTTACAAAACGCAAGAACAAGACCAAGACTGCAAGACCAAGACCGGTTTTGGGCAACACTAGGCTCGATATGTGATTTTTCTCCATTCCTTCTTGTTATTCATTTTTCTTTTCTGGCCTTATAGTCCAATTTTTTTCATATCTTTTTCTACATCTTGAGTCCATCTATTTTTTGGCCTTACTTTTCTCTTTTTTGAAGCTAGAGTGTAGTTTAGTACCTTTTATGGAGTCCTCGTGTTCGGAATCCTTTCTAGGTGATTTCGCCATCTTAGTATCTGTGCCTTTATGACTCCTATTATATTAGGTTTATTATATAATTGCTTTAACTTATCATTTCTTCCTCTTATACATAAACAGTTCCTTATTATTCCTCCATATATCTTCCTCGGGATTTTCCTCTCCCATATCTCCAGTAGATTTTGTTAATGTTTTGTCACTGTCCATGCCTCACTGCAGTATGTTACTATTGGTTGTATAATTTTATTATTTTGTATAACTACTGTATTTTTATAAATGTATTTTTCAATATAAGGTTGAATGTTCGAATAATTAAACTTTGATGGTATACAAGGCAGCTATCGAACACAGTAATTAATTAAATCTTGCCCAAGTACTTTCGATCAATAGATCATCTTCAGAAGCATTTCGTCAGTTGTGGCCTATCCGACATGAGTAGAATGTCATACATGTAAATTTGGACATAACAATACAATACACAAAGACAAACAAAAACTTTAAAATTTTTAAAAAAGGAGAAGCTACATGTTATATAGATATCATTCTGTCTCCGGCTTCTATATAACATGTAGCTTCTCCTTTTTAAAAAATTTTAAAGTGTTTGTTTGTCTTTGTGTATTGTATTGTTATGTCCAAATTTACATGTATGAAGTTTTACTCATGTCGGATAGGCCACAACTGACGAAATGCCCCTGGAGATGATCTAGTGATCGAAAGTACTTGGGCAAGATTTAATTAATTACTGTGTTCGATAGTTGCCTTGTATACCATCAAAGTTTAAATGTATTTTTGCCTTTCTTGATCAAAACTTGCTTTTCAACATTCCAGTAAGAGCTTGTACACTATTGCCTACCATTATTCTAGCTTGTATTTCTTCGTTATTGTTAGGTTTACGTAATATTGTTGGGTGGGAAAGGTATGTAAATCTTTCTACCATTTCGTATTCGTAACTTCGAAACTTTTGTCCATCCCTGAACTGATCATCTGTCCTCTGCATACATTTTGTTGTAGTTTAATTTATGTAAAGTCCCATTTTCTTCTCTGAATTTACTATTCTCTGTACTATCTCCTGTAGCTCTTTTTTTCCTCTTGTCAGCAACAGTACATCATCCGCAAATTCCAAAACTTGGTGTCTTTTATGATATAGGAGTCCCCTGTATGTTTTTATCTTCTTTATACATTACTGTTCTTCTTTTTAGATGAGCACGTGGTCTATTTGGTTTTTAGTCTTTCTATCTGGCGATATCCATGTTTTTCTTATGAAATCTATCAGGAGTTGTCCGTTCTCATTAGTTTCATTGTGTTTACTATATTTTCCTATTGTCGGTCTAAATACTTCTTCCTTACCTATTTTGGCATTTGCGTAATCTAAAATAATTTTTATATCATATCGACCCTTGCATAGAATAACGTTGTAACTAACATTTTTGTCGATTTTGAGTTACAGTGTTCTTCTTGCATAACTTTTTACGCTCTATCTGCCAACATGATCGGTGTGGCTGTAATTGCAATAACAAGAAAGATTCCGAATGGAATAATACCGTAAATATAAAAAAATTGAATTATTTGTAGAATCACAGGGTAACTACAGATACGACGTTGAACCAAATCAAATTTTCGTCGAAAAATACTCTATCGTACCATAGTGTATCAAAATACTTCTCATATTTCAAAAACTACACCGTAACTGTTGTTACAATTTTATTCGCCGCATTGGCTGATAAGTTCTGATAATTGTGCAGGTAAATACTACACGTCGTGTGTCAATATTTCGCGGCATTATTGTGAAAATAGTAGGGGGAAATAGACAAGACAGATCTTGATTGTTTCCTGGTCCCGGTGTTTAGTTTAGTTTAGTTTTCCCGGTCCCAACTTAAAAGTGGTTGTATGGACAAATGTTTTCAAAAGTGCCAAGATAAACTGAATATTACAACAAGACAACAACTTTTTAAAGAGTTTTGGAAAATGGGAGATCACAACCTTCAGACCCAATATATTAATCGTTTGGTTACTAGACACACAAGAACTCGTATTTTAAATACTACCATTGCATCTCGAAGGAAGTAGACATTTCAGTATAAATTGCCTATAAATGATAGCCACATTGTGGTATATAAAAAATGTTCTTGATACGTTTGATATAATCGATAGTTGGGTGATGACAATGTCCAAAAAGATGTCAGAGAGTGAAGTTGGTATGATTGTTGAAGATATGCGTGGAAAACGCACCACTCGGCCACAACGAGTAGCAGAAGAAATAAAAGAGACTGTTCGGAAACACATATCGTTTAATCCAGCAGTAGAGTCTCATTACCTTAGAAAAAAAAAACAAAATTATATTTTGAAAAGAAACTAAATATTTCTAAACTTTTTGATTTGTATACGGAGTGGATGCAGAAAGAATATCCTATCCCGTCTACTGCAACATTAAGACAATACCGTGAGATATTCAACCGCGAATTTAACATCGAGTTTTTCAAACCAAAAAAAGACCAGTGTGTCTTCTGTCATGTTTACCGAAATGCACGCGAAGACGAAAAAGCAGAGATGGATCTGAAGAACACTAACCATATTGCTAATAAGACGGTTGTAAGACAACTTCAGGAAAGGATTAAGAGATCGCTAAAAATTTAATGGAAATTACAGTTGCTTTTTACGACTTGCAGAAAGTTCTCAACACACCTCAGTCTGAACTGTCAATGTTTTACTATAAACGAAAATTATGCGTTTATAATTTTACAATATTTGACATAGGATGCAATGAAGGATTTTGCTACACGTTTTTAATTTCATTACAACTAATGTTTTAAAAGGATATAAAAATTTTGTATTTTATAGTAATAATTGCGGAGGACCAGAGAAAACCAATAAAGGAAAAGATCAAAATAGAAAGTTCCGAGTTTGAAGAAGTAGAATACTTCAAATACCTAGGAGTTACAATAAGTAAATCCGGAGAAAGGAAATCCGAAATAAAAGAAAAAATATTAGCAGCGAATAAAGCTTATTTTGCAAACAAAAGATTACTTAAAAGCAAAACACTGACTAAAAAAAGCAAGATGAGCATTTATAACACCATAATTAGACCAATATTATTATATGCAGGGGAAACAATGACGATGGTTAAAAAAGATGAAGAAGACTTAAGAATTGCAGAGAGAAAGATTATGAGAACCATACTAGGACCAATCAGAACAGGGCAAAATGAATATAGAAGCAGAACAAATGCAGAAATTAAAAAAGAACTTAAGGAAGACATCGTAACTAAAATAAAGCAATGCAGAGTTAGATGGTTAGGTCACATTTGGCGAGCAGGCGCTGAGGCAGTGACATACGCAATGATAGAATGGAATCCAGGAGGAAGAAAGAGAAGGGGAAGATCGAGATCAAAGTGGCTGCAAGAAGTTGAAGAAGACCTCCAAAGGGCAGGAGTCAGTGAATGGAGAGGAAAAACTAGAGACAGGAAAAAATGGGGAGACATTGTCAAGAAGATAAGATAAACAAAAAAAAAAGACTGATCCACTTAAGAAATAGGATCTAGAAAGCATTTGCGGTTTAACCCCACGCTGGGGTGTATAGCCATTATATATATATATATATAAATATATTATATATATATATATATATATATATATATATATATATAATTGCGGAGGACAAAATAGAAACAGAATAATATTTGCGATGTATTCTTTTGCAGTTGAAAAATTTTCTATAAACAGAACGCACAATTATTTTGAGGTAGGTCATTCCCAAAATGAGGGAGATTCCATGCACGCCTTAATAGAGCGACGTAAAAAGGACCAAACAGTTTTTATCCCGAACAATGGATAAGCTTAGTAAGATGTGCAAAAACAACAGGTAAACCGTAGTTGGTAACTGATCTGCACAAAGACAATATATTTGATTTTAAAAAACATGACAACATTTCCAAATTGGTATATAAATGAACAAAATGAAAAACATTTCTGGAACATGGTGAAACACATTAATATTTCTGAAACAAATTCTGGTGCGGTAAATATTCAATATGATTTTATATTCATCTTATCTAGGTATAACAAAAGCAAAATATAATGATCTGCAGAGTTTATGTCGAACCCAATGCATTCCTGTCACTTACCACGATTATTTTAAAAATCTCCCAGTTGATTGCAAAAACATTAATCAAGACAGCGATATGGAAGACTAGACAAAAAATAAATATGGTCATTTTAAATTTAATTCGAATTTATATTTCGTTTATAATAAAATTTGAATTTTACAAACTATTTACTGTTATTATTCCTTACCTACAATGAGCAATAATTTGAAATTCATATTAACTTTTCCGATGAGAACATCGTAAGTGAAGTTACAAGATTATTCGATGGAACTTTATATTTATATCAAAAACTCTAACTGCCACAGTTCAAAAACCTATTCTCTAATAAAAAAAGTAGACCTTATTCTAAAAGAGGAGTTCAACATTTATATAACTGCTTACTTCTTACACGAAAAAAATGTCACATACGTATAAAAAAGATCAAAGAAATTGTTATCTTTTTTTATCGTTTCTGAAGAATATTATAAATGCTGGATACAACGTTATTCTTTGTTGTTGTGTTCACTGTAGAAACATTCTTTGAATATGACAATTTCAATCGATGCTAATTTATCACAGGAATGTTTTCTTTGATGCCTTGCAATTGCTAGTAATTTTTTTGATCTCGTAGTCAAATCTTAAAATTCAGATTCTAGGAGAAAGCGTTATTTTAACTAAAGAAACATTCCAATTTCATAGTGTTTGTAATAAATAATAATAAATCCATAAATAAATCTTAGCTAATTAAGTACTTTCCTTGATATTTATAGAATAGTAACTATGACAAACTGCCGTTCCAATATAATGCGCAATAAAAAATTTTATACATGACGGGACCTCTAATTAAAACCACATTAAAAAAAATAACCTTTTCACATTTACCCAATTACGATTCTACGAACTGTCAGATTTAACTAAAATATCATGCAATAATTCTCGACATTCTTAAAATCCTATACGGCGTCAAAATTAGTGACGCACTGAAAGAAGGGTTTGGTACAGACTGTATGGCATGAATGTTAATGCTCACAACTTAAACTACCTCAGATTCGCTGACGATATCGTGATTATAGCGAGCACATTTGAGGAATACAAACTATGGTGGAGCAGCCCGCAAACAGCTTCAAATACGTTGGCTTAAAAATGAATATGACAAAAACAATGATAAACACTTTCGAAACTTGACAAAGAGAACTAAAGTGCAGAAATTACTAGAAGGACAAGATGGAAAACAAGAATCGAGAATATCACAATAAAAATAACCAAACTCAAATAGAGCTTCGCAAACAACACTGCTAGACAATGTTGGAACGCCAAAATACAACATTGGAGACCATATAAAGGAAGACAACCAATACACAACAAATTGGTATATTGCTCAGAGTAGGAATCGATGGAAGGAGCTGAGAGAGGCCTATACCCAAAAATTGATTCCAGAAGGCTAAGAAGAAGACGAATATATCCATCACACAATCCAGTCTTAGTGAAATTGAAAAGGATTTTAGACAAACTGGCCAGGTTAAACATGTTGAAATGCTTTTTGTCCAACAATACATCGATTATGTTGTCATTCCCAGATCGATAATGTGACTTTTAGGTTATGTTATATGCCAAAAAATCATAATTTAAACAAAAAAATCGATTTGTTTAGGAATTTTTTTGCAAAGTCGCCTAATCTCGAAAAAATTCTAATTTATTCCATAATTTTGCCCCTCACTGTATATGTGTATGTATGTGCACCAGTGGAATAAAAAGGTACGAGATCTCCGCACTTAAAATGTATATTAGCAGATCGTGACTCAGCGACTGATTTATTGTACAACGGATTTTATTGAGTGTTCAACGTTAATTTATGTATTTTCCAGTCAAAACATACCTTTTTTTAAGCCACTGTCATAAAACGACAAGAAATAATATTGTGTTACTTTAGTATTAAAAAATATTCTATAGATGAAAAATAACAGCTTTTGAAGTACATAGTTATCTTAATATTTCATTGTCGCCTAATTTTAACAAAAAATTACTGGTTTATTCCCAGAATACTTCGTATTTTTTTACTATTTACAGGAAATGGGTATGTTATACATACGGTATATTAGTAAATTTACTTCTACTTACCAAAAAATCACCCTCATAAATATTCACGCGCCTTCAGAAGAAAAAGATAATAATGTCAAATAATGTTTCTACAGTGAATTAAACAGAACAATCTAAAATATACCCACATATGTATGATTAGTAAACACAATGAAACTAATGAAAACGGATAATTCCTGATAGATTTCACAAAAGAAACATGGATATCGCCAGATAGAAAGACTAAAAACCAAATAGACCTGCTCCTAGAAAAAGAAGAACATTAATGTATAAAGAAGATAAGAACATACAGAGGACCAGACACTGACTCAGATCATTACATAGTGGGCATCAAAACTAAGCAACTGTTGCCCAGAAAACAAAAAAAAATAAAAGAAATAACCCAATTCGATTAGCAACAAAGAAAGAGCAAGATATGTACGAAGAAATAATGAAAAGAGAACTAAAAAAGATGCAAACAGAAGAGCAAACTGAGAAGAAATGGGCAAACATAAAGCAAATAGTTAATAAAGCAGCAAAGAATGTAATTAACATAAACAAGAGAATAAAAAGAGGAATGACTGGTTCGACATAGAGTGCCAAAAAGAAATAGAACTAAGAAAATCATTACGGATGGAAATGATCACGAAAGAAACAACAGAGACAAAGAATAGATATATAGAGCAATGACAAAAAGTAAAGAGGGTGCTGAGAGATAAGAAGAAAAAACAGGTAGAAAATAAGCTAACAGAAATAGAAGAAAATTCCAAAAATAAATAAATCAAAAACCTATATCAAGGTGCTAGAAATTAAAAAAGAGGTTTCCAACAAGAACCCATATTCGTTAAAAACAAAGCAGGAAATAATATAAGGTGTGAAGCAGAAATAGTCGAAAGATGAAAAGAGTATTTTGATGAATTACTAAATGGCAATAATAAGTCAAACCAACGAGAATGTATGGAAGCAAAAGCAAGAATCGAACACTTAGAAGACATAGAAGATAACTTACCCAGCAAAGAACAAATCCAGGAAATTATAAAAAATCCGAAAAACAATAAATGCCCTGGAAGCGATAACATAACAACAGAGATAATTAAATATGGTGAAAAACTGCTAAATGATTGTATATACAAGATCATATAGGAGTTATGGATAAAGAACGAATAACAGAATTAGAAATTACACAAAAAAGGAGACAAAATAGAATGCAGTAATTACAGAAGAGTAGTGTTACTAAATACCGTGTATAAAATCCTATCAAAATCCATAAAAAATAAGCTAGAAAAAGAAGTTGAAAATATATTAGGCGAATATCAATGCTGATTTTGACGAGGGAGAAGCACCAAGTATTCGTAATCAGAGAATTACAAGCAGAAAGCTATGAACACAACTTACCAACAATAGCGCTATATATCGACTTCCAGCAAGCATACGATAGAATAAAGAGAAAGGAATCGAAAGAGACCCTTGAGGAAATGGAAGTTAGCAGAAAGTTGCTTAACATAATAAATCTTACTTTAGAGAATACAGAAAACAGAGTCAAAGTAAACAATCATTGATTGTACAAATTTATAGTAAACGAAAGAATAAAATAGAGTGACCCTTTGTCATCATTACTTATCAATTTATGCCTAAAAAAAATAAAATGCGAGAAGCGAAAATCAATAGAAGGACTCCTATATCATAAATCATAAAAGACACCATGTTTTGGCATTTGCAGATGATGTAGTGTTGCTGGAAAGAGAAAAAAAGAACTACAGGGTATAGTACAGGGAATAGTAAACGCTGGACAAAAAGTTGGACAAAAACGTGGATGGACAAAAGTTTAATGTCGAGAAGAAGAAAGATCAATATACGAATTCAAAATGGTAGAAAGATTTACATACCTCTTCCACCCAACAATATCACGCAAACCTAACATTAACGAAGAAATACAATCTAGATTAATCGCAGGCAAGAGTGTACATGCTCTTAGTGGAATGTTGAAAAGCAAGTTTTGATCAAGAAAGGCAAAAATACAGTTATACAAAACAATTATACAATCAATAGTAACATACTGCAGTGAAACATAGACAATGACCAAAAATGATCAAAATTTACTGGAGATATGGGAAAGGAAAATCCTAAGGAAGATATAATATTGAGGAATAATAAGGGACGTTTTATGGATAAGAAGAAGAAGTGATGAGTTAAAGTAATTATTTAATCGACCTAATATAATAGGAGTCATAAAGGCACACATACTAAGATGGCAAAATCACCTAGAAAGGATGCCGAACACGAGGACTCCATAAAGGGTACTAAACTACATTATAGCTCCAAAAAAGAGAAAAGGAAGGCCAAAAAATAGATGGACTTAAAAGGTACAAAAAGATATGAAAAAATTGGACTAGAAGGCCAGAAAAGAACAATGAATAACAGGAGGAAATGGATAAAAATCACATATCGAACTATAAAAGATCTCAGTAATTAAAGAAAAGCCGAAATGAAGAAAAAACAAACTTTTCACGCCATAGGCCTCTAAGGCCATGATAAATAGATACTCTATCCAAATTTTGAGTATCGCCTCGTTTGGCCGAATCTGACACGGTTTCCCTATGCGACTTTTTTTGGTTCCGGGGTGTTTTTTGTCTAATTTTTCCAAATTTTGACATACAAAAATTTAAAGATGCTGCTATTCTCTTTAACCCTTATAGCTTAAAAATTATAAAAAAAAATACGAAAATAAAATTGTCTGATGATAATACATCATCGGATTTCAATACGAAGTTCGACTACAATTTTAACCCTTATGCCTTACGCTTTTTGTGAAAATAAAATTTTCCGCAACTTTATCAAGGCAAAATTTTTCTTTTCTACGACATACCAAGTGCCAAAAAGGATAATATTTCTTACATTGACTTAAAAACATTACATGTTTAGGTTATAATTAACACCTTCTATCGATTCGTAAAATGGCATAATGGAGAAAATTTTTTTACAAAAGAAAAGTTCATTTTTACCAAAAAAATTTTCGTAGGAAACCACACAATTTTGACGTATTTTATTTATTCTTTCACTGTTTTGTCTACGTTTTGACAATATAAAAAATCGAGATGACATATAGACCACATCGAACATATAAACGCGATCTGGAAGAAAATTAAAAACAACATTGGAGAAGCAGCAACAGAAGCTCTAGGAAAATGAAAAGTCATACTGAACAAAAGAAATAACAACGATACACCATGGTTCAGAAAAAAAAATAAAAGAAAAATGTACAGAATCCCGAGAAAACTATAGAAGAATACGAAATAAAACAAAGCAGTTGATAAGAAGAACAAAAAATGAACACTGGGAATGGTTTACAAAAGGTACACAAAAACAAATATGGAAATTCATTAGAAACCAACGGAAAAAAATGTCAGAATTGAAGGAATACAATAACATATTAGCAAACGAATGGGAAAGATACCTGACAGAAATGTTTAAAGCAAAGGAAAATAACAATCAACACAAAAGCGTATCTGAATTAAGACACGAAATAGAAATCAGTTTTCAGGAAGTGGAAATAGTCATAAATTCACTCAAAAATATAAAGCCACCAGGACCAGATGGAATAACCAACGAGCTTCTAAAACACGGAGGAGAAAGTGTTACCCTAGAGATGACAAAACTTATACAAAAACTAATATTGCACTGCAACGTACCAGCCGCATGGAGAAACAGCATAATGATACCAATGTTTAAGAAAGGAGATAAAAAAGACCCCAACAATTATCGACTAATAAAAGTACTGAACACCGCATTTAAGTTTACCACAAAAGTACTAACCAACAAAATTAATAAACTAACAACTATATCAGATGAACAACAAGGATTCAGATCCGGAAGATCCCGCGTAGACGCCGTATTTGTACTAAGATAAATCACAGAAAAGGCCATCGAGTACAACAATCCAGCATATATATGTTTTATAGAACTGACAAAGGCTTTCGCATCCAAGTCGAAGACGTGTATAAAGTAAACATACCAATTAATATTATACAAACCATCGAAAATATAATCTACCTCCATAATCGAATACAGGCAAAGATAAATGGAAAACTAACACAGTGTATACCAGTACAAAGCGGAGTTAGAAGGGTGACTCGTTAAGCTCACTTCTCATTAATTTAATAACGGACGAAATAATGCAAGCAGTACGTAAAGGTTATGGCTACAGAATGAGGAACAGAAAAATCCAAATATTATGTTATGCAGACGACGCTGCATTAATCGCCAAGACAGAAGACGAGCTCCAAAGATAAACACACATCTTCAATACAACAGGTAAGAAATACAATATGATAATATCAGTAGAAAAAACCAAATGTATAACGACATATAAATAACCACTACGGTGTAAAATCGAAATTGATGGGAAAATAATAAAGCAAAAAGCAAGGTTTAGATATGTGGGAATGGACATAACTAGATGGAGATGTTGAAGCACAAGTACGACAACAAAGCTTAAAAGCAAGTAAAGTGGAGATCTCTTAATGACACAATCTGGAAGAACAAACACCTAAGACAAGACCCAGAAACAAGAATCTATAAAGCAGCAATTAGACCTATATTAACATACACGGCGGAGACAAGACCTGGCACATCTCAAACGAGACGACTACTAGAAACAACAGAGATGAAAATACTCCGACGAATATCAGGGAAAAATCTGTTGGATAGGGAGAGAAGCGAAAACATAAAAAGGGCATGCAATATAGAAGTCATAAATGGATGGGTGACAAAACGAAAACAGTAGTAGAACGAAAACATCAGTATAATGGCAGAGGACAGAATAGAACGAGTATTGGCAGACCAGGGAAAATATAGTGCGACAATTTAAACAATTTATGAGGCTAATATTGAAGAAGAAACCGGCTTTTAAGCCTACATACAAGAAGGAAGAATAAAAAGAAGTGAAAAAAGAAAAAATTCCATAAACGATTGCAATTAGAACAATTTTCGAAAAATGTGTACGAAAGAGCCAAGACGCGACGCGAATACCTTACTATTGATGACAAGCTGGAGACGTTTAGAGGCTGCTGTAGTTTTATCTTGCATGATACGGATTAAAGATGTTTTAAGTATTATGTTTTGAATTAATAACTATACGTGGCATTGCAGCAAGAGGTAAAGCTAGCGGCGTAGTTCTTCGACTTGTAATTCCGATATCTGGAATCAAATGAAACGTAACATTCGATAATTCGTTTATAATTTACGAGTTGATGCTGAAGCAAATACCTAAAGTTTTTTAGCATCTATGAACGAACAGCCCAGTACATTCACAGAGTATAACGTTAGTTTTACATGTACCAAAAAAAAAGGAGTTCTTCTTTTTTCAAGGGTGTTTTCGTAATATTTTTAATAACAAAATGTTGGGTAGATGTGATAAAACACTTGTACAAAAGGTACAAAAATAATTATATTCAAAACATAAGTGTACAACTAGAAGACCGCCAAGAATCTAGAGAACTTTTCTCAAAACTCAAGTCACTAGTGAGAGAATTCAAACCGCAGACACAGATCATGAAAGATAATCGTGGAAATACCATACATAACAAACCCAAACGGTATCGCAGAGGTGTGAAAACAACATTGCGAAAGACAACAGAGGCAATAATACAGAGAAAAGAAGTATGAAAAAGAACCTCAAATATTGAAATAAAAAATTGAAGCGGCAATTAAAAAGCTAAAATTCAGAATAGCAAAAGGAAAAAAAATGGAATAACAGCTGAAACACTCAAAGAAATGGTAGAACTAGGGACGGAAGTAATGCTTAGAATTTGCATTGAGATCAGGAATACCGGAAAGTGGCCAAATGACTGGGGTAAACTTACGTGTATTTCTATATATAAAAAAGGTTCATCGGCAGATTGCAGTAATTGCCGTACAGTATAAAATTAATATTTTATGCGAATAAAGTACTTGTAACCATCATCGATGAAAGACATCAATGAATTCTCTTACCACAAATCATCCAAGAACAATGGATTCGCTCCAGGTAAAATATTCGTCAAATTATTAAGAATTTAACATAGAAACATATCTATGCTTTAAAAAAAATTTTTTGTTAAAATCCTTTATAAAAGGTATATAAAATTGACTCAAACGGGCTATCACAAACACATTGCAAAACGTTTTCGGATTAAACAATCCATCATCAGTGCAAACCTGAAAGTATATAACCACTTTAATTAAAAAGAACGTTAAATGAAAATGTTGACAAAGGTTAGAGCAAAATGTGGTTAATACTTACGGTTGTACATGCTAGTAGCCACCAAAATATATGGGTAAAAACCCTTTAAATGTTATAAATTTGAAATTGTTTTACATTATTAGTGTTTCTAATTTGTGATGGTTAAGTTACCGTTGGATAGGTAACATGGCGGCGTATGACTCTACATGAGTAAAATGGTCCTGAGACGAAGTGCCTACGAGGACCTGTTGATAACAACTGATTATAATGACATTGTTGACAAGTAAGGACGGATGTTGTGTCAGAGCAGTCAGTGTAACTTACGGTAGTTGTCTAAAATTGACAGATGTCAGCCTTATTTAAAATTTAAAAAGTTAAAATTATAATAATGTAACAGTATCAACCATCAATATTGTAATCTGTATTGTAAATTAATCAGATAGGTATATTTGTAACATTGAAAATTGGTTTTTTAAAAATTAATGTAGGTCAACTAGAATTTATGAAATTTTGTGGGATTGATAGGCAACCAACTATACATGTGTAATGATATATTTATTTTAAGCTAGAGATTTTGTCAAAAGGCCCTGTATGTTGTGAGACATTTGGTACCTAGAAAATGGTAAAAAGACACATGTGGGAAGATGGGTCCTAAAAGATATATTATTGAGTATTGATGTAATAGGTGGAAGTGTGTTTAGATCTGTTATTGAGCTGAAATGTAAATATGACAAGAATGTGATCATAATATGGTGTTCATGTAGTACTCAACTTAAAACTTAAGTATGGAAGGCCCTTTATGTCAAAAAACTACATTTGGTACCTAGTAAAGATAAATAAAATAGATTTTTAAGTTATAAGTAAGTAAACATGAATTACTGGTTATGTGTGTAAAGTAAAGATGGTAGGTTGTTTATGTGTGTGGGCAAGTATGCCAGACTGAAAGAAATTTGATGGCTGAAAGAAGGTTAGGTGTGATATTTTTTCTACATTACTCGAATTATAACCCAAGAAAACAAAAGGCCCTATATGTTAAAAGAAACATTTGGTACCTAAGAAATATAAAAGTAAAAAGGATGAGTTATAAGTTAGAGTGTAGGTAGGTGAAAAGTTAACAGGCTTATGGAGTGTATTGTGACAATATGTGGAAATGTAAGAGCAATTGTGTTTAAGGTGGATCTGTCAAGTTTACTAAAGATGTGTGATGTTTAAATGTTATTGTAAAGATGAATGGGAAAACTACAAAAGACTGAGGACCTTATTACAACTTTGTTTAGACCAAGACTTTTTGTTTTTAACAACAAATATTATAGACAACCTGATGGCTTAGCCATGGGCAGCTGTCTCTCCCCCCTATTAGCTGATGTATTTATGGATCATTTAGAATCCACACAGATTATGACAAACCCTGAAATACTCCATTGGTTTCGTTATGTTGATGACTGTTTAGTCTTCATTTCAGGTAACTCCAATTCAGCTGAACTATTACTTTCTAAAATTAATCAAATTCACCCCAATATCAAGTTCACCATGGAACTAGAATCTTCCAAGTCAATTAATTTTCTTGATCTCACCATTATCAGATTAAATGACCACTTCGACTTCAGTATCTTTAGGAAACCTACACAGACTGACCATGTAATACCCTTCTCATCCAATCACCCCATGTCTCACAAATATGCTGCTTTTCACAGTTACATCCATCGCCTGGAAACCATTCCACTTTCTCATTCAAACTACACAAAAGAACTAAACATTATCAGACAAATAGCAGTCAACAACGGTTATGATCATAACATCATCAATAAACTCATTTATAGAAAACGTCGTAGGAACTTGCAGGAGACTGCGTTCCCCAGAGATCCTACCACCAAACCCAATTATGTTTCACTTCCTTATCACCATGAGAGTCTTTCTGGAGATATAAGAAATCTAATTAAACGTTCGGTTGAAAACATTCATGTTTCATTTAAAGTACCTAATAACTTGGGTCAGTACATATCCAATTCCAAAGACCCCATCAACTATATGAACCGTAGTGGTGTGTATAGATTAAAATGTTCTGATTGTGATGCTACCTACATAGGAAGAACATGTAGATCATTGTTTTCACGCTCTTTAGAGCACACAAAAAGAGAAAATACTTCCACTTTCTCTCAACACCTTAAAGAACACAACCACACTCTCAATATCCCAGAAGACGTCTCACTTATTCACAACATCCCACAAAAAAACTTTCTCAAATTAGACCTATATGAAGACCTAGAAATCATTAAAGAAAAGCAGAGAAGTCCAAATTGTGTCAATCGCCATGTTTCATTTAATCGAGACTTTCTTCCGCTCCACCGTCAATTATTCTCATAACTTATTATCAAACTTACTTCTTCATTATTATTTAAATTCTCATCCTTCTCTTATCACCTACTAATCATCCTTAGCCCCCTCAAACTTTGTTCAATATATCCAACTCCTCACTTCTTTCTCTTCTTTCCTCACTTCTGTCTAGGCATCCAAACGTCAAATCTGACCTAATAACCAATATTCTCCATGTTCCTTCCCAACAAAATAATTTCAGAGCAGTTCATGCCACATTCTCTCCAAAAACAATTTTCATTAATATACACCATCACCCACTCAATCACATATCTTCACCTTTTCATACTGCGTTTTTCATTATCATTTACAACTTCTTTTCACTCATCCAATTTCCCTCAGGGTTTGGTTTTCGGGTCTCTGTGGTCCTCAGTCTTTTGTAGTTTTCCCATTCATCTTCACAATAACATTTAAACATCACACATCTTCAGTAAACTTGACAGATCCACCAACATAATTACTCTTACATTTCCACATATTGTCACAATACACTCCATAAGCCTGTTAACTTTTCACCTACCTACACTCTAACTTATAACTCATCCTTTTTACTTTTATATTTCTTAGGTACCAAATGTTTCTTTTAACATATAGGGCCTTTTGTTTTCTTGGGTTATAATTCGAGCAATGTAGGAACAATATCACACCTAACCTTCTTTCAGCCATCAAATTTCTTTCAGTCTGGCATACTTGCCCACACACATAAACAACCTACCATCTTTACTTTACACACATAACCAGTAATTCATGTTTACTTACTTATAACTTAAAAATCTATTTTATTTATCTTTACTAGGTACCAAATGTAGTTTTTTGACATAAAGGGCCTTCCATACTTAAGTTTTAAGTTGAGTACTACATGAACACCATATTATGATCACATTCTTGTCATATTTACATTTCAGCTCAATAACAGATCTAAACACACTTCCACCTATTACATCAATACTCAATAATATATCTTTTAGGACCTATCTTCCCACATGTGTCTTTTTACCATTTTCTAGGTACCAAATGTCTCACAACATACAGGGCCTTTTGACAAAATCTCTAGCTTAAAATAAATATATCATTACACATGTATAGTTGGTTGCCTATCAATCCCACAAAATTTCATAAATTCTAGTTGACCTACATTAATTTTTAAAAAACCAATTTTCAATGTTACAAATATACCTATCTGATTAATTTACAATACAGATTACAATATTGATGGTTGATACTGTTACATTATTATAATTTTAACTTTTTAAATTTTAAATAAGGCTGACATCTGTCAATTTTAGACAACTACCGTAAGTTACACTGACTGCTCTGACACAACATCCGTCCTTACTTGTCAACAATGTCATTATAATCAGTTGTTATCAACAGGTCCTCGTAGGCACTTCGTCTCAGGACCATTTTACTCATGTAGAGTCATACGCCGCCATGTTACCTATCCAACGGTAACTTAACCATCACAAATTAGAAACACTAATAATGTAAAACAATTTCAAATTTATAACATTTAAAGGGTTTTTACCCATATATTTTGGTGGCTACTAGCATGTACAACCGTAAGTATTAACCACATTTTGCTCTAACCTTTGTCAACATTTTCATTTAACGTTCTTTTTAATTAAAGTGGTTATATACTTTCAGGTTTGCACTGATGATGGATTGTTTAATCCGAAAACGTTTTGCAATGTGTTTGTGATAGCCCGTTTGAGGCAATTTTATATATACCTTTTATAAAGGATTTTAACAAAAATTTTTTTTGTGATATATGGTATACAGCCAGCTACAAGAACTTAGTTTCCTCGTGGAATTTTATATCTATGCTTTGTTGACTATTCCAAGGCCTTCGATACCGTAAAAAGATATAAAATGTGGCATATACTTAGGGAAATGGATACGCCAGGACTTCTAGTCTATTTATTACACAAACTATATGTAAATCTTAGTGCTAATGTAAGAGATAATAATGTGGTTTCGAAAAACTTCAACTTAAAATCTGGAGTTTGTCAGGGATGCATAATATCTCCTATTGTATTCAATATATATGGTGAACATATTACGCGTCAAGTTTTTGAGCAACGCAATGCAAGTGAAGCAACGATAGAAGGGAAAAATCAAAAACCTATGTTATGAATATGTAACTTCAGACTAATGCATGACAATGCACGTTACCATACAGTAAGATCTATCTGTGAGTACCTTAATGAGGTCGGGATTCAACTTCTACCATGGCCAGCATACAATCCCGATCTTAAACCAATTGAGCATATCTGAGACAAACTCAAAAGACGGGTAAGAGCAAGAGTACCAGCCCCTGCATCCTTTGAAGAGCTGAATACAACTGTCGTAGAGGAGTGGCAAAATATCCCCCAATCTGATATCCAGGATATCATAAAATGATTGCCAAATCGGCTACAAGAAGTCCTAAGGGCTAAAGGCGGCAACACTCATTATTGATACCATTTTTTTTTAATTAGACTTTGATTTCCAAAATATTGGTAATTTGAATTTTCTTTGAAGATTTTATTCATTGGATTCTTATTGTAACTATTTATTTTTTCTTTCGGAGATAAAAATTGATTATTAACATGTCTAGTTGTTAAAGCACCTAACCTTTGTATTATCCAACATAAGCGAATCAATCAAAAACCAAAATGTTGAGATTTAATTTTAGAATTCTACAAAGAACATTCCATAGGATGATGCAAACTTTAACAAAAAAAAAACACAGTTTGATTCGTACACCAGATACACAATGAAAATTTACGTTTTTAGCAACAATATTAATATAAAGATATTGTGAAGGAATAATGCTATAACATATTAAAAAAATCACTTAAATCGGACCACAGGTTTAGGAGATATAAGAAATCAAAAATTACCCATTTTTAACGTTAATTTTGGCCCAGAGTATATTTACTGTTAAAATTATTAAATTCACTTACCTGAATATATTGTGGCACGGCCTTGTTGGTGATTGGCTGGAAAGAAAAATTATATACATAAATAAACATTTATCAGTTTTAGCTTATTCTTCATAAATTATTTATTAAAAGATATCAAAAAAAGTTCGGTAAGAGTGTAAGACTGTAACTTATCTTTCGAGATACCTAGGCTTTAATATAAATAATAGAAATAGAACTCAAAAGAGAGCAGAGAAAAACTCAAAATAAGTACCAGAGATGGAAAAATATCGAGAGAAAATATGTGTAACAAACTGAATTCATTCTAATGGCTTGAAAAAATAATTTTTTATTATAATATAAATACCTAAAAATTAAAACAATTTAGAAGTTAGTCAAAAAAAGTACTCTAAAATTAAATTTGAAACTATGAAATAAGCAAATAAATTTAGTGAGAATATCATTTAATAAATGTGAATAAAATTTATTGTGAATGTGTTACACAAAATATTATAAACAAATGTTCTATTTAGTGTCAAAATTATTAAATTCACTTATTTGAACATATTGTCGTACGGCCTCAGAAATGGTTAACCGCAGTAAAGAAAAATTGTATATATATATATATATATATATATATATATATATATATATATATATATATATATATAAACATTTACCAGTTTTACCTTTTTCTATATAGATTATTTTTTTAAAAATATCAAAAAAGATTTGAATGAATCAAAAAAACTTCTACTAGGCTTCTACCTAGGCTTTAATATAAATAATCCAAAAGGGAGTAAAAAAGAACTCACAATAAATGCTGGAGATAAGAAAATATCAAGAGAAAACATGTGAAACAAACTAATACCATTCTAATGCTTGGAAAAAAGGTTTTGACTAAGATTAATGACATTTCAATTTCTACTTCGGAAATCGTTCTCAAAATAGTATTTTGAGAACGTTTTTCGGAGTGGAAATTGAAACGTCAATAAAATTATTTTAACCTTTAATTGTGGCTTATTTCCAATAAAATATTTTCTACTTTAATATGCAGCAATAAAATATCTTCAGAACAATAAAAAATATATATTGTGAATATGATAAGAAAAATAATATTTACAAACAAGATATTAAAAAAAACAAAACAAAACAAAGTTGTATATATATATATATATATATATATATATATATATATTATATATATATATATATGTAAGTTTTACCTTTAAACCACTTGTGTTCTTGTGGTACCATAAAGTGACAAATGCTATTCCGACCATTATGGCAAACAGCAGTGATAAAATGTTACGATAGTTTTTGATACTTCTCCAATTTCCATTTGAAAGACTCTGTGGTTCTTCGACAGAAGCACTTCTATCGAATGGTAAATTAAACGAGTTATCGCTTACACCGTGAAGAGGTTCTTCCTTTGTTCGATTTGGTGTCCAAGTCGAAGGTAACGTGTTGCTGCGTTGAAGATAAAAGCACCTGTCAACGTTTTCTTTACTTTTTTTCATCATTTTGGACAAAATTTTTTTAACACTAATTAAAACATATACGTGTTCACTGGTGTGCATTCAACTGAACTACAGCAGCAAATGACAAACTAGAGTAAAATGAGTAAATGAGTAACTAAGCGCCTATTAAATTTCGAAGCTTAAGTGAATCATTTATTTCACAGAATAGTCGCATTATTAGATTAATAGTCACCCACGTAATAGTCCAGCAGTGGACGCGATTGGCTGATTGATGATTGACGTAATTGTTTTGCAATTAATATGTGTACTACTGGTTTGCACTTTTTCTAATTAAAAAGATATTATTTATAGTTTACTTTGAGTTTAGTTTAGCTGTATTTGGTATTTTTTGTTTTACTCTTGGCAAATTATTATCTTTTTATTATCTACCCCTTATTTATCTATCTGGTTTCTATTAACTAGGATTTATCTGCCACTTCTCTAAGAACTATATCCTTACCCATCCTAATAAAGCGTCCGAATGGAGCAGCATGTTCCTCGAAAAGCTTTTAAGAACGAACAGCTTAGTACCATTTACTTTCGACTCTTGGTTGGCTCCTTCGTTACAAGACGACGAAATATTGATAGCCCAAGATGAAATTTTGCAAATATTAGTCCACAGATTAAACATAAAAGCAAACAATTTGATGTGGCAATCTCAACTCAGAAAACTAAAATAATAGTAATCAGCAAAGAACCATTCTGATGTAAATTAGAAATTAAAAGGATCAGTAATAATACGTTAAAACCCATATGCACCACACTGGTACACATCACGTTTGCTCGAGGGCCCCTAGTGCCTGGGTTTAGGGTTTTTTGTTAAGTTTTAGTAGTTTTGCAATTTTTTTTTGAAGATGTAAAAGTATTATCATACCTCTTCTTTAAGTGCCATCTACACGACGGAGGTTATCAATCGTCATGGCTATTCTGACCTTCGAGGCAGATGCTCTGAACAATTAACCCGAGCTGCAACCAAACCACTCTCTCAGGTTATTCAACCAGGAAACGCGTCTTCTTCCTACGCTTCTCCTACCCTCTATTTTTTCTTGAATTATGAGTCTCAAGATGTTGTATCTTTCACCTCTTATCACATGTCTGAGATATTGCAATTTACAATACAATACATTTCAACACTTCTGTATTCGTGACTCTATCTACCCCTGGAATCCTTAACAATCTTCCAAATGTCCACATTTCAAACGCGGTAAGTCGATTTATTATATTCCGGTTTAATGTCCACGATTCATCTCCATACTAGAGTACACTGTGTACATAGCATTTAATTAGCCTTATTCTGAGGACCAATGTCAGATCTTTGCTGCATAAAATATTTTTCATTTTTACGAAGTTGGCACGTGCTTTTTCAATTCTGACTTTTATTTTTGCAGTATAATCGTTATTTTCTGTGATTATCGTTCCCAGGTAAGTATATCTTTTTACTCTCTCAATCTGCTGGCCGCCTACCGTTAATATTTCGTTTGTGTTATTTTTCTTGCTAATTTTAATGAATTTGTTTTTTTTTATGCAACCTTGCTTGACCCCTCTCCTTATTTCCACTTCTTCTGACACTTCTCTTCCAATTTTCACATTTGATCGTTAGCTGTAAAATAAATTTGATAACAATGATACATCCCTCATATCCAGATTCTTGTTTTTGGGTACTTCCATAAGTGGTCATGTTCTACCTTATCGATTGCCTTGTTGTAGTCTAGAAAGCATACATAAAGATCTCGATTAATATTCAAACATCTTTGGATCAGCACGTTGAAAGAAGATGCTGCTTCTCTTGTGCCTACTCTATTCCAAAATCCAAACTGGTAATAAGTAATATCCATCTCCAGCTTAGCTAGTATTCGATTATTATAGATGATTTTTAGCAGAGTTTTTGAGGTATATAGCATTAGACTGATGGTTCGATAATCACTACATTCTTTGACATTTACTTTCTTTGGTAGACAAATAAATGTTGATGTCAGCATTTCAAGTGGAATGATTCCTGTGGAATAGATTGTGTTGAGTAGTTAGACTAAAACATCTATGTTTTTTATTGGCCAGTTTTAGTAATTCACTTGGTATTTCATCTGGACCAACAGCTATATTATTTTTCATGGACTTTACTGCATGCATAACTTCTGACTTTGTCATTTTCCTCGCCCCTCGTCATTACTCTGATTATCCTAATATATATTTTCCTGTCTCTGGTCATGAAATAATTCTATATATTCTTTCCATCTTCCTAGTTTTTGTTTCGTCTCCACTAAACTGTTTCCTTATTTGTCCAATAGTATGCTTGAGGTTTTTTGTTTTGCTACCCCAGCTAATTTTTTAACTTTATTATGGAGATTGAAGTTATCATATTTGTTTTGTAAGTCTTCTATTTCTTGACATTTTCCAGCGAAATAAGTCTCTTTAGCTTCTCTTATTTTCCTTCTAATTTGATTATGCAGTTGTTAATACTGAGTTGTGTTGCGATTCATTTGCCTTCTTCTGTCCTTAATCATTTTCAATATTTCTTCTGTCATCGAATCTCCTTTATTGCTTCTGGTTGTTGTGAATTATTTGCGACTTGGTTCAATAATTATTGTATTTTTAAAGAATTGCCACTGTTGTTTTTCATCACCATCAATTGATTCCGGTGTGGATTCTAGGTTTGCATTAATTTCTGTTTTCAGTTTTTCTGTGACGTCTTCTAATTTTAATTTTTGTATGTTTAGTTTATTACTTTTGTAGCTTTTTGTATCTTTTTTAAGTGAAGTTGGAATTTTGCTACAAGAGAATTGCAGTACGACGCCACGTCTGCACCTGGGTACGCTTTCACCGATTATATTGCGTTCCGATAGCTATGGTTTATTAAAATATACTCAATTTGGTTTCTAACGATTTTATCGACCTTGTCAGCTGGCGATTTCCAAGTGTAAAGTCGTCGTTTAGGTAGATTGAAGAAAGTATTCATTAACGTAAGATTATGTTCTAGGCAGAATTCTATAAGGCATTCTCCTCTCCCATTTCGAACACCAAGTCAATCTGGTCCTACAGTAGACTCACATCTTCTTTCTCCAACTTTGGCGTTAAAATCACCCATGGCTACTGTTATATCTCAAGACGTTGTATTTTTTAGGTTTTTGAAGGTCATCGTAATTTTTTTCAATTTCTGCCTCTGTTTTATCGGCGGTTGGCGCATAAATCTGAATAAGGTGTAATTTCCCATGTGTTGTCATCATTTGCTTTAGCATAATTCTTTCCGACATTGGTATAAAGCCTACAACTTATTTTGCAACTTTTTTTTTCCTTTTCCCGCAGGAAACCGCGGAGGGCAGGAATTGATTCATTTTCCCTGATAGGATTATCTTCAAGAATTTAAAGAGTTCCTACCCGCTTCCCTTGAAGAAGAAGAAGTTGTCGTAACATATATATCACAAATCATAAATGTAGAAAACATTTAACATGTGCAATAGAAAAGGTATAGACGGAAAATGCTTAATATAGTATTGAAATAAAAAGTTTTAATTGTATAAATCATGCAGTTAATAATTAAAAGTTTTTCTTCATAAGATGATGACCACTTTCGTATACTTCACCAAAATGGGTATGGCTTTTATTAAAAAAATTCACACCCAAATTGATGAAAATGTAAAAGTGAATAAACCATGGTATTTCGACGCTCAACATAAACATTGTCTCTCAGTGTTCGGGTTTGTCATATATTACAAATAAAAGAAAAAGTAAACAAATGTTATTAGGATATATATATATATATATATATATAATATATAATATATATATATATATATACTCTTTGTTACTAAAAAAAGCTTTTATGAGTAAAACTCATTTTAGAGTAAATGTATTTAAGATTTAACTATATAACTATATTGACCGAAGAATTTTACATTTTTAAAAATACAAGGAAGACCGCGGTGTAGGAGGAGGATGTTTGTAGAAATTTCTACAGAAATAATTACTACCTGATTGCCAAAAAAGAGGTGTATTTTATGTTTAGATCTGTAACATCTATATCTGTGGTGTTTGGGAGGCATACGTTAACTCCAAAATGCACGTTTTTCAGTGGGGCAATTTTAACATTCCAGAAAGAAGGTTTCTTAAATCGAAGGCAACAAAATAAAAAAAAACAAATATATTTCATTTAATACTTTATTAAGTGCTATAACAGCCTGATGTAACGAACAAAATATGTTTTTGATATATTGGCAAATATCATATTTATATCAAAAATATAGATATTTAAAAAGTATTTTAATGGAGATAACGGTCAAAGAGGAAAGAACTTAAACTATTTTTGGTCAAATAGGTAAAGAAATAATAAATAAGACTTACTCACAATCAATTTAATTTAACTATCAGACGACCGGTTTCGCTTTCTACAATATGCAAAGCATCCTCAGGTCTTCATACAAAGTTAAACAAATGATGCCGGTACTCTATTAATTGATGGATGGTAGAACATGGTTTACTATGGTTTACTACTATGTATTGTTGAATGGAGAACTCAATTCTATTATTGCAGTTGTTTGACAGTAAACGGGAAGTTTTTGAGGAGATAGATTTGATCCATTGAAGAAGAGATATGTGTGTGATTGTTTGTTAAATGAAATCTTCATTGGATCAAATCTATCTCCTCAATAACTTCCCGTTTACTGTCAAACAACTGCAATAATAGAATTGAGTTCTCCATTCAACAATACATAGTAGTTTCAACCATGTTCTACCATCCATCAATTAATACAGTACCGGCATCCTTTGTTTAACTTTGTATCGAGACCTGAGGATGCTTTGCATATTGTAGAAAGCGAAACCGGTCGTCTGATAGTTAAATTAAATTGATTGTGAGTAAGTCTTATTTATTATTTCTTTACCTATTTGAAATGGACTCACACAAGCAACACGTTCATGATATTGTTGGTCAATTTCTTTGTATTGTAAATGAGTGCTGTGGAAATATATGGCTTTACTTGCACCTAATTAAAACTTAAGCGTCGAAATTTTCATCACTGTCGCTTGTATATTATGTGATACTGGTTTGAGTGTGTTTAAGCGAATGGTAAAATCTATGATAGATTGGATTTATAAAGGGTAGGTAGTAGGTCGAGAATATCTTTATATTTCAAATAGTCTAGGGATAGAGGATCACTATAAGCTGGAAGTATCTGAATATTAGACATGGAAGTTGACCTGCCTCTTCTTAGCATACACATTGAACGAAACGGTTCGTTGGAATCTAATGTGTATTTGAAGCCTATATAACTACCCTTTTTGTAATATGGTCAAAATACGCTGTTCCAAACAAAAGAATTTTTGTTTTTACCAACATTTCTTTTTATATATAAAATGCGTTGTTAGAAGTTTGAAAATCTGAAAAAGTCAGTCTGTTTCATAAATTTTACATTAAAACGAGGGCTCGTCATTTTAATTACTGATACCCAGTCCTGTGGAACTGAAATTGTGGGGTTTCTTTTTTCGCAAATCTCTCTATGGTAGCATGGTCTGTATCACATTCTAAATGAGTGTGACCTATGAGTATGAGTATGACTTATGATGAATTTCTTTTTGAGTTTTCTTTCCTTCAATTGCTTTTAAAAATGTAATCGGTGATATATTATTTCGGTTTTGACCGGGGTACGTATCAGAATAAAGGACAAGTTTTTCTACCTGTCTTGGCAAGTCTTTAATAAACTGAAATAAGCAAGATGCGATCTCATCAGCTCCTTGTTGAGCTACACCTTCATGACACATATAACAAGATGACCGTTTTGTGGTGATATTGCGGATAGTCAAATTAAAAGTCCATAACTTTCTTTTTAGAAAGCCACATTAGATGTCAAATTAGGTTTAGCCAAACACTTCAAATGCAACTACTACAAGCTTGCCTAAGCTCCACATACTTTCTTCTTTGTCGTCTTGTTTTGTTGTAGGAAAAGAAGCATTATTCAGGTATGGTTGGCTTTCATTTTCTAATCTCTGTTTTTCTTCTTCGGAGGTACAGCTTTTTATCTTCAGAAATAAATCACAGGTTATGCAAGTGTCATTAGATGGCTTCTTAAACTTAGATAGAAGTAGAAGATGGTTTCTTTTTTTTTTTAACAACGTCATCTAAGAAACCTAAATACTTTCAAAAAGCAACATTTACAGATATTACCATCCATATTCTCCAACTTATAAGGAACTGTAAAGTGCCTATTTTTGACTGAGTTACCACGCCGTGTTGTTTCTTTAGGTTTTACTGTTATTAAACTAGCCAAATAACGTTTCTGTCTATCCATAGTTTCTGTAGTCTCTAAAAATTTGCTTTAGATCAACAGAGGTCTTTTCATGATATTTTACTTAAAAGTGTGTGGACACAGGTATTTAAATTTTAGCTAAAATGCTCTTACCTTTAGCAATAATGTATTCCTTACCCTTTCTTTTTTGTATCACAACGACCTTTTCTAAATTTCCGTTGCATTGGATCCTGGCCCTTTTTTCCTTTTTTTTATAGTTGTTTGCGCCAAAGGAAAGTGATAATCTAACTCGTTTTGAGAGTCTTCGAAATCCGCTTTTCCACGTTCACGTTCAGAATCTAATGGTTCCCACAAATTGCTAGATCCAAAAATAAAATTATCTTCAGTTCTAAAGTTATTTCAGAAGCTAATACATTCAGCAGATGAGTATTTTAGGGTTATATTTAAGATTTACTGGTGAAGATAGTGCTGGTTTTAAAACATGCAAATTGTTTTCTTTACTTCCAGAGGGGCCATGATATGAAGCCGATTCAACATCAGTCAGTTCTACAAAAGTGAGAAACGAGTTATCCAAAATGTTGCTAGTAACATCTGTGCTTACTAGCAACGATCAAACTTAATACTTACATTATTAGAAGACGACTTTTCATTTTCTAATAAACACATCTCAATTATTTTTGTAATACGAAACCTTGTATTATAAGCCATGTTTACCAAATTACTCGATCGCATGTATTGCGTCGTTCACCTTCGAAAGATTTAGACAAACTGACTTTAATACTGACTTACTGACCAAGTGAAACTAACTATATGTTATTTACCTCTTACATAAAAAACAGAAAATGCCACTTAAACATAATATTTATTTGAATCAAAGATGTTAAGTGAGACATAGCATTAAATTACCGAAATAATTTGCATATTATTTGATATAATTATGATAAGTACCATTTATCACATATGGACCAAAATGTTTTACCAAAAGAATGTGCTTATTATTTGATCTCGACATGATAAGTACCAATTATCAGATATGAACCAAAACGTTATTATTTAGTTTTGTTTTCGGGTACATGATATAATATTTTAGCAGGACTATACCAAACAAAATTTGAATAATAGGAACTTATCGATATTATACCAAGCCGTGGCTCATTTTCTAGACATGATGGACATACCATAGTCAGATCAAACGAAAAGAGATCAAAAACAAAATGCAGTGCAGGACTTAACAAAATTTTCGCTATTTTGGAGTTATCATGTTTCTCCCAAACACCACAGATATATATTAAAACTTTCTTCTTCTCCTCAGTCCTAATCCCTTTTGGGATGTGGTGACACCATCAATCCTTTACAGTTTTTTCACGATGTCTCTCCATCCTTTTCTATCCTGTGCTAGTTGTTCTGCTTCATGTAACCCTTAGTTAATCAATATTTTTGTTTGATCTACCCAACGGTTTGTAGATCTTTCCCTTGGTCTCTTTCCTTTAACTTTACCCTCGACTCTCAGTTTTTACATCATACCTGTTCTTCTAGAAATGTGTCCAAAATACTGAAAATATCTCTGTTGTAATTGTTTAGGCAATCTATCCTGACAACTTTAAGTTGTTCTAATATCAATACGTTAGTGCGATGATTAAACCAGGATATTGTTAACATGCGGTGGTATACCCACATTTCAAAAGCGTCTAGTTTATTTTTATCCGCTTTCTTTAAGGTCCACTTTTTGGATGCATATGTGGCTATGGGAAAAATGAGTGCCCTTACCAGCCATAGTTTTGTGTGTTGTTATGCTAGAATGTTTCCAAATTATTACCAGTTTCATCATAGCTGTTCTAGCAATAGTCAACCTTCTACGTATCTCTCTGTCACGGCATTTGTTATTAGGGACCCCAGGTATATGAAATTATTTACTATTTCACAGCCCCCAATTTCTGTATTGTGTTGAAAATTATTCCGAGCTCTGTCTACTATCATGATCTTTGTCTTACTCTTATTTAGCTTTAGTTCATATGTTTTGCTTTTCTACTCCAGACATCTCATTATATCTTTCATTTCTTCTTGATTTTCTGCGATTATTAAAGTGTCATCAGCATATTTCAAGTTAGTGATTTTTTAACCTCCTACTGATATTCCACCCTTCCATCCATCTAGTACCTTTCAGATACTATGTTTGCTGAAGATATTAACCAGAGTTGGCGAGAATATGCATATCTGCCTGACATTTGCCTCTGTTCTTAAATGATCGGAATGGGTGTTGTTTATTTTTACTGTGCACTTATTATTTTCATATAGACTTCTAGTTAGTTGAATTAGGTATTGGGGTATTCCCATTTCCGTTAGTATGGACCATAGCTGCTGCAATTTGACTTTATCGGAGGCCTTTGTGTAATCCACAAAGCATTTTAGTCGTTCATGTATTACATGAAGTAGAACCTTGCTTCTTAATAACAACAAATAAGAAAACTCAGATCACCACCAGTGGACAATTAACAAAAGACTACATGACGAAATCGATAGCTCTCAATTATGAAAATGATAGTGCTAAATAAATCGTAGGTCCTCAACAACAAAATTAACATAGGAAACTGTCTAGTAAAACCAAAATAAACACAGAAGAAAAATGAAAGTAAGTAGCAACAGACGGAGAATTCAATTATACAGAACTTAGTAAGACAATAAGGAAAAGTATTAGAGAAGACCGAAGAAAATACAATGAGAGACTGGTACGAAATGCAATCGAAATCAGGAAAAACTATAAGAAAAGAAACAAACGTTAATCATTGGGAAAAAGCAAATCGTTGTTCTAAAAAACGAAAACACCAGAATTACAGACAAAAATGAAGTAATACAACTCGTGACTAAATTCTACAGGAAACTATACAAATCCCCTGAAACACTTGAAGAAGCAATGAGTAAATAAGAAGATGTACCAAAAGTCCTTATGAAAGATGTAGAATCGACAAACAGAAAAATTAAAAGCGGCAAAGCAGCTGGAATAGATGGCATAACAGTGGAACTGCTTAAATACGCTGACAAAAAACCTGGAAAATCTTAGCAGACATTACGAACTGTCTAAGATAACAAACATAATTTTCATTAATAAGAAAGATAGTAAACAGGACATCAAAAACTATAGACCTATAAGTCTACTACCAATTATATACAAGATCATCAACGACAGATTAACAAATGCATTAGATGCTGCACAACCAAGAGAGCAAGCTGGCTTCCGAAGTAGATTCAGTACCCTGGACCATATCCATACGCTTCAAAAACTAATGATCAGAGCTAAAGAATATGAAATACCGCTAGAATTAAACTTAACAGATTTCGAGAAGGCTTTCGATTCCATATATTCCAAGGTAGTAATCAAAGCTTTGACCAATCAAGGCATTCACAATCCGTACATAGAGACTTTAGCAAATATATATAGACAAGCAAAAGCTAAGGTAAAAATTTATGAAAATACTCCAAAATTTCCCACTACCAGCGGCGTCCCTAGAGTAATATCGCTAAAGCTCTCCACTGCAACTCTAGAAAATTTAGTCACCAAAAAAATTGACAGAACAAAGGTCTATCCATTGATGGAGAATACCTCAACCATCTAAGATTTGTAGACGACACCATTCTGATTGCGAATAATCCTGCAGAACCACAAGAACTGATAAGCGACATAAATGTAGCTAGCAATAAAGTTGGCCTAAAATTTAACTTGACAAAAAAAACCATACACAACTAGCTAGTGGATGTCCTAGATGTAATAATAAACAGCACTGCACTTGACACAGTAGAGGAGTATGTATACCTGGGACAATTAATACATAAATCTGGCTTCTTACTCCCAGAAATCACCACAACAATAAAACTGGCTTGGACATATTTTGGTATAAATGCAATTATGTTCAAATCCAGGATGCCACTCCACCTAAAGAAAAAAGCATTTGGTCAGTGTTTACTACCAATCATAACATACGGCTGCGAAACTTGGACACTAAAGAAAGAGATGACAGCATAATTTAAAGTTTTAGCAAACTTCAATGGAAGGTCTCCCTACATGACCATTATGTAATAGACAAACATTTTACTTGGTCAAATGAAAGGAACAAACTGTTGAAATAAATGGAGTTAAATAAAAACATATGAACCAGAGTAGACAATTCACAATTTAGGTTACGATTTCATGGCCTTAAATTAAATTTTTTTCGGCGGCGCTATCTTATACTGGACACTTAATTTGTTGATTTAATAAGAAGAGATTGTATTATAACTAAACTTATTAACTAAATTAAGTTTTTTTTTTAATACATTTTGGAAATTGATCTCAAAAAAAGTGATGAAGAAACGTTATAAATAATTGATATACCTGTTCTATAAAATACCGTTTTTACTTCATAAATGTTTTAGAAACACCCTGTATACAGTGATATAAGTCGTATGATTTTAGAGAACAGCTTACTATACATTTTGCTTGAAATCAATAAATTTGTTTACAAAACTAAGATTTGTTTACATTCTCAGACCATAAATTATTTTAATTACGTAGCGTTAGGTATTGAATTCCTTTTGTCTTAATATGTCTCGTAAATACAACTTGTTTTTAGTTCACGTTTTTGCTTTTTTTTAGACATGAACATAAGGGACCGTTACCGTTTGAATTTTTTTTTGTTGAAAATACTTTTTGTGCATTGTAGATAACAAAAGTACCCGGAAATGTTCAGGATGGTGGTGATACTTTGATATATAGACTAGGCGAGATCTGTAGAAATTCAGACCATAATGGACATTTTCCATAGGAAGCTACTTGTTTGCTAGAATCCCTTCAGGATGTGCCCAATATCGATATGCTCCTATTTTCGTTTATAATTCGGAAAATATTAATCCTAGAGAAAAAATTATACGAAATTAAATGTTTCGTTATTCAATTTTACATAATATTTCGTTAGCTAGAAATTGAAAATTTAATGTTTATTGTTGAAAAAATGGCAATAATAAAAAAAAAGTACAATTCATTGGAGCAAGGTGTGCTAACTCGAGTAAAAACAGGAGTCATCCCACCGTGCTCCAATGCTCTAGACCATCCCTTTCCCCCTATAGCAATCTGATTCGCTATGGAGGCACAACAATAAGCCAAGTACTCTTCATGTGGAGGTCCTGGGTAATAGAACCCCAACATGGTTTCCTAATACGATTGCAAAAACTCAGGACAGCGCATCTCCGCTTTATTCCTGTTCGAATTTCTGAACTTGACTTACAAGCTCCATATTCCGCCAAATCAAGTCAAGCGTTTTAACCTTGTTTAAGCTCTATTGCTTCTTCAAGGGTGGGTTTATTGTTTGGTTGCCTATGCTTATTTTGAAACTAATGCTAGTTTTTGTTCGTACGACTTCGTAATCCCAAGACTAGAGGCGCCGCCGCTAAAGAAATGTAACGGAAGAGGGATTAGGGTAGGAGTTACCGGAAAAGAAGAAGAAGGGAAGAGGAGAAGAACCCGGATCTTCCAGAAGAAGTAGCCCGGTGAACCAAGCCTGTCACGAAGTACAAGTTCCGTGGATAAAAAACGATTCCTTTCAGATCGTTAGCCATCTTTTGTTTGTTGGAAATCGCGTGGAGGATAGCTGTGACTATATCCTCACCTAGGATCAGGTATCATTGTGCAATGAGATTGGGAAAAAACAGAAAACCAATCTCCCCCTGTCCTTGTGATATTTAATCGGCTCTGAAAGAGTGTGTGCGGTGCTCACAGTGTAGGTGATGTATTTGGATGTTTATGTGGGATTTATGTGTTTATTAAGGATTGTGAGCGGAGTGGAGGTAAAGTGAGTACGGGATACGGGATTGTGTTAGGTGAATGGTGAATGCGTGTGATGATGTGTTTAGATGTGTAGGTGGGTGAAGGTTTGGTTTATGAGATTGTTGGTGCAGGAGGTGGCTATGGCACATCCGTACATTGCATTGGATAGTTGATTGGGGTATCGGATTGAAGAGGAGCATGGATGTGAAGTGGATTAATCATTTCATGTCGGAGGATAGGTCGTAGGATGGGATTTGTTTTGCTGTGTATACTGGTTGGGTTTGATCGTAGTAAGCGGGATGAGCGCTACGGTAAGGACATCGTGGTGAGAAGGCGGGATGAGGACCGTTACAGTTCGGACATTTGGGGGCAGATATCGTGGGGCATACAGAGGACCTGTGTCCGAGCCCACAATGCGGGCAAGTAATTGATTTTTCGATGCATTCGAAAGCGCTTAAGCGAACTTAATTTCAGAGTTAGTAAATACTCTGATATAGGAGGTGGGTTGATTAGTGGAGCGGGCAATTATACGAACTATTTTTGTGAATGGGAAGTTGTTTTCGGATAGATTATCCTCGATGGTTTTTAGAGATAGGGTTTTGCAACGCCGGCTATGACGAGGTGAAAGATAGGCGAATTATTTGGGTTGGGTTGAAAATTTTGAGATTTTGGTAGACGAGCAGTGATTCGGATTAAGTAGTTATTTGTGATATTTCGGAATTTTGCCGTGATGTTGGCGATATCAAGGAGTTTGGTAGTTCGTACAGAAGCTGCACGAGAGGTGTTACAAAGAATGAATAAAGAATGTGAAGTCATAAAAACTGTTAAAATTAGAAAGATTCAATATCTGGGACATTTAATGAGGGGTGAGAAGTACGTATTACTGAGGTTGATTATGCAAGGGAAGATACAAGGGAAGAGAAACCCTGGACGACGCAAAATGTCCTGGCTAAGAAATTTAAGAGAGTGGTTCGGCTGCAGCTCATTAGAATTATTCAGAAATGCGGCCAACAAAGTTAAAATAGCGATGATGATTTCCAACCTCCGCTAGGAGAAGGAACCCGAAGAAGAAGACAGAAGCTGCCCTTTGGGCGGGGAAGACTTTTATCGAGTCTAATTGTGGGATAAGGTTGTGTTCTTTGAGAAGACGGTAGAATGGTCTCTGCTGACAGATATCTGTGGGAATTCCCTCTATTCTGAAACTTTTGAATTGAGGTGGTTGTTGAGGGGAGGAGGCTAGGAATGATAGTTGAGGGTTTCGTGAGGTGGTTTGCGAGTGTATAGGATGTGGTGTTGGTGGTGTGTGTGGTCTTATTATTTCTGGAGTGTGTGTAGGAGTGTGAGTGGGAGGGTTGAGGGTATGTTGAGGTATATCTGGTTTGAAGGTGGAGGGGGTGGGGTGATATTGTTCGGATTGTGTGTTTTTTTGTGTTTTCTTAGGGATGGGCTAGGATTTTAGGAGTGGTATTTTTTGTTTCAATGTATCCTGGGGGGTTTTGCTTGGATATAGATATATGTGGCTTTCGGTTAGGGATCGCAGACCCTTCTTCCACTCCTTTAGGTTACGAAGAGGGCCTGTTATATAGAGGATGGCCTGGCCTTCTATTGCTTCCGTTTCCAGTTCGAAAGGGATATCTTCGAGGGGATTATGGTTTTTGAAGGTTCTTAGGAGTTTTCTTTGGCTGGAATATTTTTGAGGAATTAGTGTAATCTGGTATCTGTGTGTGTGGTGTGTTTTTAGGGGTAGGTTTAGGAATAAGTTTGGTTGGTTTTGGTGGAGGTTCAGGAGATGGTGGTGGTATAGAAGAGGGTGGTGGTGAGGGTAGAGGTGGGGTAGGGGGTGCTGGAGGGGAGGCGGAGGGCATGTATCCGGGAACAACAGACATGACGGCATTTTGAAGGATTTTTCGGATGTTTTCAGGAGTTGCTGATGCTGTTGATCAATTTTAAAATTTATACATAGTTTTGATGTCTTTATTAAAAAAAAAGAGCAAAATTGGTTAACAAGAAGCCGAGATAATGCAATTATCATTTTGAACTCGCCGATTCACATTTCGAGTGAATGTTCCCCACCATCACCTTTCATGGATTCCGAGCGACATTTTACGCGAAAACGGTTTTTTATTTGTCTTTTTTATGGATGTTTCCATGAAGTGCATTACGTAAAACTTTTCATATAAAAAGGACTTGACAAGACGAGGGTATTTGTTTAAAAAACGAACTCTCTATCACTTATGGTTACACGGCAAATATATGCCAACTTTGACCTTTAATATCTCGGCAACCAGTAAGCCAAATGTATCTTATTTTTTAAAGAAGCGTCTTTTAATGTTCTTTAAGTGTATAAATTTTGAAATTGATATGTTTGAAGCTCGTAAAGTTATTCAATTTGTTTATAAGCCTAAAAATGTTTAAAACTTAAAAAATTTTTAGGCTCTCCTAGTGAACCGATTTGAATTTTACAATTCTGAGGGCTTTATTTAGGGCCTACTATAAATTCGAAGATTTGCCATTTTTTCCAGTAGGCTGGATTGCAAAATTATTATGCAAAACCTATCCGACCGATCTTAACAAAATTTAGCACACGTTTTAAACATATTAAAAAGTTTTTATAGGCGGAATATAGAGCTTGTAAGTCAAGTTTAGAAAGCCGAAAACATTTAAAGGATTAACTTCATTTTTTTGAACTTTTTTTCCAATTATTGCCATTTTTTCAAAAATAAACATTAAATTTTCAAATTCTAGCTAACGAAATATTGTGTAAAATTGAATAACGAAACTTTTAATTTCTTATAATTTTTTCTCTAGGACTAATATTTTCTGAATTATAAATGAAAATAGGAGCAAAAAAATGAAAAATTTTCAATTGATTTCAGATTTTGTTAAATAAAAAATTTAGCACACGGTTTGCGACTGGCGCATATCGTAATTATCGATATTGGGCATATGCTGAAGGGATTTAGGCAAAAAAGTAGCTTCCTATGGAAAATGTCCAATCCAAAACAGATCCCGCCTAGACTAATATGTTATTCATGAAATCGATGCTAATTTTAAATTAAATCAATTAATTTAATTTAAATATTTTTTGTAATAGATATCTTTTATCGATTGCCTAATAGACATCGATGTACATAGAACTCATAAGACAACAAAGAGCATGTAGTTATAAGTGAAATAGACCATCTGATGATAAATGAGAGATACAGAAACAACATTACATCAGTTAAAATATACCCTGGAGCTGATGTAAGGTAAAGCACCCAATATTCAGCCTCGCACCAGTAGTCTGCCTTTACAGTCTTTATTATAATGTAAATTACTGTGAAATACCTGTTGATAAAATCTATATCCCTTTATTGGTCAATACGCACACCCCCAAACTAATAGCACCACCACAGCACAGGTTGATGAGCTGTACTGGTTCATTTTCACTGCTGCCGCAGACAAGTCTGGACGAGTCGCTGTTACAATTTTTTTCGTATAAACACATGTTCGAGATTTCGGTATTTTCTACGAATTTGATGTAATTTCTGGTGGATTTTATATAATGATGTAAAATATTTATTTTATGTTAAAATTAATCATTAGACGCATTTTATTTGTTTATTGCGTTTTAATTTAGGGGCTGACTACTGGGTTTTCGAATTTTTAAGGTAGATCCAGTACTCAGCCACAAGGGGCTAACTACTGTTTTTTACGATTTTCTTAGATTTCGTCAAAATTACAGCAACTAGTCCATATTTTAAGCTTTGGATTGAATTAACCACTTAGATAACAAAAGGTTAATTTTACCAGTAGTCAATCATGTATAAAAGTAAATGCACGATGAGGCCGATGGCCACTTTAAACTCCAATAGTCGGCCGTTAGTTCTGATACATAAAACTGGATCTCAATGCCTTTTAATTAGGATTAAATTTATAATAGGGGTTTTTAACATAAAAATCCTTTATTATAGATTGTTATCATGTCGAAAAGACCAATCCACCGGTATACAGAAGAGTAATTGTCACAAGCTATGACCGCAATAAGAAATCGAATGAAAATTAAAGAAGTTTTTAGCGTACCACGAGGAACCCTACAAGATTGGCTACATTTAAGAGTCCCAGAAGTACCCCGTAAAATGGGTCCAGACTCAGTACTTCCTAAAGAAGAAGAGACTGCCTTGAAAGAGTGGTGCATAGCCTTAGCAAAATGTGGCTTCTCTTTAAAACGCGATGATCTTCTTCATACTGTCCATAATATTATTTCCTAAGAGGACACACCTAGACCTAGACTCATTTGTAAATAGACTGGGAAAAAAATGGTACCAGTCATTTCTTAGACGAAATCTTGAGTTAAGTGAAAGGACACGCGAAAATATATCTAAGGGCCGAGCAGCAGTAACCGAAGAAAGTATTTGGAAGTGGTTTACTGAAGCACTTAGAAGTTATAAACGCGACTGATATTTTTACTGCCCAGATCGTATTTTTAATGGTGATGAAACCAGTTTCTACATATCCCAAACCAGGAAAAGTTATTGCACCTAGATTGGTATTTTTCTTTGTTGATGTTTAATATACAGCAAAGAATAACGATGCTAAAAGTCTCAATTCAACCGGAAATTCAATTAGACAGGCACAAATAAATGACATAAGTTCTTCATAAGTAACTTCATAAGTAAGACCAAATTCATAGTTCAATGAAATTTAAATGGCCTTTACAGCCATATTGAAAACTTCAAAATATTAATCAATAAATTCTCACCTTTAGTAATATATTTACAAGAAATACGACTTTTTAATAATAATGTAAAATTGAACAACTATACACCGTACATCAAACAGAGACCGGTGCAGCAAATAGCTGGTGGTGTTGGCATATTTGTGAAATCTACGGTTAAGTCCACAGAAATTCCGTTAGCTATAAATCTGGAAGCTATTGCAGTCTCAATAGTTCATGATTTCAAAGTTAATATTTGCACTGTATATTTACCACATCCGGAAGAATCCATACTCCTAGAACTAGAAAAAGTGATAGAACAAATTCCATCTCCTAAATTAATTCTTGATGGCACAAATTGTCATAACGAATCTTGGGAATCTGGTATCTGGAAATAGATGGTAACTTTTTGCTTTCACCATAAACTTTCTTCAAAACAGGTCCATACAAGTAAAACGAATGGATTCAAGTCATCATCGAAATCACTCCATGATGAAGGTCCTCAAGGATCGGCCTTAAGTCCACTATTATTTATTCGCAATAAATAATATAACAAACCACATAAAGCTTTTCGTAAAAGCTAATCTTTTTGCTGAAGATTTAGTAATATATAATCTTTATCCTACACACATCATCAAATCACTCTATTTCTAATTAAAGACGCGTTACAACAGCTCCAATTTTCTGAGAAAACCATATCATTTATGTAGATACCATCACATGTAGGAAAAACTGGTAATGAGCTAGCAGACAAAAGAGCGTTTAAAACAATAAACAATGTGAACATTCCGACTATAACAGGTATACCAATATCAGATACTAAAACTTTATTTAAGACTTAAATAAATAAAATCTGGCAAGAAATATGGAATGAAGCAAACACACATTTTGAAAGCATCAAACCAGACGCATCTTAAAAAAATCTTCCTATACCACCAAAAAGAAGAGACCAGGTAATTATCAGCAGACTCCGGCTTGGACATACATGACTTTCGCACGGCTACATAATCTCCAAAAAACCACAACCAATGTGCCAAAGATGCCAAACATCTTTTACAGTCAACCATAATATAATAATAGAATGTCCAGAGTACACCTCAGCCAAGGCGATATGCAAGATACTCAAGAGCCTGAAAGAAGCACTGGTTACTAAATTTAATGAAGTTCTGTCTTTTTTAAATCTGTATAATAAATTATGATTTAATTTTTGTTACATGTACATAGATGAACATTGTACCATATTATTGTAAGTCATGGCTTTTAAAATGTACATTATTTTCTCTATTTGTATCATAAACCTAACGCCAATAACCCCAGTGGTTGATACGGACAAATAACATAAAAAAAGCTTATGATAACAGTTTTGTGAAAAATAATTGTGGACTTCTTGAGAAAAAATTAACATTTTTATGATTTTGTTGATGAAATTATAAATAAACATTTTGAAAGACTTTCATAAGGATTTATAATTTTAGTTGCCTGATTTTTACCGCATCCTGTATTCATTAAACATTAAAAGTAAATTCAATGTATTAGATAATTGATAACAATATATTGAATATTGAATTTTTAATAAATTATTAGTAATACACAATTTAGTTTACTTTTAGCAGCTAAATTAAAATCGTTAATAAACCAGTAATTGAAAATCAGTTTAAAAATTGTTTCAATAATAAATATTCAAGTAGTCCACCTTTAGTAAAATAGCTGGAATAACAGGTGCTGTTTATGTATCACATATTTTAAAAATGTACTAAAAAAAAACAAAATTTAAAACTTATTGTACTTTTATGCTATATTATGTAGTTCTTCTTCAGATGTGTCCAAAAAGGAGGAAAAGTAACAAAAGAAGATAATGGTAAATGAGAGTGTAATAGGTCCTAAATATATTTAAATAATGTAGGATACTATGGACAACAGTAAAAGAAAATTATGCTTATGTCCAGTATATTAGGAGCAGATTACAATTACAACATCGAAAAATACAAGGAAAACGATACTAATCAAAGTGTTATCTCAATAAGGTGCCTTTTGGCCTTTCCACTGGGACCTTTTCAGATCTATTGTGGTCCTGATGATCAGGTATAATTGTAATATTTACGTAACAAAAAAAAATATTGCTGAATGTTCCAAGATAAAATTCAGTTTAGTAGGTAAACATGAATATGATAACAGTAGGAAAAATAAAAAAGAAAATGATGCTTTATGAAAGTGTTACGTTCCAAGATGGTGGCATATAATAGCAGGAAGAAGGTTATATAATAAATATGTATTAGTTACTGTTCAAAACAAGCTATAGAAAAATTATTTCACTAACCTGTTTCTTAATACTCCATGTGTTCTGTTATGTATCACAAGCACAAACTCCTACCTTGAGATAAACATGGAAAAGCTTCTACATTCACAAAGCACATTATGTTCATAGCAGGAAATGACGGTAGCGGTGTTTACTAAACGCCGGTAATACTTTCTGGTGGAAAATTCTTAACAATTGATAATTTAGGTAATCATGACACGTTTGCCTTTATTTGATCCAAAATTCAGATGACTACTGCTACCAATAACCTTAGCAAGCCTTTAGAATTCATTAACAATATTTTCTGTCATGCTTCGGCTCTCGTCGATTGGAGTTTGGATTGTTGGAGACTGGAGTTCCCTTGTTGGAATTGTAAATTTTAACATCGTATTATGTCGTTTTCTCGATTGGTCACATGACGTCTTAATTTTTTTTTAATTGGATACGTGGGTATTTTGACGTTAGACATATTATTATCATTTTTGGAGGCACATAATACACATGTTTTAATTATTATTATGACACTTTTCTTCATTTCAGAACTACTATTCTTTTCTCTTGATTTAATTATATAAAAACCACTACGTTTTTTAAGAATATTATTTCACCACAGTCCATTTTTCCCGTATATTTTAGACTAATTGTAGTAAGTTATATCGTGGATATTGTTTATTCTGCATATGTTTTGTTTATTTGTGGTATTAATTTTGAGAACTATTATAACCTTGATGTTTTAACAGGGTTAATTCCACCAAATAAATAACTAGTGTATAATGTGATCCAAAAGTATGTCTCCATAGTTAAATTTGTTTTTATTATTAAAATTAACGTGTGTCGACATCTATGGCCATTGACACGGGTACAAAAACGTCTGGAGTATTACATTATACATATAAGATTATTAAATTACATAAGATAAATACAGTAAGTTACATTAGATTTGAAAAGATATAGTGTTACAAACTTTGTTTTTTTTAACGAACAATGTTACAATATTTGTTATATACGATAATATAATCTGCAATCTTTTAAAAAGTCAATTAGAACACTGTACACATTTGGCGAACTAAATCTCTCTTTCAGGTTACCGTTTATATTATGAGCTAATCTATATAATTATAGTCTATAATAACTGCACTTAACGAGTAAGTGTTTTAACGTAAGGCGCTGACAATCACAATGTTCACAAGCAGGTGGGTTTTCGGAAGTTATCAGGTATCCGTGAGTGATGCGAGTGTGTCCTATTCGGAGTCTTCGAATGATGAGTTTGTCCCTCTTAGTCATTGTAGGTGTCTTAAATGAGTATACAGTGGGATTAGTGAGTATACAGTGTCAATGATACACGATGGAAGGTGAAGTATCTTCGTTATGGATAGTGGTAAACAAAATCTTATTTACTAATGGTGTTGGATAAGAGTTTGAAATAAAAAAAGTTTCTGTAGGATTTGTAGGTTTTTTGTATGAAATGAAGGATCTGATAGTTTTATTACTCTATTTTTCATCTGTTTGATTAAATTGACTTTGGTAAAATTATTACGGTAAGAGTGGTAGTTAAGGTATCTACCAGAATGGGTCGGTTTTTGATAAAAATCTACTTTAATGTTATTGTTTTTCCTAATCATCCTTATGTCGAGAAAGGGGACGGAACAATTACCATCTTTCCTCTCTATAGTGAACTGGAGGTAGGAGTCATAACTATTAAAAATATCTAATAGTTCATCTACCTTGTCATTGTGTATAGCCAAAATTTACAAGGATCCAAAATTTAAATGGACAAAGGAATGCAATGAGGCATTCGAGGCTGTAAAGGGATATTTAGTGTCTGTTAAAATTCTAATTAATTTTGACCCATTAAAAAAATTAAGGCTAGTATGTGATACCAGTGAATGTGGATTAGGTGCAGTGCTTTACACGTGATGTCTGATGGTAGTGAAAGACCAATTAGTTATATTTTAAGGCTACTAACGAAAAAAGAGTTAGGTTATGGTATGGAACAGAAAGAAGCATTATGCATTTACTAGGCTGCTCACAAGTTATATGAATACTTAGCAGGAAGACAGTTTGAAATTTTAATAGACCACAAACCGTTAATTACATTATTTGGAGAGTTTAAAAGTTTGCCAAAGATGGCAGCAGCTCATTTGCAAAGATGGTGTATCTTTTTATCTGGTTTTGATTATACTATAAACTATATTAAGGGAAAGGATAATGTGTAAGGATACATTAAGCTAGTTACTAGTGGACGAGGAAGAAATGTCGGTTGAGTTTACCTAAAGTACAAGCTGAATATAGCCGCAAATGTCAAAATATTTCGGTTTGGCAGTGTTGTCATGTTTTTATAATGTATGTGTTGTATGCTTCAAATATTAAGAGATAAAGCTTCTAGAAAGTAGATTTTTATTATACTATTTTATGAATTCTGCTATTTTTAATTTATTTGAAGCCATAACGAGTAGACATTTGTCTCTTTCGAGATTAATTGCAACCATCTGTTGCAATCTGGCAACTGCTGATTTGACGATTGCCAAATCTATCCCCTAATCTATCAAAGGGTAATTGCCAAAAAAATTTCTAATAATTAACTGCAATTAATCTCTGAAGAAACAAATATTTACTCGTTATTGTTGCATATAAATTAAAAATTACAGAATTCATAACATATTATAAACAAAATGTACTTTTCTAAAGCTTTATCTTCTTATATTTGAAGCATACAGCATCTACATTATAAAAACATGCCAACGCTGCTAAGCCGAAATATTTTTGACATTTGCAGCTATATTCAGCTTATACTTTCGGTTAACTCAACCGAAATGTCTATGGATGAACAAAGCGAATATATTGGTTATTCTAAAAATCTGAATTATTTAGAACATGTTACCACATTGTGAACATGTTACACCTATTGACTCACTAAGGTTGAAAGTAGAAACACAGGGAGATACGCTATTCTGTAAGGTAGTGAATTTAATTCGGATAGGGTTCCCTGAAAAGTGTACTGAGGAATTGGTAAAGACTTTTTTAACCGTAGGAATAAATTTACAGTGGAATAGGGGATAGTAATGTGAGGCTATCGAGTCCCTTGAGGGAATTTCAAAAATGAAGTCAAACGCTCGAACACATTTTTTGGCCATCGTTAGATAGGGACGTTGAAAAAATTGTTAATAATTTCCATTTGTACCATGTAGCAAGGGGAATAATTTCTTTGAAGGAGTTCATGCTGATTTTTTAGGTCCACTTAGAGAGAAAATAATATTAATCATTATAGATTCTTATTCAAAATGGCCAGAATGAATGTGACAGACTCCTTGACAACAATAAGTAAATTTAGGGAAGTATTTGCTAGGAATAGTCTACCAAATATAGTTTGTACAGATAACGGACCTCAATTTACTTCGGTGGGATTTTCACAATATTTGTCTAATAATTTAATTAAACACATAACTTTACCTTATCACCCCCAATCAAATGGTTTTACTGAAAATGACGAGGAAGAACAATTATGGATTACACTGGTAATAACTTGTAATTGGAGGTTGCATTACAAAAATATTTATTTCACTATTGAAACTCCAAACATGTTATTAGAAAATAAAGCTCAGAATGTGTTACATGTAAAAATGAAAACTGAAAACAAATTGTAAAAGGGAATAGAGTGTTAGTAAGAGATTATAGGTACTCTAATAAGAGGAAATGGTTAGAAGGAGTTATAAATGAGGTTTTAGGAGATAGGTATTACATTTTTGAAATTGTTAATAAAAATATATTGTTACTAACATGCATTCAGCGTGGCCCGTGTAACGGCATCGAGGCATCGAGAACCATCCATAGATTTCTCTCGAACGCAAGAGAACAATCCGTCACGTATTTGACTGAAATATAATTAGAGATGGGAATGTTCTAGAACATAGTAACTTTGGTATATATATGTAACGATATTAGAAGTTAGTTTAGTTGATAAGAGAGTACCGAACTGTAAAGTTATAAATAAATATATTTATATTAATTCGAACCGCTCGTTTTATTTAATCTCGCTACAGTTGGTGTCAGTGTGAGGACAATAAGTGATTTATTAAAAATAAATTCAGCAGTGACTTTGAAAAAAGAAAAGACTTTTGAACTTTGGAAAAGTATTGTTCGTCGGGAACAACCGCGTAGTTCGGTAGTGATCGTTGTACGAAAGAACATTTAAAAAGTACGTGTGTGCCTGACCAAAGATGCTGCTAGTAGAACTTTCAGTGAAACAGTTGCGTGAGCAACTAGAAGAACGCGATGAAGACTGCAGCGGGTCCAATAAGATCCTCCAAGAACGACTAAAGAATGTTCTTAACAAGAATGGAGATAACCCAGAGACATTCCATTTTCAATCAGCAGAAGAAGCAGTTAAAAGGTTAATGAAGAGAGTTCCAGAAAAAATGATAAAAAATTTAAAAACGTCTCTCAAATGATTGAAGAAACTTCTAAAAAATATGATGAAAGATTCAATGAAACGTCTCAAATTATTAAAGAAGTAGCTAGACAAAACGACGAGAAACTCGAAAGTGTGTCAAGAAGATTCGACGAGAAATTTGAAAATGTGGCTCAAATGATGGAAGAAACTTCGGAAAAGAATAATGAGAAATTTGAAGAAGTTTCCAAAACATTCATAAAAGTAGAAGAGAAGATCAAACAGTTAGAGAGCATGATAACTAACACAAAAGAGCTACCACCAATTAATACGGTAGCTTTAGATCCGGTAGTGCAAGAAGAATCACCTAGAGACGAAATGACACATCATATGAGATTCAAATTGCCACCATTTGATGGAAAGTGCTCTTGGTCCATATACCTTAGACAATTTGAAGCTATTGCGACAGCCAATCATTGGACAGAACAAGAAAAGGCTATTTTCTTGACTGCTGCTTTACGAGGTGATGCTGCAGATATCCTAAGATCGATTCCCAAGGGTCAAGAAAAATGTTATCAGACCTTGCTGACTCGACTAGACAAACGTTACTGAGATGCCCACTTACAACAAGTCTACAAGGCGCAACTAAGGTGTAGAATTCAACGAGCGACAAGCAACCGCTGCTGAGCGGTTCCAATTTTGATATTAGAGAAGTACCTAATATCAAAATTGGAACCAGAAATATAAAAACAATATCGAAATTATATACTAAACTTAAAACACCCTTAAATAATAGAGAAAGCTCCAATGTAGTATACTCTCCACCCTGTAATAATTGTAATAGAGTATATATTGGAGAAACGTCCAGAAATTTGTCCGGGAGATTAACATCTCACAAGAGTGATATTAATCTGAATAAAGTACAAGCCTGTGCATTAAGTGAACATTGTATTACAATGGGCCATACACCTAACTATGATCAAACAGAAATATTGAGAAGGGAAAGAAATTACAACAAAAGACTGTTTCTAGAAATGTGTTTAATTAAAACTACACAAAACACCTTAAACAAAAAAGAAGACATTGAAAATATTAGTGCTATATACAGTAATCTTCTTTTAAATAAAAGAATAACAATATAAAAGTTCTTAAAAGTTACGCATATTAAAAGGATTATTCCAAGTTCAAATGAGATAAAATTTATTTTTATTTGTGTTTTTTCTTTCTTAGTTACTTAGTAAAATAAACTATGTTGCTTGTTTAATAACTGTAATATTATATCAAAATTTGCAATGAAGGTTTGCATAAACATAGACACTTCCTCTGTCAAACTCACCTAAAATAAATATAAAAAATAGAAGAGACATGGAAACCTTAGTAATAAGTTTTGATAGAACGAAAAAGTAAATCGAATTTAATGTCATTATGTTAATTAATTTTGCTAATTTTAAAACACAATCCTCACAAGGGTAAGGCTATTGAAGATATAATAACTTCATTTTTCTAATGTAATTTTTTATGTTAATTTTTAGTACGTTTTGAAAAAGAGTAAAATAAACTCGAAAGCTTAACAAACCTAAAAGAGTTTTACTTAAAGGCCAATATATTGACTACTAAACCCAAGATATCCGTCTATATATATATATATATATATATATATATATATATATATATATATATATATATATATATATATATATATATATATATGGCGAGGCTAATATGTCAGTATCCATTGGCCAGACCACAGTGAAACATAGAGTATTAATTGTAGAGATCTCCGGCGAGTTCATATTGGGGATGGATTTACTAAGAAAAGTTGGGGCTGTATTGAATGTCAAAGATGGAGTTCTCGAGATCAGTGGTGAAGAGTTGCCGTTTCATGAAGACAAAGAATATATTATCAGCTTAATAACTACTTGCGACTTAACAATACCCGGTAATAGTGAGAAAATGGTTACTGCCAAGAGGTAAGTTTAAGGATGGTCGAAGATGTTAACAATACCGAGTTCCTAACGGCAAAAGCTTTGGTGAGAATTCGAGATGTCGTTCCTGTTAGAGTTATTAATTTAAAGGGAACTGTTATTAAGTTAAGTAAAATCGTCGAAATCTAAGTATCCAAAGGAGCTTGTTGAGACGATGATTAAAACGTGCCAAGATCTTGATGATGAACGAACTAAAAAAGTGAAGTCTATGTTGATAGAATTTCAAGATGTTTTTGCCATTGATAAGAAGGATAATGACAAAACAAGCATAGTAAAGCATAAAATTAATAGCGAAGACGCTCAGCCAATTAGACAACAACCTAGACGACTTCCATTTGCGAAAAGAGATGAAGCCGAAGACATCATCAAAAATATGAACAAAAAAGGGGTAATTGAATCATCAAACAGTCCATGGACATCACCAGTAGTTTTAGTAAAGAAAAAAGATTGTTCAACACGTTTTTGTATTGACTACCGACAGCGGAATGCGGTAACTAAAAAAGATAGTTATCCTTTGCCCAAAATAGACGATACTTTGGATACACTTTCTGGTTCTCATTGGTTCTCCACACTCGATCTGAAAAGTGGATATTGGCAAGTAGACATGGAGCCAGCTGATCGTGAGAAAACCGCATTCTCGATAGGATCAGGGCTTTGGCAGTTCACAGTTATGCCCTTTGGTTTATGTAATGCCCCGGCCACATTTTAAAGATTAATGGAGGCAGTTTTAAGAGGTCTAACATGGAAAACACGCCTGGTTTATTTGGATGATGTAATTGTAGTTGGAAGATTCTTCTATGAACATGTTAATAATCTGACAGAAGTCTTTCAACGATTGCGGGCAGCAAATTTTAAGTTGAGTCCGAAGAAATGTCACTTGTTTCGACGAGAAAAGAAGTACTTGGGACATATTGTAGCAAGTAATGGAGTAACAGCTGATCTTGAAAAACTTGCAGCAATTAAGGATTGGCCAGTACCAAGAGATGAACACAAAATTAGAAGTTTTCTTGGCCTTTGTACATATTACCGACGTTTTGTCAAAAGATTTGCCAACATCTCCAAGCCATTAACAAAGTTGACAGAAGAAGGCAAAGAATATACATGGAGCGAAGAGTGCCAAAGAGCTTTCGAACACTTACAAATGGATCTGATCAGCTCACCGATTTTAAGCTACCCTAGACAGGCAGGAAATTTTGTGTTGGACACCGATGCAAGCAACAGTGCAATAAAAGCTGTTCTCTCCCAAATCCAAGATGGGCAGGAGAAAGCCATCGCTTACTTTAGCAAAGTCTTGTCGAAACCAGAAAGAAACTATTGCGTTACCAGAAGAGAATTGCTAGGAGTAGTAAAGGCTTGCGAGCATTTCCATAAATACTTATATAGCAGAAAGTTCTTCTTCGTACGGATCACGCTGCTCTAAAATGGCTCCTACAATTCCGTAATCCAGAGGGTCAGATGGCAAGATGATTAGAACGATTACAAGAATATGATTACGAGATCGAACACAGCGCTGGAAGAGTTGGCTCGAGAAGGCCGTGCAGTGAACATTGTAATCACTGTCTTAAATTAGAAGAAAGACTTTTCCTTGTGAGACGAACCATCGTCATTAATGATCAATGGCATCCACAAGTGTGGCAACATCAAGTGTTACTGGAGCCAATGGAATTGCCTAGTGCTAAAAGATAATCTTCTTTATAGAACCTTTGAGAACGATGATAGTACATAATCTCAGCTTCAGTTGTTTGTACCTAAAAGTAAAGTGCAGAAGTATTGCGTCAGTTACATGAGGGTGCACCAGGTTAACACTTTGGTATTATGAAGACTCTGCAAAAGGTTCGAGAACGGTTCTATTGGGTGCACTGTAAAGATGATGTAAGAATATGGTGCATGGTGCCGGAACTGTGTGCAACCAGTAATGGTCCAGTTGGTAAAAAGAGGGCACCCATGAAACAGTACAATGTTGGTAGTTCTATCAAAAGAGTAGCAACCGACATTGCGAAATGGACTAAGGCCTACGCGATACCAAATCAAGAAGCTGCTACCGTTGCAGAGGTACTTGTTAAAGAATTCTTCAGTCGATTTGGTGTTCCTTTGGAGATCCACTCCGACCAAGGACGAAACTTCGAGTCAACCCTTTTCCAAAACGTTTGTAAATTTATTGGTGTCAATAAGACCAGAACGACACCCCTGCATCCTCAATCAGATGTAATGGTCGAGAGAATGAACCAAACGATGGGTAAACACCTGTCAAAAGTTGTATCAAAACATCAAAGAGATTGGGACCAGCACATTCATTTATTCCTAATGGCGTACCGCTCGGCCGTGAGTGAAACTACAGGCCAGACTCCAACCTGCCTGATGTTGGGTCGTGAAGTTCGTTTGCCCTGCTACCTAGAGTTTGACTGCAGACCTTCTGAAGAACATGTTGCAAGCGAAGATTATGTCGACCGCCTAAAGTTAAGAATGAGCAACATTCATGAACTTGCCCGACAACATATCCAGTTAGCCAGTGACAGAATGAAAAATCAATACGATTTTCGATGCAAGAATGAAAGTTATGAAGTAGGTGATCTTGTTTGGCTTTATAATCCACAACGTCGTCGTGGCTTGTCTCCTAAACTGCAAAGACAATGGGAGGGTCTGTATAAAATTAAAAAGAGAATAAATGACGTAATATGCCGAATTAAGAAGTTGCCAAAATAGTTCACATAAATCGTTTTGCACCTTATGCTGGCTCAAATGAAACAGAAGAAGTACGAATCCTTTAACATGAGATCAAAGATGACCGGCGACCAAGCTTTAATGAGTTTATGTCAAATTACGCAGAGAGAAAGAGTGCTAGATTCGGCGTCACGACAGAAGTTCAGCAGGATCTTTTTAGTATTCCACATAACGTCACTCTAGCCCACTGTGTTGCCCAAGATCTTAAGATGACTAAAGGAATCTCATCCGTATTTAATAAGAAATTCGGTCGCTTGGAAGAGTTAAAAAACCAGCAGCAGGAAGAGTGCTGAGATTAGAAGATGGTTCTCGATCTTTGCTGTATATGGTGACGAGGAAGTCGTATACAGACAGGGCAACCTAGGAGGATATATGGTGTGTTCTAACTAATTTGAAGAAAATCGTCTGCAATTACAACATTAAGAATTTGGCTTTACCCAAGATAGGCCATGCACTAGATAATCTGGATTGGAAGATTGTCAGTAGCATGCTTGAAGTGATTTTCCGAGAAACCGGTGTAAGAATTACTGTGTGTTGCACTAATCCGAAGAGATCGTGTCCTTCAAAGACAGTAGACTGTTATTTCTTTCTGAGGGGTTCATGCAGAGCTGGAGAGTCCTGTAGATTCCGCCATCCTGGGCCTACATATAGAGTTGCTGATCGGGACGCTTAGATCTAAGAGGGGAGCAGTGTTACGAACATGCATTCAGCGTGGCCCGTGTAACGGCATCGAGGCATCGAGAACCATCCATAGATCTCTCTCGAACGCAAGAGAACAATCCGTCGCGTATTTGACTGAAGTAGAATTAGAAATGGGAATGTTCTAGAACATAGTAACTTTGGTATATATATGCAACGATATTAGAAGTTAGTTTAGTTGATAAGAAAGTACCAAACTGTAAAGTTATAAATAAATATATTTATATAAATTCGAACCGCTCGTTTTATTTAATCTCGCTACAATATTTTAGAAGCACCATGTCGATCAGATATTTAAAGGAAAATTAGTGAAAGTGTTGAGAAAGAAACTTTGGATAAAGCTTATGTTTTGCCAGTGCGGTTAAACAGACTTATTTAAGCTCCTGATCGTTTGGATCTTTAGAGGGGAGTTATTGTAGCATCTTAAGAAATACTTCGTTTAAACTTAGCTTTAAGAAATATGACAGAAGTAGAAGTAATAGTTTCCGCCAAGCGATAAAATTAGAGGTTAGCTTGGCTGTTTTATAGAAGCTTAGATCGTAGTAAGTTTTATATTTTACAATTTAATAATAAAGTGCTAAAGCTAATTTAGAGCCTATTTGTTTTCTGTTCCCAAGTCACAACATAAATATACTAAGTGATATTGTAACATTTTTTTTATAATTAAAATATTAAATAATTTTTAATTCTTTTACACCTGTCGCTGACACGCCCATGGTCGTATTCGCAAATAGGTTGTTAAATTTTATTGGGACCTACTGAAATATCACGGAAATTCTCAGATGATGGAAGAATCTACTTATTAAAGACGATGGTTTAGGTAATCCTCTGTTAATTCTTTCCGGTTTAAATCTTTGTTGATGCTTTGGCAGGCAAAATAGTCGAAAGAATTTTATGGTATTTTTGTGTACAAACCTAATTCAAAAGATTTTATCTTTCATCACGTTCTAGCTAAAAGTGTCCCGTTATTTTCAATGTTCGTTAGAACGTTACCTTCTTAGAAATACATACAGGCTGGCCTGTCGTTTTGAGTGGGAGATATCCCATCCTATTTTTGGGTAGTTTTGTAAATTGGGAGAGGAACAAAGATTACTTCTGGAAGGGGGTCGTCTTTGAGGAATGACGCTCGCTATCTTACCATTCTCTGTGCATTTTTTCTCTAAGTGTGTATTAAAGTGTGTGTATTAAATGTTTAAGTTTTTTTTATCTAATACCATATTAGATTAAATATTGGTATAAACTACCTTTAATTTAAATAACTTCAGCGCTTGATACAAGCATAGTATGTAGAATCAGTGTAGTGTAGCAGTCATCGAAAAAACTGTAAGTTATCGAAATCAATTACCTTCAAATGTCTGGGCGAATAATATGGTAATCATACTATCTTTTACTAACTGGGCGAATCTTTATTCGATTATTTCTTTACCTGTACTTAAGGTTACCTACTGATTTTGCCTTTAATTTAAAGAACATTTAATCTTTTCATACGAACTTTTAATCAGCTATCAGGAACTTCTAATAAATAATTATAACGAATCTTTAATTCTCAGTAAGAACAGTAATCATTAAACAATAGTGCAAACAGATAATTAACTTAAAAATTGCGGCTTGTTTTAATTTTTGTTCCTGTAATATTTTTGTATTATTTGAGTTTAACTTTATAACTTTGTGTTATTTGTTATTTATCTTTTTTATTTAATGTATCCGTTATCTCGAGATAAGCCCAATAAACAGTAAATAGAGCTTTCTTCAGTCAGTTTGAGTTGAATATTTTTAATCACTATCAGGCTCTCTTCGCTGATACTTTAAACTGTGCATGATTTTATTATATTGTATTTGCCAAGTTATTTCTAAATCATAATACTGTTTATTTTTATATGTATACCATCATTTAATAATTGATGGTGTATTTTTATTACTTGTGTGTACATTCAGCCGCCTATATCATTGTGTTGTTGAATATATTGTTTTTGTTTTATGTATGAATTTTATTTGTCGACTCCTAACAAGTTTCCTGATAAAATAATACCTCTGAATATCTGTTTATTACATTAAATTATTATTATACCTTCGGCCAGGAAAAGGATCAGGCTGTTAAGTTTCGTAGGTAAGTAGGTGGACGGAGTCTACCTAATATATTTATTATTTGTTTATACAGGGTGAGTCATAACTATTGGGACATAGACTAAGGACAGGTTATCTAGACCAAAATATGGCCATTGGGTCAAATATACCTTAATAAAATGTTGCTGAGAAAAAAGATACAGGGTGTTAAAGTGGAAATTTAAAATTTAATTTTTGGCCATAACTTTCATGTCTGTAAACATTTATGTAATATGCCACATATGCCACATACGTGGCATACATTTACACTTAACTTTTTTGTTCTTCAAATTACCGGTATTCTTGATATAAAATATTAAAGATACATTAATTTAACAAAAAAAAGGTATACTTGTTAATAACTTCAAAACTCAATAGTTTTCGAGATAATCGCATTTTACAAATCAACTGCATAATTCTGATTTAACGCAATTACTTGAAAGAAAAATAGATAAGGGTAGGCAATGAAAGAAAAATATATAAAAACGTTAATATTTCTGAATTTTGTTATGAAATACCTTTAATAAAGTCAATAGTTAACGAAATATTAGACAAAATAAATATACCAGCAGGATAATTAATAATAGGATTTGATAAAATAACAGAATATTTGGATTTTACATCAAAGATTTTACGTTTTGTATTAAATTAAAGTCATAATCAAAACATTTTATCTACAAACCAAATTTAAAAATAGGTAAACTAAATAACATTAAACTTTATGTCAAAGTAAGTGTTTGATATGTCTACCATTTTTTTTTAATTCATTTGTCAATACATTCCATAAAATATCATCTTATATTAAATAGCATCATTGGTTCTAAAGAACTTGCTGCAGTATTTATTATAGTTGTTTTAAGTATAATAATTAGTAATTTTTTGAAATTTTTATGAATTAAACAATTATTATTATCTCACCACAAGAATATGATTACCACGAACAATCCAACGTTCAGGAAAGTGTATTTAAATACTGTCTTACTCCGCTTTCACTGTAATATAATGGTGTACCATCTTGTAGAAACCACATATTTTGCCTTAAGTTTGATAACAATTCTTCCAATAAATCAATAAAATCATGTTATTAAAAATGTAAATCAATCTCGACATTCAAATTGCAAGGTAATTCGCATATCTGGTTCTGCATTAAATATGAATTTTGAATGATATTTTACAGATATGCGAATTACCTTTCAATTTAAATGGTGAGCTTTATCTACATTTTATAAAATGATTTTATTGATTTATTGGAAGAATTGTCATCAAACTTAAGGCGAAATATGAGGTTTGTACAAGATGGTACACCATTACATTACAGAGAAAGCGGAGTGAGACAGTATTTAAATACACTTTCCTGGACGTTGGATTGTTCGTGGTAGTCATATTCTTGTGGTGAGATAATAATAATTATTTAATTCATAAAAATTTCAAAAAATTACTAATTATTATACTTAAAACAACTATAATAAATACTGCAGCAGTTTGTTTAGAACCAATGATGCTATTTAATATGAGACGATATTTTATGGAATGTATGGACAAATGAATTAAAGAAAATGGTGGACATATCGAACACTGACTTTGATAAAAAGTTTAATGTTATTTAGTTTAACTATTTTTTAATTTGGTTTGTAAATAAAATGATTTGATTATGACTTTAATTTAATACAAAACGTAAAATGTTTGATGTAAAATCCAATTATTCTGTTACTTTATCAAATCCTATTATTATTTATCCTGCTGATATATTTATTTTATTTAATATTTCGTTAACTATTGACTTTATTAAAGGTATTTTATAACAAAATTCAGAAGTATTGATGTTTTTATCTATTTTTCTTTCATTGCCTGGAGTTATTGCATTAAATCAGAATTAAGTAGTTGATTTGTAAAATGCGATTATCTCGAAAAATGTTGAGTTTTGAAGTTTTTAACACGTATACCTTTTTTTTGTTTAAATAATGTCTCTTTAATAGTTTTTATCAAGAATACCAATAACTTGAGAAACAAAAAAGTTAAGTGTAAAAGTTTGCCACGTATGTGGCATATGTGGCGCCCTCTATTAGATATATTAAAGTATGCATCAAATTTTAATTTCTCCTATTCAATAGTAGCCAGCTGTAAATTTTTATATATAAATGTTTACAAACATGAAAGTTATAGCCAAAAATAAAATTTTAAATTTCCACTTTAACACCCTGTATCTTTTTTCTCAACAACATTTTATTAAGGCATATTTGGCCCAATAGACATATTTTGGTCCAACTAACCTGTCCTTAGTCTATGTCCCAATAGTTATGACTCACCCTGTATAATGTGTTTATTAAATTTATTTAATAATTAACTGTTAATATCTTTTCTTGGCTTTGGTGTCAGAACCAGTATATAACTTTCCTTATCTTTTCTTCTTTTCTTAATTTTCCCCTTTGACCCCAAAAAGTTAAGTGGAGCCCATTTTCTATCTTATCTTATCTTATCTTATCTTTGTTAATTTTACCCATCTATCATTTTGTTTATTTCTGTATCTTTTCTAATATATCTTACCCTGTCCTATCTTTACTTATTTCGTCCGTTGGACCCATTCCCGGTTCCAAAAGCTAGTTTCGAACCCACAACTCGTTCTCCACCAACCATCTGGATGCTGTCCGCAGTGTCTCCATGGGTGACCTTTCTAGCACTATCCAAAAAAGGTTTCCGAGGTTACGTTAGAGAAGACAGTTATTTTTTTTATTTAACATCTCAATATATTTACAATCTTTAATATAATTAAAATTAAAAGTAGATTGTACAATATTGAACAGTATTTAAAGAAAATATCCTGTACAAAATTGTCCATTGACAATATCCTGTATCTTAGTACAATATCCTGGCACTGGATTAGTAGTGACCTATGTCTAAGGGTTTGGTTGAGTTTCTGCTACTAAATACTATTGGACATCTACGACTAGTTTATAGTTAACAGGTGGGCTGAGGTCTTCCGTTTAAGCCTTCGTCTGATTGGTTGTATAATTAAGTTTTGTGTGCATATCGTTGTTAACACTTGTCACCAAAACACTTGTCAAGCCCTTTACTAGCCTTTAAGCCCTTTTCTTTATTTGGATTGCCGAATATAGGCCTCTCCTAATTCTGGCCATTCATCTCTGTTGTTTGTAAGACGTTTCTACATTGGCCCTGCAGTTCTTTTAATATCGTCGCTCCATCGCATTTGCGGTCTTCCTTGTGATCTTTTGGCTTCCTATGTCCACCAATTCCCGATTTCTTTATTCCATCGGCTATTCGTAAGACGTTCGTTATGTTTAGCCCATTTCCATTTCAGTTTAGCTGCTTGTTCGACAGAGTCTTTTATTTTTGGGTTATTATGAATGTCTTCATTGCTTTTATGGTCTATGAGTCAGATACCTAGCATCTGTCGTTCCATAGCTCTCGGAGTTTTTCTGATCTTCTCCATGTTTATTTTATTGAATGTCCAGGTTTAAGATTCATTTGTAAGCACAGGTAGGATACAGAAATTAAACACTTTAGTTCGCAGTCTTTTGACCAAGATATGTATATCCATCTACGTGTTCTATCTCTGTCCCTTCGATGTTTATCATAGGTTTGTCATCTTTGTTTGACATTAGTTTAGTTTTGCGGAAATTCATTTGCAGTCCTTTTTTAGGGATTCTGTGTAGCTCCTCAATCATCGTATTTAGTGCATTACACGTGTCGGCTATTAGTACTACATCATCTGCGTTTCTAAGATGGTTCAAGTATCTTCCGTTAATAGGGATTTTCTTATTTTCCCAGTCCATTGACTTAAATATATCTCCTAGGGCAGCTGTAAGTAATTTTGGGGATATTGTGTCTCCTTCTCTTACTCTTCGATTGACTTGCAATTCTTTTAGCTATTCATATCCTACGCCATCTAGGCTCTGTTCTTCACGCTTTTTGTAATATAACAATGTTAGTGTTATGCACTCTTCCCCTTTTCTTTTTACCTCTGACTCCATAAAGCTGTCCTTTTTTCCAAAGGAGTGGGATTTGCCATTACTGTATGGTCTACCTACCTGGGGACCTATTCATTTTGTTTTAAATATCGCCATATTCCTATTAAGAGGTTTTTTAGCCTTAAAACACCACGCTGGCTAGACAGGTTGGTAAGTGATTTTATACAATCTCTAAAATCAAGGGATTGCCACTTCCGCCATTCACACCGTACCGAAGGTATTCTTCTCCGCCGTGGCTGCCGTTGTAGACTTCATCCGTGACCCTGGATAGGGAACCCTAAGTAGGTACTAGTTTCCACTTGTCAGGAAACACCTGGAATCAGCGGAGAGTAGGGATTGATTCATTTTCCCTGATAGGACTATCCAAAGGAGTTCCTACCCGCTACCCTAATCACTATCTTATAAGCATAGCACTAATTATCGTTCGGAGTACTTTTGCTTGCAATCTTTAAAGAATGCCGATATTGGATCTAGCTGCTGTTCTATAGTTAAATTCGGCAACTACAAATGGGTTTTAGAAAACTTTATATGGCAAAATTATGTTGTCGCTTAAAAGTTTTGACTTCCACCCTATTAACCAGTAGTTTTTTGAGTTTAAGGCCCAGCTGTTTTTGCTTGCTAAATGTGTATTTTCTTCATGTGAGCCTGCGATCCAAATATATTCCCAAATATTTTATGTGTTCTTTCTGTGGCAGATGTTGACCGTTTAGCGATACTGGAGGACAGTGTCCCTTGCGGTTTGTTAATGTTACCTGCTCAGATTTTGTCCCGTTGGCTCGTAAATGCCACATTTTTAACTGAGTTTGTATTAAAGTTAACTCTTAAAAAAATAGATAAGAGTAAGACAGAATCCTTCGAAATATGGGTCTATAGAATAATTTTACGCATCTCTTGGACATAACATAGAAGCAACCTGTCAATTCTGGAAGAGCTTTATATAAAAGACAGGCTATTAAAAAAGTCAACCGAGTATACCTAAATTACTTTGGCCATTTATCTAGAAGAACGAGGACTATGAAACTATGGTAGTAAAAGGAAAGATAGAAGCCCAAAGACCAAGAGCAAGATCTTCAACAATCTGAGCACACTAAATGGAGACTTTGGGGGGAAATCCCTACATAAAGCCGATCATATGATACAGCGAAGCCAATGGAGATAGCAAGCTCATATTTAGTGTCAACACGCCTGACAAGGGCTCTAGATATGAAGAAAAAGACTTTGTGTGATGTTACAGCTTAGTATGTTGGGACTTCTGTTGATGTAGGTAAGTCCGCAGTGAATATCAGTTACAGCAGGACCGAGTATACTGCCTTGAACAACTCCAGCCTTCAATTATGCTAGGCTGTGTCTGGGCGATGCCTAAGAAATTTCTGGACGATTCTGAAATTTTTCCAGTGGTTGACGTATTTGCTGGTAAACTGATGAATTTGTTCAGTGGTAGCGTGCTGTGACCTAAAGCCAAACTGGTAATGAAAAATTATTTGTTTGTCAGTTAAATTTGGCTTTATTTTGGATAACAGCAATTTTTAAATATTTTACATATAATGGGGAGCAGACTAATAGGCCTGTCGGACTTTATTTCCTCCGTGGATTTTCCGGGTCTTGGCAATTATTTTAAAATTCTTACGATACTTAAGTCATACGCCAAATAATAAAACCCAGATCTATCAGCGAAAACACCAATTTTAGTAAAGCCAAGGGACCAGGATGTACTACATCGTATCCGAATAGGACATACCAGACTGACGCACGAACACCTACTAAAAAAGAAACCTCCTAGAATATGCTACGCCTGTGACACCAAAATAACTGTAGGCCACATTGTTATACACTGTCCATTATATCAAATGGAAAGACAAACTACTGGACTACCAAGTGATATAAAGTGCGTTTTAGACAGTGCAGATTGTGACAAAATCATTAGGTTTTTAAAGAAAACAAAATTGTATAATCAAATATAAGTAATACTTTAAGAAAAATTCTAAATTTTAATCAACTTTGTAAAAACTTTATAGTTTATATTTTATATTTTAATCATTATAATATATTATAGTCTATATTGTACCGCCATTAATAACCTTCTATGGTTGATGCGGGTTATTCTCTAATTAAAAAAAATAAAAAAATATGTATAATTTACGTTTAATTTTTATTTTTAATATTTTACACATTATGTATACGGGGCATTACTAATTTCAGTCGTTCAAGGACGTAAACACAATATTTGACTGTAAAACTAAAAAAAAATTGTAATAGTTTGTTTCATTTTCCTATTGCTTTAATGATCTCTCTCAAGTCCTGGCTCCAAGCTTGGCTGTTGCACCATTTAATGTGCATTAAATTGATCTCGTAGTCATGGGTGCAAACAACCGTTTGTCTTGGAATTCTGCACTTTCCATCGCTAAACCAATTAAGCATTTCTCTATGTGTAGCTCAAGCTCTCCCCCCGGCCTTTGTATCGACGGGCTTGCTCCCTAGCTTGTCCACAATAGATACAAAACTATAAATGTAATTTTCTGAAGCGAGCGTAAAGTGGAACAATTCAAACTAATTCGATGTCTTACGATGTAACAATGCTTCCATATTACTGCTTCCTTCAAAAGTTGCAAGGTAGGTAAGCTCACAAGTTCGGTTGTATTTGTGGGTTAAAGCATATTGAAATTAATATAATTTGTAATTTATTTTCAACACAGAACTCTACTATTCTATTTGAATAATTATTCCTCCCCTGAATGATAGTGAAAAACTTTGTAATATAAGATTGCTTTACTTTAGTTTCCAGCAAAAACTAAACTAAGAAGGCAATTAAATTCTTGACAAAATTAAGGCATTACTAAGATTTTTAGAAACATTCAAAGATAATGATATGCAGTGGTGGCGCATGATATTTATGTTTAAAAATTTGATAGAAGTTTTCCCTCAAGGAAAACAGTTTATTACAGTTCTACGAACACCTTCAGACTGTAATAAACGAGACCCCAAATAATGAATATATAATCATTATGGGTGGTTTTAACGCCCATGTTGGCAATGATACAGTTCCAGGAATTCAACGGCAATATAATGAATACATCAGACATGAAAACGGAGACCTTCTGACGGACCTCTGCAGCATAAACAAAATACGTATTAATAATACATTTTCCCTCGCAAAGAACATCACAAATACACTTTTGGAAGTAGTAGAGGACAATGATATATGATAGACTATATTCTCCCTCTATAGCCCTCTCAAATCTTGGATTTAAGAGCACTAACATCAAAAGAAGCGATCATAAATTGGTATTGTGCAAAATTCAAATGTAAACATATATATGTGATAACAAAACACCAGAATACACCACAAATATAAAAGTCGAAAGCTTACAGGATGACTCCACAAGATACCTTTAAAAAAAATAACCAAATAAAGCAGAAACACATATATCTTCTTCTTAGGGTACCGGTCCGTTCCGAACGTTGACGATCATTCTGACTATGATAACTTTATTGGTTGCTATACGAAATAGTTGTGTTAAGGTCTTTCTATACCATGCTCTCAGGTTGGCAAGCCAGGATATTCTTCTTCTTCTTGGGGCCCGTTTATTTTCAATTTTACCTTGTAAAATGCATTGAAGTAGCTCGTATCTGCCTTGATTTTTCATTATATGGCCCAAGTACTGCAGCTTACGGCCCTTCACGATGTTTGCCAAATCCGTAGTTGTGTTCATTCTCCGCAGTATTTCTTTATTGGTGACTTTGTCTGTCGATGGTATCTTCAAGATCCTTCTGTATGACCATAGCTCAAAAGCCTGAAGTTTTGATAAGAGTTTCCGCCTTTAATGTCCACGTTTCTACTCCGTATAAAAGCACTGAGTACACATAACATTTAAGGAGCCTTATTTTTGTTTCTAGGGTGAGGTCATGGCTCTTAAACACAGAACTTATAGTAAAGAATGCACTCTTTGCCTTTCCGATGCGACATTTAATCTCTTGGGTATTGCCCCACGACTCATTGATTATAGTTCCCAAGTAATTGTATTGTGAGACTCGTTCAATTCTCATTTGGTTCACATACAGATTTGCTCCAGTTACGTTTTCCTTGCTGATGATTATTAGCTTGGTTTTGCTGGTGTTTATATCCGGTCTATATTTTCTATTTCTTTCCGTTATTTTGTTCATTAAGTTTTGCAGCCCTTCTATGGTATTGGAAAACACTATTGTATCATCTGCCTACCGTAGGTTATTGAGCTTGACTCCATTTATTGAGATACCTTTATCAATATATTTTATCTTCAAAAATGTCCTCAAAGTACAGTTTAAAAATCAGTGGTGAAATTATGCACCCCTGTCTCACTTCCCTTAAGATTTTAACCTGATCTGTATATTCTCTATCTATTCAGAGTACCGCTGATTGATTGAAATACAGGTTAGCTATTATTTTTAAGACTTTTCCGTCAATTCCTGTCCTCTTCAGCACTACATCAGTAGAAGACCTTTAAAAACAGCTTCAGGAGATTGCTTATTAGGCTTATGGTCCTATAATCTTCAAAAACTTTTGCTCCTGGTTTTTTGGGCAATAGTACGATATTTTATTAAATATTTCAGTTCGTATTTTTATTTGTTCTTCTTCTAATAGCTTTAACATTTCTACAGGAATTTCGTCAAATCCCGGTGCCTTTCCATCCTTTATTTGTCTAACGGCTGTTGTTATTACTTCTGGCAGGATTTCGACACCTGAATTTTCTTCAATGGTGGACTCTTGTATTGTTCTAAGGTAATGGAAAAGATTCTCCAAGTATTCTTCCCATACTTTCTTTTTATCTTCCCTGGTTATAGCAAGATTGCCTTCATCATCTGTTATTTTTCCGCTTTTTGCGTTTTCGGAACTTTCCAGCTATTTCCTTCGCCTTTCGATGAACATTGAAGTTATCATATCGACTCTGACATTCCTCTATTTCCTGACATTGTTCTGTTTTTTGCTTCTCTTTGGCTTCTCTTATTTTTCTTCTGATGATGGTAAATATTATTTTCTTATATTCTTGAAGATTTTCTTTGTTTTTTTTTTCTCTGATCCATGAGAGTAAGTGTTTCGTCGGTCATCCACGATTTCCATTTCTTTGTATCTTTCTTCAGGTGTTGTTCTTTTATCTTTCTCACTGTTTCTTGTATGATGGTCAGACTTTCTTCTATAGTTCCTGTATCTTTGCATTTTAGCATCTTTGTATTGAGGTTTTCACTCACCTTCAGTCGAACATTGGGATCTTTCAGTTTTCTAACTTCATATTTCTTCATTGACTTACTTGTAACCTTCTTCATTCTGACTTTGAAGTTACCTACAACTAGTGCATGATCTGACTTTACGTCTGCCCCGGGTATATTTTGACAAATGTACAGCTGTTCCTATACCTCTTATTTACTAGCATGTAATCAATCTAATTTCTTACAATTCTTCCCACAGAGTCCTGTGGAGATTTCCAGGTGTACAGTTTAATTGAGTGTAGCTTAAACCAAGTGTTCATTATTACCAATTCATTTGCTTCCGCAAAAATCTCCAACGTATCTCCCGGATCATTGTGGTTTCCTAGACCAAATGGTCTAACTACAGATGATATTTTGCTTGCCCCAACTTTAGCGTTGAAGTCACCCATGGCAATTGTTAGGCCTTGCTTTTTCAACCTTTTCAGGACTTGATTAATGCTATGGTATAGTTCTTCTATCTCTTCTTCTGTTCCTTCTGTTGTAGGTGTATACACTTGAATTAGATTGATGTCGATTGGTCTTGCTTTTATTTGTATGAGCATTACTCTTGCTGAGATTGGGATAAAGTTGTCAACAGATTTTTCCACTTCCTTTGTCAATATAATTCCGACGCCCAATTCATGTTTGCCGTTATCTGTTCCAAAATAGTAAGCGCGGTGTTCCCTGATATTTGCGGTTCCTGAACCTGGCCAACGCATTTCGTTTATTCCCAGAATATTTAGTTTCATGTGTGTCATTTCTTGTATTGCATTATGGATTTTACCATCCTATTACATGGTTTTCATGTTCCGTGTGCCTATTCTGATATCTTCTTTCTATTTTAATCTTTTTGTTATACTTGTAACTGCTCCTCCCGGAGATCCGACTAGGGAGCTTACTCCGGAATTGAATTTCGCTGCAATCATAGCCATTTGGTTCTACTAGGACTTATCCAATCCGAATCTTTAATGGGGTGTCTTGTCCCAATATTTCTTCCCAATAGTAGGGCAGCCCAAAGGGGTGCCCTACTATTTACTAGCTCCTCCTCCCGAAGCTGTTGGCCAGTAAACGGGGGATTGCTTATACTGGCAATCGCTCGGTCGAATTTTCGCTATATCTGGCTACCCTTACTTAGTTTAGCCTGCAGACCAAAGCAGTTGCCCGGGATATGGCACATGGAGCTATAAGTGAGAGTTAATTGGCTTATGAGGACCAGTTATCAAGAACCATCTCCCGTCTATGACGCTGGATGTGGTTGTTCCGATAAAAGGTGCTACCTCTATAACACAACTCTACACGCCATCATATCTCTATCACACCCTTTACATATATCACAGAAAGTAATGGAGTCGAATAAAGTTGGGCAAAACTTAAGTTTAATAGCCTCGGCCAAGAAAGTTCTTAGTGAAAGAAATATAAATAAAAATAAATCGTTCTCAAAGCGAAGAACTCCATAATTTTGTGCAGAAGAGAAGATAAAATATAAAGAAAAGAGAAAAACACAAGAGGCATGCCATAATTACAAGACAATTAGAAACGAAATACATGCACTTGTAAGAAAAATAAAAAATGATCATTGGGAACATTTTTTGAAAGAAGTAGAACATAATTTTTACGGTCTGCAGAAGGAAATATGGCGCTTCGTAAGAGATCAAAGAATGGAGGTAACGGAACTAATAGAACCAAAACACAGAACCGGAAAGACTAGAAATTACCACAAATGAAGAACTTAATTTAATTGTACAGGAAGTTTGGAATGTACAAGAATGGAGAACGGGCGAACTACTTATAATATTCAAAAAAGGAGATAGAAACAGCTAGAAAACTACGGAGATATAAACTTGTTAAATACTACGCTAAAACTTACAACTAAAATTTTACAAGTGCTAATAAATCAGAGTTTAAATCACGGTGTAATTTTTTTGAACCGTATTTTATAAGCTCATGTGAGATGCCTCCTCACCAGGTCCTGGTGTTTCCTTATTTTAAATTGCTGTTTTGGCCGTTCTTAGGTCTCTATCTGTTATTTCTATTTCTTGTTGTGGGAATCTACTTCATCTTCGCCTGTTTTCTTTTCCAATAAATTATGCTCTGTGTTCTGTTAACAGTTCCTTGTAATAGTCTTTCCATTCTTTGTCCTGTATATTTCCTAATTTAATTTTTTCTTTGAGTTTTGTTTCAATCCTCTCAGTACTCTCCATGACTCCGAAGTCCTTGTACATCCTATGTATGTTTCAATATATAAGCAGGTTCTTTGCCATTCTTCATTATTTTGTTGTGTTATTTGTTTTTTCACTTTTCTATCTTTTTCTCTATATTCTTTATAAACTTAATCGTTGTTTGTAGTCAGCCATTTTCTGCATAGTTGCTTTTTTCTTCAATTATTCTTTTTGTTGGTTCATTTGTTTCATAATAGTGTGGTTTATTTATTCTTTTTCTTCAAGGGCTTCGAATGCTGCTTATTTTAGACTCGTTTTTATATACTCGTATGCTCGTATATATACTCGTATTTCTTCAATGTTGCCGTATCTAAATTTTATTAATTTTTGGTCTAGACGTTGCTGGTATAGTTCCCTTCTTGGAGTAGTTCTATATCGTATTGTTTTATAGTGTTCAACGCGTTTTATAGTGTTTATAGTGTTCAACGGTTCTTCTGTAGAGGGAGTCTTGTTATGTTTTGAATTAATGCCCATTTTTGCTGTCAGTAGTTTATGGTCTGTTCCACATTCTGCTCCTCTTCTGACTCGCACATCTTTGATCTTTATTGTGGTATCTTGCTTAATTATTATGTAGTCTATTATCGATTTTAGCTTTCGTGTTTCTTGCGTCCATGTATATTTCTGAATATTTTTATGTCTAAAGAATTCGTTGGTGATTTATAGGTTGTTTAATTCGCATAATTCAATCAGACGTTCTCCGTTATTGTTTTGTTCATTCTCACCATATCTGCCCACTACTTTATCGTTTTCTTTCCTTCTGGTTCTGACGTCAAGGTCTCCTGTTATAATTATTCCATGTTCGTCAATTAGCTCTATTTAATATTAAAGTTGTTCCGTGAAATGTTCTTTTTCTACTCTCGAGGAATCGTCTGTTGGTGCATATACTCCGAGTATCACTGTCTCTTTACCGTATATGTCTCAATGCATTTTAGTTATTCTCTCGTTGATTGGCTCCCATGTTCTAACCATGTTCTTCCACTTATTTTTTATTAGTATTCCCACTCCTGCCTTTGCTCTACATTCTTTATTAACTCCGCTCCAGCAGTGAATATGGTCTTCTATTGTTTCCGTTCCATTTTCTTTCTTTTTAGTTTTTGTTGTTACTAGTATGTCGATGTTGCCTTCTCTAAACTCCTTGATCACTTCCGTAGCCTTTTTGTTCCATCCTTGTATATTCCACGTTGCACATATGAATGTTCTATCTTTTCTTCGTTTTGAATTTTGGTTGAGCTTACGTTTTTCTGTGTGTTAGGTTGCTAGTTTCTAACGCCACAACCCTCGTTTGGAGGACCTTTCTTCAGCCGCCCGTTCTAGATCAGACGCCCTCTTGACCATTGTGACTTTTCCAGCCATCCTCTGTTCTCGAGACCGTTGACCGATTTTCACCTGTACCCCAGGCAGGGACTCTCACAGGGTGCTATTAGCCGGGTCAGCTGAACTCTGGTTTTTTCTGGAGGTGTTACTCCTCTGTCCCTCCTCTTTTATTCGGCCTTGTAACCGGCTGCATCGGTTAAAGAGCTACTCAATTCACTCCATACCAATCCAGGCTAAGTTTAAAAAAATTACTTGTTTTATTACTTTTTGATTAAACATTGCTGTAAACTATTACTTGTAAGCCTTTTAGAAGAATTATTTAAAGAAGTAGAATTATTTAAAGAATGTGTTGTGTATTTATAAGAACATAATATAAAGCGATATGTCTTTATCGGTCTAAGTCACCAGTAATGTGTAAATTTCTTAGGTCACCGCTGAAGGGTTAATGTCAGTCTTTATGATTTTTCGGTTTTCATCGATCGTTTAATTTGGCGATGTGTATACGTAAGCCGTTTTATCGGTTGTTTACAACATCTTGGATTTTTAAACTTTAGATGAACGGAAAGTGTTTTAGTGGTTGGATTTATTATTCTCGTAAAACTTATGTAAAAAAAATCAACATGAAAACAACACAACGTTTAACATATTTTGCTTTCATAAATGAACGTTAAAAGAAACCTAAGCTTAAAATTCAAAACAATTTTATCACAAACACGATTAAGATAGTTTTAATCGCTGTAGCTCTTAATCGCTCATTGGTGAATTGAACAATCGTCTTGTTTCTGAAGGCAAAGTCGATTTTTGATATAATCATTATTAGCCAATTATGAAATAATAATTGCAATAAATTTAAGATATAAAATTTACCGAGCAGTGGCGCACCCAGGGGGTAAAAATTTCGCTGGCCAACCAAACGTTCCCCCTCACAATTCTAGGTGCGCCAATGGTACCAAGTAATGTTAACAAAAACTATTATTAATAATAATCATATTATTGGCCTTTATATCGGTTTTTTGAGCCTTGTTTTCTTTTACAATGGGTAGGATGTTATCCATTGCTACAATGGTCTACCAAAAATTAAATGTCATAACTATCTATAGCCCCGAGGACTGCAAACCTAAGAAGAAACGAGAGGCATTCTATTTGCAAGCCATCCTGGATAAAATACCTCATAAAGAACCCTTAATTCGTATGGGTGACTTTTTTGCACGAATAGGAAATGAAATAGTTCCAGGAGTAAAACAGAGATTTAATGAAAACCATGTCAACGCAATGGGGGAATTCATGGTAATCTCTGCTTTTAACGAACTGAAAATCAATAATACATTTTTCGACTATAAGCTCCAGTATGGAAAAATGGAAAACTCAAACGGACACAAATCTATGATTGATTTTATAGTCACTAATAGAAAAATGCACCCAAAGCAGATTCTAGATATCTGAACTTTAAACTCAGCGGGCGCAGGGAGTGATCACAAACTTGTACTAGCAAAAATAAGAATGAAAATTACACCAAATATTTTCTACAGGACATCACCAAGTAGAAATTCAATGTAAAATGTAAAATCACTGTGGAACGACTCTACAAGAGAAATGTACCAAAGGAGGCTAGCACAGAAGATGCAGCTGAAACAAATAGACAAAATCGAAGATATAAACGCGAGCTGGGAGAAAATTAAAAACAACATTGAAGAAGTTGCAACAGACACTCTAGAAAGACGCAAAGTCATAGTGAACAAAGGAAACAACAACAATACATCATGGATTACAACAGAAACAAAAGAAAAACGTAAAAATAAACGAGAGGCCTATACGAAGTACAAAACATCAAATAATCCAAAATCCCGGGATACCTATAGAAGAATATGAAATTAACCAAAGCAGTTGGTGAGAAGAACAAAAAATGAATACTGGGAACAGTTTACAAAAAGGATGAGAAATGATTTCTATGGTACACAAAAACAAAAATGGAGATACATAAGAAATCAACCAAAAATGCAGAATTGAAGAAATACAATGACATACCAGCCAACGAATTGGAAAGATACCTGACTGAACTGTTTAAAGGAAAGGAAAATAATAATCAACACAATAATGTACCTGAATTAGAACACAAATAGAAATCAGTTTTCAGTAAGTAGAGATAGCCATTTCATGTAAAAATAGAAAGTTGCCAGGGCCAGACGGAATAACCAACAAGCTTATAAAACACGGAGGAGAAAATATAACCCTAGAGATGATAAAACTTATACAAAAACTAATACTGCATTGCAAGATACCAGACGCATGGAGAAACAGCATAACGATACCAATGTTCAAGAAAGGAGATAAAGAAGAACCCAACAATTATAGAGGTATAAATCTACTGAACACCACGCTCAAGATTACCAATAAACTAACTTTATCAGATAAGCAACAAGGAATTCGGAAATCACATCAGATCAGATCCGGAATATCCTGCTAAACGTCATATTTGTACTAAGACAAATCACAGAAAAGGTCATTGAATACAATAAACCAGAATACCTATGTTTTATAGACCTATCAAAGGCTTTCGATCGCATCCAAGTCGAAGACGTCTTACATACCAATCAATGTTATACAAACCATCGCAAACATCTACTTCCATAATCGAATACAGGCAAAGATAAATGGAAAACTACATAATAGTGGCACCGACAGTGAATACCAGTACAAAGCAGAGTCGAACAGATAGACTCGTTAAGCTCACTTCTCTTTAATATAATAATGGACGAAATAATACAAGCAGTACGTAAAGGTCATGGTTACAGAATGGGGACCAAAGTATTCCAAATAATATGTTATGTAGACTACGCCACATTAATCGCTGAGACAGAAGACAAGCTCCAAAGATTAACACACATCTTCAATATAACAGCCAAGAAATACAATATGATAACATCAGCAGAAAAAGCCAAATGTATGACAACATCTAAATACCCACTACGATCTAAAATCGAAATTGATGGGAAAATAATAAAGCAGCAAGCAAGGTTCAGATATCTGGGAATAGATATAACTAGTTATGGAGATGTTGAAGAAGAAGTACGAAAACAAAGCTAAAAAGCAAACAAACATACACGGTGGAGACAAGACCTGACATATCTTCTTCTTCATCTAGTTCCGTGACCGTTATCAATCGTTGAATATCATGTTATAACGTTTTTATATTTAATGTGTATATAATGAATTTTTGTAGTACGCCCCTGGTTGTTTATCTCAAGTTGTAGCAAGTTTTTCTTATATATTTCCACGGAGAAGTTAAATGTATGTTTTAAATGTATTGATATTCGAGTAGGATATTTCAAGTTTTTTTGACGAGATACAGCAAAAATATACATGTTTTTATCTTTGTTACAATGTTAGGTAAAAACTCCGGTTTAAACTGCGTGTTGTTTTTACCCAATTTAAAGGTAAATATTTCAACATGTTTTTTGTCGCCGAAAACGATTATATTATATGAAGTGCCCTAATATTGTTGTTGTAAAAAAGAGGTTTTATTGTCTTTCGTCCTTAAGAACGAATATGAACGAATATTGTTGGCTTAGGTTAGGTATACCACAAACTAACTGCGGAGAAAAGGAGTTATTTGGCGTTCGAATTTGTAAAATGTAACGCAGATGAGAGTCGACGATTAGATTTGAAACTGGGTAGACGTGTGTAAAATGTTGGGACAATTTTGAATCAAAAAGTCGATTCAATTGTTTCTTTTTATTATGTTTTAAGAGCGGTCAAAGTGATGATACTCTTACATAAGCAGTTTTGACAGAGTAGTCACTAGAAGATTTGTGTAGATACCGGAAACTTTTGAAAAGTATTGTATAGGACGTTGTCTGCTTTGTTACTCCACCAAACCTGATTTGATCGTCGTTCTTGTCTATGTTTCCTGTTTTGCAGTTGAGAATTTGTCCAAGTAGCTTTCCCAGAGATGTAGCAAGTTTTTTCTGTTTCAAAGTTAAGTGCAATATGTGAATTAAGGTAACAATTCAATATATTATATTTTCCAAGTTATATAGACATTTTTAATAATTGAAGGGTCCAGGGGAAGAACGGCAATAGTCCGTTTGTATTTATTTCGAGAAAATTGAAAAATAAGATTTATAGACTTATTATGATGTCAAATATAAAGAAAAATAATCAAAAATAATATTTTAGGTAAATATTACATTTTTTATTAAAAAACGTTAAAAATAACCTTATTATAAAAATAAATGAGGTAGAAAAAAATATAATACAGACAGATGCGTGCCACTTTTCTTCTATATTAGACGTCTATTGGCGGATCGTCCACAAATTCGTCATCGCTTTCTCCAGATTGTTCGACAACAACTACTGTTAATTGTTGATAAAACAACCTGGATTCTGGTCTCGAGGAATGCAGTTAGATCTTGCAGATCTTTCCATTTGGATTTTTTAATAGGAATTGCGCCTTGATAAAATTTTATTTTATTTTCGAATTTAGAATTATAATATAAACCCATATACGTAGATTTATGGAAAATTAACCGGTTATCCTTGCTGCAAAATTTAAGCATTCTGATTCGCCGAGTTGGGAAAGCGACCTTCGTTGGATATAGCGGTGATAAAAATGAAGTCCAATTTTGAAAATAAAATTTTTTACTGCAATCAATTACTTCAAATGGTGTAGGTTTCAAACGGCAATTTCGCAATTCGTCTCTCCAGTCCTCTGGTACCTCAGTGTATGCTTTCTGATTGACAAGGCTCATGTTTCGATCGCATTCAAGATATGAATGCCCTCTAATAGGGAATATTACTTTCACAATATCAAAAGGATTTTTTCTTGTAACTAAGTAATGCAAGAATCGAATGATTCTTGCATTACTTAGTTACAAGTAAAATTTTTATTTTGTCCTGCACAGGAATCACAAAAAATAGCTAGTTCTTTTACTTCTATGGCAGAATATTATAAAAAAAGTGATTCAGCATGGAACAAACATAATCAGCTCCTTTGTTAGCAACAGATTCATCGTAGGTATAAAATACAGATTTTGAATCCGACAGAATATGAATGTTGAAACTGATGAAGTTTAGTTGACGTTTATAGTATACGTCGTTGGTTGTAATATTTGGACATGGTAAGTTTTTTTGATAATCCATGCTTATACCTTCCATAGTCGAGGAATTTGAAGCACGTTTGCGGTAACTTCTTTTTAGACTATAAAATCGCTCACTTTTTTTTAGATGTAGATTCCTTTCACGTGTCTTTTTTTCCATATCATTACTTGCTGTTTTCCTAGTTTCAAGGTCCGAAGTAGAATTTAATAATGTAGTTATCGATGATATGTCGGCTTTTAAGGAGTCACACGTGCTACAAATATCTTTTCGTGGATATCCGAATGATATATTAAAATTTGACTCAAAAATGTCTCGGAATGATTCGTAGGATATTTTATTGTCAACGTTTGTTTCGGAATACATTTTGTGTAATTTCACTATGTTTAAGTTTTCAGGTATGTAAATTTTATTCGAGTCTGCTAAAAAATAATGAGATTTGCGTCCTTTTAGACCTTTAATGAACTCCATCAGCTTTTGCTTTGTGACTTCAGAAAGTTTGTGAGGTCGCGAGTTATGTTTTCCTCGCATATCGATAGGTGCTTTCCCATTAAAAAGCAGGGAGTCTCTAACGTATCTAACTCGACGTCCCGTGATTCCATGGAAAGATAAAAAAGCTTTGATACATACTGAAACATCACGAGTAATTCCATCCTCAACTATTCGAACACGATAACTAAAGGAAGCACTATTAAGTCTAGATTCTTCAGCGTTTTTTCTAGGTCGCCTGCGGTTGACAGGAAGAACACTGATTAGACCACTAATGTAAGAGTTTTGTGCATCAGTGTTACCTAATTTATTAAATTCACGAATTATTCTATACCGTTCAGGTTCAGGAACCACAGTAAAACATTTAAAACGTTTACAAAAACAGTCGGGTTCTTTGTTACAAAACAGTTTACAAAAACCCTCTGCCAGTTCTTTTACGTTTCTTCGTTTCCCTGCTTGATAGACCAGTTTCACTTTCACTGGACACTGAATAGTCACTATCCATAATAATTTTTGTGTTTTTAAAAACTTTTACACTACAGAAATATGCACAACGTATCAATATACAACAGATGCACGTGGCTATGAGTGGTAAACTAACGGCTGATGCAACAATTGACTTACCGACGCCAACTGATAACAGGGACTGATGCCCTTTTTCCATACACGCGCACGGACTCATGCCATTTTTCCCCCGTATAGTAAATTTTATAATGGTTATTTTAAGGATCTACGTTGTTTTAACAGATTAACGGTATCACTACTTGAAAGTAACCTAACAGTACCACAAAAATCAATGGTGACCTCAGTTTGTTGAAAAAATGGACTAATGCCGTTTTTCCCCTGGACCCTTCAATTGCTTTCATTAAAATAGAAGAATTTGTAATAATGATTTATATTATGTTATGAGTTGTAGCCAAAACATGTTATATTTTATTCTGATTTAAAATGTTAAGTTGACATATGACATTTGCACTAATCCATTGTTGTTGTAAAACAATTTCAATTTGATTATTATATATAAAAGATATTTCATATATAAGGTTAAATTCTATAGTATTTTCATAAAAAGGACATCCATAAGTTTTTGATAATCTAATTTCGCCATATTATAACCTAGGAACCATTTCAGAATTTTTATAGCAATCTCCTTTGTAAACAGATAAGCACGTAAGTTTTTGTTAATTTGTATTATGTTATAAATATAGTATGTTTCTTGTGTAATCTGTATTTTTGGTAACTGTTTGTTTGAGACAAAAATAAACGTTTGATTTGTTTCTCTGATCCATTTTGTGTTTTAATTTAGAAAAGTCTCCTGATCCTTGTAAGTATTTTAGAGTTTAGCGAAGAATTTTTCTTTCTCCCAGCAGGAAGTTTTCTTAAAAGCGGCGTCCAAAAAGAAAATAGCTAGAGTTAAATCTTATCTGCCATATCTTATTTCGTTTTTTTTTGACCCAGGAGATTTATGTAAGTCTCCCTTTGTTTTCATTTTGTAGATACCCCAATCCGACCCATTTTATTTCAACTTCGAGGTAAGCAAAACATTAGTCGTTACAATGTTGGCTACCATATTCGCTATCGTGACTTTATTGACAGCAGCTCTAAATACCGATGTAGTTGATTTTCCATACCATTGCCTCAGATTTTTCAGCCATGATGGTCTTCTTCTACCAGGACCACGATTACCTTGGATCTTTCCCTGAATAATCAGATGTAAAAGATCATATTTTTCAGGGTCTCTCATAATGCGATCGAAGTATTCCAGCTTGCGTTTCTTTATTATGTAGACCAGTTGTGTTGTTTGATTCTAGCTGTCTAAGGACCTCCTTATTTCTTACTCTGTTGACCCAGCTTATTTTAAGTAGTCGTCTGTATACCCACATTTCAAAGGCTGTTAAGCGTTTAAGGATAGCCTCAGTTAGAGTCCACGCTTCCACTCCATACAGCAGGATAGGAAAGATGTAGCAAGATGTCATTAGAACTCTAAGGTCAATGCTAAGATCGTGACTGCAAAGTACGTTTCTCATTTTTACAAAGGCAGCTCGGGCTTGTTCTATTTGGCTTTTAATTTCTGCGGTTTGATCCTAGCTCTCATTGATATTACTGCCGAGATACACGAGTTTCTCTACTCTGTCCAGTGTGGTTTCTCCGACTTTTATACCGTCATCCTGTATATAATTTTGTTTGTTAACTATCATATATTTAGTTTCCTTAACGTTGAATTTTAATCCATACTGATCGCAAGTGTGTTTTATTTTGTTCATTAGATTTTGAAGGTCTTCTCCGCAATTATCAAGGACTAGGGTATCGTCGGCATATCTAATATTGTTGACGGTTACTCCATTCACAATAATACCTTCGGTTGTCTCCATGAAGGCTTCCTTAAATATTTCCTCCTGAATATAAGTTAAAAAGTAAAGGCGACAATATACAGCCTTGTCTCACTCCTCTATTTATATTTATTTCATACGACAGTAATTGTTCAACCTTTATTCTTGCCACTTGATGCCAGTATAGATTTGTAATTATTCGTAGATCTTTATCGTCCAATCCAGCTGTTTCCAATATTTCTAGAATTTTGTTAGGTCGGACTTTGTCAAAAGCCTTTTCAAAATCGATTGCACAAATGTACACATTTTGATTTATATCTCTGCATCTCTGTACTAGCACCTGTCTACTAAACAAGGCTTCTCTTGTACCCAACCCACTCCTAAACCCAAATTGAGTATTGCTAATTCTGTCCTCTAACAGCGTGTAAATTCTGCTGTGTATTACTCGCAGGAAGATCTTCAAAACGTGACTCATCAGACTTATGGTTCGATAATCACCGCATGTCTTTGGACGATGTTTCTTAGGTATTGTGACAAATGTCGACTTTAACCAATTCGTTGGTAATATCCCAGTGTCATAAATTCTGAAAGAGATTCCACAGAGCTTTAATTCCATTTTCTTCCAAACTGTTCATTGATGTCTAATATTCTGTGTCCGTTTTTGTCTTCTAAACTTTGTGATACTTGTTTCCGTTTGTTTCCAGCGACGTCTTTTAATTTCTTGTGCAGATGAAACGTATCGTGTTTCTTTTCATATTGTTCAATTTCATTACATTCTTTACTATGGAATTGTGTTTTCGCGTGTCTTATCTTCTGCCTGATTATTGCGTGGATCATCTTGTATTCGTTTTTATCTTTATTTCTGACTTCTCTTCTTTGATCCATAAGTCTCAGTATTCTTCTGTCATACACCCTTGTTTTTTTCTTGCTTTTAGCGCACTCAATTTTGTTTCTTGAACAGTCTTTAAGATGTCTTTTATGATAATGATGTCCAGGTGTTAAGACGACGTTTCGGAAGTTTAAAAATTGTGTTTGTTATTACTAATTGCTTTTCTACGCAAAAAGATGCCAACATATCTCCTCTTTCATGTCGTATTCCCATACCATATTTTCCTATGATATCTTCCTGTTCACGTTCACCAATCTTTGCATTAAAATTTCCCATGATAAAATTGAGATCGTGTTTCTTTGTAGGTGCTAATACTTTTTCTAAATCATGATAGAATTTTTCAATTTCTTCTTGTTCATAGATTTGTGTGGGTGCATATACTTGTTATATGTTCACATTAATTGCTGTTAATTGTATTTGTATCATCAGTATCCTGTCTGAGAATAAAACGACGAAAATAAAACAGCTTTATCTGTTTCCTTCGACATAATTATTGCTACACCATTTTTATGTTTTGAACTGTCTTCTCCTGTGAACTGTATACAATATGATCATCTACAGTTACTTTATACGCTAGGTAGAGGAGGCCTAATAATGCCTTTATTTTAACAATATTGGTGTTTTCTCCATTTTGTTTTGGAACCCCTACGTAAATAGTAAGGATATTTTTTATCTTTTTTTTTTTGCTTATTTTCAAATTCCAATACTTCTGGTTCCTCAATTTCTTTATTTTGTTCACCATCAGACTGATTACTTATGTGATCAATTTCGTTTTTATCCTCGGATTCCATAATTTCGTACTCATCATCTTCGAGTTCCTTCCAAAGTGCCAAGAGTTTGGCTTGTTCTTTATCGTACTTCATTCTGGAGAAAAAAGTTTATATGTACAAAAAATAACGCCACGAATTAAAATTGTCTTAGTTACTTTGCGAATTAAAATTATGTCTTCGTCACCCAGGTAGGGTCTAATCGGATTACAGAACACTATACTCACTTTGACTATCATCAACTTACAACTGAAATTGGTTCCGAATACCCAACGGAAACATGTTTTAGGAAGCTATAGGCAACCAATAACACATCCGTGTATTAACCATAGAACTATGCTAGTTCTAGACCCCACCTGGATAACGCCGGGTTAAGATGTTCGTTTTATATTGTTGTATAATTTCCATTATCTAAACTACGTAGTTCGGGTTGATTTTGATTTTCTATTTATCTGCGTAGTCTGCTATTCTGTCTAGGTAGTTTTCTTAGTCTTTTAGTGATTGTCTGTTGTCTTTGCTGTTCTGGCAACTACTGCGTCATCTACATAAAGGACTGTGGACTTTGTTCTATCATCAGTAGGCGAGTCTTTGTAATAGCCGACAAAAGACTGCCCTAAGGCATCCCTTCTTGAACTGTTTGCATCGTAGATATATTGAAGCGAAACTTCTATACTGACGTTGTATTACTTTTTTCTTTATATTAAAATACTTAGGCGAGCGTCATGGAACTAGTGATACGAGAAGGCGTCACGGTTAGCGACACGAAATGGAGGTCACATCATACATCATATATTTATTTATTTATTCTAAGCAGGGTTAAATTAAGAACTGCATGAAAAGTAACTAATAAAATAAATACATTAAATGAGATATAAAATATTTTAAAAAGCGCTAGGAGACGTCTTCAAAACTACAAATTTGTCAACATATGGAATCAACGTTAATGGCAACAAGTTCTACCACCTCAGATTCGCTGACGATGTCATGATTATAGCAAGCACATTCCAGAAACTACAAACTATGATGAGGGAACTCGCAGAAAACTCCCAATACGTTGGCCCCAAATAAAAAATGAATATGACAAAAACAATGACCAACAGACAAATACCTATAAACGGCAATAAGATGGAACAAGTCCAGGAATATATCTACCTAGTCCAAATTCCGCAAACTAACTGAGTATTTGAGGAGCAAAGTGTTCAATCAGTGCAATCTTCCTATCATGGCATATGGAGGTTAAATCTAGAATCCATCAAGCCAAATATGAACAAACTAGCCACAACAGAAAGGACAATGTTACGTATACGACTGTTAGATAGAAAGAGAAACCTCTGCGTTGGATCAAAAACAAAATTCGACAATATCACAACAACAATTGCCAACTTCAATTGCAGCTTCGCAGGCTATACTACTAGGAAAAGACCAACGTTGAAGGACTTACAAAGGAACTATGAGGAAGACCACAGATAAGATGGGTAGACGATTTCAAAAAAAGGCCAAGATGTTGAAAGAGGCCTTTGTGAAAAAATGGACGATAGACAGCTAATGATAAGAAGAAGAGATAATGTTGCATATTCCTGCTATATTTTATGGTGCATATTACATGTATATCTTGGCCTTTTTTGGTGCACTTATTCTGAAGTGTAATGATTACTTAGATATGAAATATGAAAGTATATTCGCATTGTATTTAACACAATTTAAAAAATTATCAAAAGTAAATCATCAAGAACTTACCTGTTGCAAAGAAACATCTTACGGATTCAATTCGGTGCATCCAATTTGGTATAAGATAGTTTTATAAAGACGATGACCTTTCAATTAACGCACATAAACTGAAAACTGACATAATATAGGCGTTCCATATTCCATAGCGAACCAAACAAAAAAAAAAGTCACACCACAATTCATTTAATAGTTAAAAGCGGTAAAAATATGCGTTGAGTACTTTTTAAAGTCATAAAATATGTCTGGAGGTCACAAGTGTTTAGGATTTCTAGACATATTAATAAATATAATAAGAACGTAATATTGATTTCACTTCCGAAGTCGCCGTTTAAGATTCTAATACATTTTGTGCCGAACTATAATGCCATAATTTTGAATTAAAAAGTCAATCTAAAGTCAATCTTTAGTTTATAATCTAAAATAAAATCCAAAACTTTAATATATAGTTTTAGAATTTGGTTTAGATGTCAAAATTGAAAAAAAGTAGTTTCATTATTAATAAACTTTTAGTACCTACCTAGTTCACAAAATTGAATATTATAGTAAGGGTATCTTTTCTCATGCATGAAACTATTCACGAATTATTTTTATGCTAGGTTTTTTTACTCGCAGAAACTAGTATTGCAAAAATAAGCGGCTTGTCCATAAAAATCACAATAAGGTAAACAAGGATCATCAATATGGCATGTCTTTGATACCTTGTTGACTGTAAATGGCCGAGACATCAAAAATGGAAGTACGGAATATGTTGTATAATATGTACCAACAGAGTAAGTATGGATTTCTTCAGTGTGAATTTTATGATAAACAAGAACCTGGGTGTAGGGTTTTGTTATAGAGATAGTACCTTTTATGGGAACGACCACATCGAGCGTCATAGACGGGAGATGGTTCTTGATAACTGGTCCTCATAAGATACCGACTCTCATTTATGACTCCATGTGCCACACTCCGGGCAGCTGTATTGGTCTGCAGGCTAAACTAAGTGAGGGTGGCCAGATATGGCGAAAATTTTACCGAGTGATTATTAGGGGATAGCGGTTAGACACTTTCTACGATCCTGGTGGAAAATATGTCTACATCAGATAAGAGTCTCTCCCACATGAGCCATGCTTTGCTTTCAATTCCTTACTGAGAGAAATCATGTATCATTACTTTATCCTTCCAAAATCTAGTTTCCTTCTTCCTATCCCTCTTTGGTGAAGGGCAGCAGCGATCATCAGTACCAGTTCAAGATGTAGAGGAAATGATCCTGGACCGGCTTAAAACTAGATTACCAGAAGCATGACTGAAGCAGTTTAAATGGTTGTGGTACTGCGATGGGGAAGGCAACAGGAAAACCAACCCATTATATTTTCCACAAACCTAATAACAGACGAGAAAAAGATATCATTCAGTCCAGAGCACCCCTTAAATAGGGAGACGGTGGGAATCATCCCCCCGTCAACTCAAGAAGAGGGTGGACATAGAATACAAATATACGACCGAATAACCCCGACATCTTGGGGATGAGTGAAATAGAATGGCCTGATTCAGGAATACTAAAAACAAAACATGGATACGTATATTATTCGGGTGGAACCGACCCAGAGCATCAATATGGAACTGCTATATTAGTGTCGAAGAAAATTGATCACAGCACAAAGTGATGAAGTCACAGACTTCATCCCTCTAAATGATTGGGTGTTTTAGGGTCTACCTCTCTAGAATCGGAAAGGCTGATACAGATGAATGCCTTTACTGTGACACTGTAACACATACGATTTTAGATTGCAGCAGATTGATAGTGGAAAGGAACAGAATGGAGAGATAGACAGTTGTGAATTTTGTTACAGTGAGAGAAATGATTGAGAGGATGATTGAAAATAAATCAGGTTGGATTAACATACATAGCTATATCCGTGCAGTGATCAAGAAAAAGGAAGAGGAAGAAATACAGCAGGACCAACTGCAAAGGTAAGAGTAAAAGATGCTGAAAGGTGAAGCTAGAAAAGTGGGCCAGACTGTATGAGTTAGAATGCGTGAGTCAGACTGTGGGGAAAGAGGAAATGTCCGTCTGGGAATGATGCCGAACTAGGAGCGATGAGGGTCTTCTATGCGCTACCTGGAACGAGACAGGGAACCTCCTTGCTGATAAATAGAGTGTGGGATGTGTATGAATGTAGAATGAATGAATAAAGGTCGTGGCATATTATCATACACTTTCCGTTTCAGCCTGTAGCGTTTAGTTTCCGAAAAATATCATTTAAATGGTTTTAAATATGAACAACTCCACACTGTCCGGAAGGTACCGTTACAGACACCTAACGTTACCGTTCAGTACATTCAAAATCAATATTTTACTGATGCCGACGGCTACGTAACGGGCCGTAACCGTTTGGTACGTATAATGTGAATTAGGGGTCCGTCGTTTCCCCTCGCTGTTTATTTAGGAATTTGTTTGATTTTGATACAGAGTATGTGAAAAAATAATTTTCGAGACTATTTTGTCATTTATGCATGTGTTTTCATTGCTTTGTGACATTCTTTGTGTTAAATGGATTAGAAAATTAATTGAACTTGTACGCGTGAAACAATTTTATATAATTACAATGATAAATGCTATCATGATGCCAATAAAAAAGAAAATATTTGGAGGGAAAATCGCACGCAAATTAGGACAAAATGGTAAGTAGGTATCAAATTAAACCACAAATATTTAATCCGTCCAAAATGTACTAATTACACGAAATAATAGGAGTTATTGTTGCCAGTCAAGTTTTCCAGCAGCAGATAAAGAAATATTTTAAAGTTGCCCCTTTACTATGAATGCTAATAATGAATTATTTTCACCCTGTCTAGGCAGATTAGTAAATTCCTTGTCATTTATTTTTGTCATTAGTTAATAAATGTTCTGAATGGGCCCCAATAAAATTATGTAATATGCACGTAGTTAGTACCACCTTGTCTACAAATTCTGGTTTCAATTGGATTCTTCTATTATAAATTCGAAATCTTTGAGATAAGATTCCAAGGCATTTTCTCGACACCCTCCTAGCTCTTGATAATCGGTAATTAAAATGTTTGTTTTTCTATGTCATCACATTGAGCTGCAGAATATGGCCTCATTAAGTAGGGCTTTAAGGGGAAAGCCTCATCACCTACAATAACATGTGGCATCTTCAATTTCATTCCTGGTAAAGGTTTATCCTCTAACTTAATTTCGTTTTCTAAATATGTTTTTAAATAGGAATTATGAAAAATGCCTCCGTCACTATTCTTGCCATAGTTGCCTATGTCTACAGCAATGAACTTATACCTAGCATCCACAAATGCCATTAGGTTTATGGAAAAAGTTTCTTATAATTAATATAATTAATCTTATAATTAAAAAATAATGAACCACTATTTGCTGGAGCAATTATTTGAACATGTTTCCCATCGATTGCCCCAATGCAATTAGGGAAATTCCACAATTCCCAAAAGTCTGAGCTATTTCTTGTCACTTTGTGAGGAGTAGGGACAGGAATACATTCTGATTTTATAGTAAAATAATTGCATTTGTAACATCCATAATGATTGATTTCACCGTGGACTGTCCGAGTCGAAAACTATATGAAATTGTTTTGAATGAATCCCCAGTAGCTAGGAACCTAAAATAAAATTTTATTTTTAATGTTTTTTTTTTCAGCTAAGGATTGTAAAAAGCAATTGAATTCCCTTAGAGATGCGTTAGGCGACAGCAAAAAAAGCGAAAAACCAAAGAGTGGCCAGGCCGCAATTATAACAAAAAAATGGAAGTTTGAAAAATAAATGAACTTCGTTCTTCCTTTCCTACAAGATAGGTCTACCATTTCTACAATCCAAATTCCGAATAAGAAGTTTCGCAAGTTGAAGCTGAGGCCGACTTACAGATAGTAGAGACTGAAAAAAAATCTTTAAATGTTGAGGTGTCCTACGAAAAACAAGCCCCAAAAAGAAGTGTATTTGAAACTCCGCAATTGCCAAAGAAAAAAAATGATGAAGGTACTGCTGCATCTGTGGTTATGGATTATCTCCTAAAATCCGAAGAAAAAGACGAAGTTGAAGCGCTTTTTTATGGTTTGGCCCAAACTGTAAGCAAGATGCCACCATATTACAGAGCACTGGCAAAAGCAAGAGTTTCTTCAATTGTCGGGGAGATAGAACTACAATCTATTACTCATCCTAATCCACCTGCGATAAAAATCCATACATCTATCCGGGTAACTATCCTGCCTATAGTGACCAGCTTACAAAAATATTCAGCCCCGATTACGCCAATGCATTCACCTCAGACATCGAATGTTCAACATCACAAAGACATCTGCAGCATCCAATATCAGAAATTCTAATAATATGTTTCAGAGAATTTGGTTTTTGACAACGAAAGCATGCGGTGGCGGATCCATTAAAGGGCGATGGAGGCAATCGACCCCCCTCTCAAAACGACTGATGTTTTTTTAATTGCAGAGGGTGTCCCAAAAGCAGCGGAACGGTCCAATATTATGCGAAATGAACATTTGATCGAAAAAACTGAAAAAGACTTTTCAATCATTTTCAAAAATCTATGAATGACACCAAACCCCACTCCAGACGCTGGAGGTGGGCTCTTAATTCTTAAGTATCAACCCCCGTTTTTTATTGCAGTTTTGGATTCCTTGTGAAAGATTAAATAAATATCATTTATTCGAAATATTTTTTAGAATTGTTGATAGATGGCGCTGATGAATTGTATTTTTCGATTATAGCGCATTTATAAGAATTATAAACAATTCTAAAAAAGTGTTTCAAATAAATTTTACTTATATTTCATGAGAATCCAAATCTGCAATAACAAATGGGGGTTTCTCTTTAAATTTTAAAGGTAGTCCCCACCTCACCTCTAGGGGTGGAGTGTGGAGTCGTTTTTGGTCTCATCGATACATTTTTTGAAAATGATTGAATAAGGTATTTTTCAGTTTTTCGATCCGATGTTCATTTCGCGAAATATTCGACCAGTCCGCTACTTTTGGGACACCCTGTAAATAAAAATTAATGTTACTAATATTAATTTTTTTTAAGTAGGATTCGTTTGTTCATACTTTATTTTTAAGAAATAAATGAGTTAATTTTGTTAATAGAAAGTTTTACGTTAACTTACCTTATACACACAGCTAATTTTTCTTTAGGTGTTATGGCTTCTTTAAATGTAGTATTTTGTTTTTAACTAAAGGTGTAATTAAATTTAAAATATATTCAAACTGAACCCTATTCATTTTAAAATATCTATAATATTTTTCATCGTCATGAATTAATTCTTTGTATAAAGTCCAGTATTCACCTTCCTTTTTCTTTTTCCTTAACATTGGATGTACTCCAAACCTTCTTTTTACTACAGTTTTTCTTTCTTCATCATCAAGTAGAAGTACAATTGCACATAATTTTTGACGCGAAAAGCGATAACACATCTTTACCCGCATCAAACTGAAACGTTGTATGTATGAAAATGTGAACGCGCAGTCCAAACCGCATCAAACTGAAACGTTCTATGTATGAAAATGTGAACGAGCAGTCCGTTTGCTCGACCCGAAACGCTATGTACCGGAAACGCAAAGTGTATGATAATATGCCACGACCTAAAGGTAGTGCTTCGGAAGTGATGCCGGCCTTACAGCGGTCATTCCGCTTACGGATCGCTGGATGACAGAGAATGGTCTGGTTTAGCAGGTAGGCGTTCGGCGTAGACTCGGCGATGAGAGGGCAAGTACCTCGGGAAATATAGCCGGGAGTACGAAGAAAGAATCCTGCACTAAGGATAGTCAGGCGGCGTCCTGGACTGAGATGTCTTTTGAGATCGAGACCCCCTATATTTAATTTTTGTTAGTGGACTACCATAGAAACCACAGATTACAAACGTCAAAGCTAATTGCTTAACTAAATTAAATTTATTAAAATCTCTAGCAAACAAACATTATTCGGAATATCGCATTACGAATATGCCTAGGAGCTGTCCCGCCGACAGTCTTCACTGTGAAGGCGAACTTCCCCTTTCGCTTCGCAGCCAACAATTTCTTCTGACATACTTTGCGCTAGAGTGTCTTCGAATTAAAACAATCCTATATATACATATATATGTTATGGCGAGCACGCCACTGCATGTGTGTGTGTTTCATCTCAATATTCAAGACCCTTTCGAAATGATAAACACCTATGACGAGAATCTCTAAGTGTTTACATTATTATCAAGAACTATGAGAGGTTTTTTTGTAGATATAGTGTGTATTTCTTAAGTGGGTGATCGACGAACGAGCCATAATACCGCGGTTTTAAGATCGACGGTTTTACTCACGGCTCGTTGGTGCTGATCGACTAGCGAGTAAAACAGTCGTGTCAACCGTGTACAGCCAACATATCGTGTTCAACTGAAGTTTTGTGTTACCTCGCTATAGCATACTACATCTGTTCACTTCAATGGTCGCCAAAAACTGCCGGTTTGGCTCGCCACCCCTGATACACGCACGGTTTAAACCGACGAGCCAAGTAAAAAATAAAGGCCCTGATCGACAGGCGAGTAAAACTGCGGTTTTGTGGCTCGTCGGTAAAGCTCCTCAGTGTATCATTGCAATACCGCGGTTTTATATACCTACGAGCCTGCTCGCGACTCGTCAGTTTGTTTTATTTTTTACTTGGCTCGTCGTTTAAAACCGCGCGTGTATCAGGGGTGGCGAGCCAAAGCGGCAGTTTTTGGCGACCGTTGAAGTAAACAAATGTAGTATGCTATAGCGAGGTAACACAAAACTTCAATTGAACACTATATGTTGGCTGTAGACGGTTGACACGACTGTTTTACTCGCTAGTCGATCAGCAAGAACGAGCCGCGAGTAAAACCGTCGATCCTAAAACCGAGGTACTATGGCTCGTTCGTCGATCACCCACTTAAAACAAACTGATGAGCCGCGAGCCAGGCTCGTAGGTATATAAAACCGCGGTATTGCAATGATACACTAAGGAGCTTTACCGACGAGCCACAAAACCGCAGTTTTACTCGCCTGTCGATCAGGGCCTTTAAGTTAGTATAGTTCTGTAACCTAAACTGTAAACATCTGAATAAATTTGTGCATTTCCTTCAGAGTTTTTCGTTACTTAATTCTCCATCGAACACATATCATTTTATAAAGAATAAAAGTAGCGCAGTCAGTAGAATTTCCAATTAGAAAAAGTAAAGCCTTTTTTAATCGATTTAATCGTTAGTTGGAAAATTGGAGAATTAGTGACTTAGTATTTGAGTTCCGAGTGTAAGGCCACGAGGAAGGAAAACTGAAGGAACCCGTAAGCAACTTAGAAGAATTCCAAGTGTAAGGCCACTTGTTGTGTAAAGCCACAAAGTAATTCGGAAGTTCTGGGAGGCGCAACTAGCAACTTCGTGAAATCTTCTCAACCAGCTTCAGTGAAAAGCCACTCGACCCTAGAAACGGTGAAGCATTTTCACAGAAGAAGCAACAACATCTCTACAGTTTAGAATTTCAACCAGTTCCAGTGAAAACCCAGTTGATAAAGAAGATACATTTTCGACCCGTTCCGGTGTGAAGCCACGTTTTCACGGAAGTACTCGAGGTTAGTCGAATTATATTAATTTTTTATTTGTTTTCATTTTTTTATTTACTCTGTTTCGCAATTTTCAAACTTTCAAGCTATCATATCTAGTATTTGCATTTTTTTATTTGTTTAATTTATTTTTGTTAATACAATGGCAACTAACAACGTAACAGCAACTACGTCAATAATTTCCGCTACCACCTCTAATAATTATATTAATTGTGACAAAGCTATCAAGCTTATAAATGTTTTTGATGGTTTCTTCAAAATTACATTATTTTATAGATTCTGTTGATTTTATTTTGCAAAATTTGACCCAGCGGAATTGCAAATTTTTCTTTTATTGTAAAAAGCAGGTTAAAAGGAAAAGCTCTTGATTTTATTGGCTCGAAAGATTTTCGACATGGCACGAAATAAAAAATGCTCTCCTTTCTCAGTTTGGTGAAAATTTGGATTTGCAGTGTCTAAATTTATTTTGAGTTATGTCACTTTAAGCAAAGTTCTAATGAAAAACCTACAAATTTTGTTGATAGAATTGAAAACAATTAATTAGAATCAATAAAGTTATCAAATACGATTCAATTTGAACGATGTTGAGAAAAAATGTTTAAATAATTTTCACAGTAAGACGGCAATTCTGACCGCTATTACGGCATAAAGGAACCTTTGTGTCAAATGCTTCGCTCTTTAAATCCTAGTTATTTGATTCAAATTAAGCAAATTTTAAACGATTATGAAAACCAACAATATTTTAAACAAACAAATGACAAGTTTTCTAAATTAAATATAAATAATGACAATAAAATTTCATGAAGTACTGCAGGTACTCAAAAAACATTTTCTGATCCCGGTTCAACAAATCAATCGATAAATCCACCAATTAAATTTAACTATTCCAAAGTGCACTGTTTGCCATAAATATGGACATCAGCAGAAAAATGTTATCGTAAATCACAATCTCACAATGTTGTTCATAATACCTATTGCGACAACGATAGTTCAGAAAAAGAAATAGAAATCGAAGTTGATCATGATTTTTTTAGAGAAATGTGCCGCTGACAACGTTACAGTTTACCAAGTAGCAAATAAAACCGCTTCTTTACGCGCATATTAAAAATTTGAATTTAAAATTATTAATTGATTCAGGGGTAGCTATATCAATATTTGAAACCTGTAAAATTTTAGATTCTTATCACTTTAATCATGAAGATTTTAAAATATTTGGTATTAATAACGAACCAATTCAAGTTACAAAGAGCGTAAACTTTAAGTTATTTTCAGGTGTTCAAAAATTCTATATAGTAGACATACATTCTCCTTTTGATGGAATACTTGGTTATGATTTTTTAGAAAAGAATAAATGTGTTATGACTTTGGTTTGAATACTTTATTTGCTAATCGTGAGGAAATCCCATTGTTTCCATCTGATCAGGAACATAATATACTTGGTGTAAATAATATACACGAACATCAAGAACGAAGTAATAATGTTATCAACTTAACTGAAAAAATCGATACTATTGTAAGCAAACAAAAATCAGACGCTTTGTCAAAAATTCGATTAAACCATTTTTATCAAAAACAAAATGAATATACCGAATTTGAGAATATTAAAACTAACTTAAATTTAAATAACTTTACCTACTCTAATGAGCAAATCTTAGACGTTAACAATAAGAATATTTTATATCTATACGATGGAATGACAGAAATGTAAATCATTTCGAAATAATCAATCATAATTTTCCCACTGTCGGTTACTCGGATTTTGAAAAAATATACTCCGCCAAAAAAGTATCGCATCACTTATAAAATTACAAATATTTCTGACAGTTTTTGGTTAATTTAAATTATTTCTTTGTGGTCATTAACATATTAAGCCTAGAATAAATATTAAAACGAAATTTGTAAATACAGCTTAGCGTTTAAGAAAAAAAAATTGTTAATTGTTATTTTGTTTGGTTTTTATAGTATTAGTCTTTATTTAACTTTTGTAAAAAGTATACAGTTTTTATTAGTTTGGATGGAAGGTCGTGACAGTATAAATTTTAATTTAACGGGGCATTAAGTGGTTAGAATAATTTCCCTCATTGAAGACGGAAGGAGTCAGAGATATGTGGCAAATTTAGTGGGTGTAAATCCGTTGGCAGTATCACGAGTGGTAGTAATGTACCGAGAGACTGGTCTTTATGAAAGGCGAGCTGTAACAGGTCGGCCAAGAAAACTTCGCATGCGGTCAATAGATTTTTAGTCCTTCAGGCTTTGCGTCGAAGACATGTGACTGCAAGTCAACTTCAACATGACTTAGCCGAGACTCGAAATGTACATGTGTCTTCAGAAACTGGTAGGCACATCTTAAGATAGTCTGGAATAAGGGCCAGAGTAGCTGCCACTGCCCCGAGACTTACAAGAGAACACCGTATAGCACGTCTGATATTTGCAAAAGAGCTTGTAAACTGGAATATCGTCGACTGGGTTACTTTTTACAGATGAGTCTAAATTTTGTTTATACACTTCGGATCGAAGAATACCAGTTTATAGACAAGACGGAAACGTTATTTTTAATGCAACTTAAGACCCGTGACAAACTGTGGAGGAGGATCTATTATGCTTTGGGGCGTAATATCTCTTAGAGGCCAAACCGAATTGGTACAGCTAGATGGAGGATCCTTAACTGCTGATAGGTACATAAGAGAAATTTTGGAGATGCATGTTGTTCCTTATGCCCCATTCATTGGTAATGACTTTGTTTTAATGTATGACAATTCACGCCCACACATTGGCTAGCGTACAGCCCGAAATTAAATCCAATAGAACATGTTTGGGATCACCTTTAAAGAAGGGTGAGATCTGGTAATGTGACGCCAGCTAATCTTCAGGACCTGCAACTGTTGTTAACCGTAGAATGGGATAATATCGATCAAGATTATCTAAGAAGATTAGTTGGAAGTATGCCACAACGTTGTCTAGATGTTATAGGAGTTAGAAGAGGCATACGTCTTACTAAATTATCATTACTTTTAATTTTTATTTTTTTTTATTCAATTCTGTTTGTGCTCTGACTTCTAATTTATGAAATAAATTAAATAAAACCTTTGTTTTTCGTACATTCTGCATTTTTTTAATAATTGGGATGTACTCAAAAAACAAAAAAAAAATAGTAAGAAATTCACGTTTTAAATTAGTTTTAATACAATATTTGCAGTTTCATAGGTGATGCGATACTTTTTTGGCGGAGTGTATTAAAGTTATATAACGAAAATCGTAGTAGAGAGATTACTATAGTTAAAATTAAGTCACACCATTGCCTCGAGAATTTTAATACTTTGAAAAAACTAGTATTAGTTCGAAATAAAACTTATTGCATACCTTATTTTGAAAGTAATATGGATTATAAAATGCTCAATTTCCTTTACCCCGACGTTAACTTTATAATTTGTAAAAATATCGTTACTATGCCGCCTGTAGAAGAAAGGCAAAGGATAATTTACGAATATCACAACGACCCAGGTAATTATCACAAAGGAATTAATGAAACTGCAGACAAAATAAAATTCGACAACTTTATAAATGGAAAAATATGTATAGAGAAATAACCGAGTTTGTTACTTTATGCCCTACTTGTCAACTCTCAAAATTTGATCGTAGGAATCGTACTCAAGGTTTAAATGTAAGACATTTTCCGGAGAAGCCATTTGAGGCTTTATCTGTAGACCTGTTCTTTTTTGATAAACAAAAAATGCTCACCGTTATAGATAATCTAACAAATTTGCACAAGCGTATATTTTAACTGATAAAAATCCAGAAACAATAATTAGTAAATTAAAAAATTATTTTTCGCTTTTCGGCCTCCTAAGATGATTATGTCAGATCACGGGGTGAATTTATTATTAAAAAATGCAAAGTTTTATTAATTCATTGAATATCGAATGGCACCTTACTTCGTCTGAGTATCATGCCTCTAACGGTATAATTGAGCGCTTCCATGCTACCATAACAGATACTTTGCGAAGTTATCTTTTAGAACATAACCAGTGCGACTTAGAAGATGCACTTTTAGTCGCTATACACTCATATAATTCTAGTAAATATCATTCAACATCCACTACACCCTATAGTTTAGTATTTCCATATAAAAATGATAGAGAATTTGAAATTCCGTATAATACTCACTTAGAAAATATAAGGGAAAAACAATGCGATTAAAGGAAAAAGCAAAAGAATCGCTTTGATAACTTAAGAACGAGCAACTTGGAAGTAAAGTATAAAGTTGGAGATAAAATTCTCTTAAAATGACCAAGAAATCCAAATACACCAAAATCGGTATTAAATACAGGACCATAATTCTTGAAGTCAATGAAACCAATAAAACTCTAAAAATTAAGTTAGATAACAAGGTTATTCGAAAATTTCATTTTAATAATGTAAAACCATTTTATGATGCTATTAACTAAACGAAGTTGAAGTGTAACACGGCAAGTAGTAGATATGACCTTTCATTATCCATATTATAAAGGGATTTCAATCAATAATAACTGCAACATATAATTAGATTACCTTGTGATACACTTGATCTACGGCCTTCTCATAACAGCAACAATAGAATGAGTTATTGCCGGTTGGTTTTTTTGTTCCATGTGGCCCTACCTGCCCTGTGCGGAGTAATCTAGAGAGGCGCCAAAACTTCGAAGCTGTAAAAGAAGCCCTTCTTGAACACCCAGCTTCGGTCTTCAGGAGGGAGGTGTTATGGCGAGCACGCCCACTGCATGTGGTGTGTGTGTGTGTGTTTCATCTCAATATTCAAAACCCTTTCGAAATGATAAACACCCATGACGAGAATCTCTAAGTGTTTACGTTATTATCAAGAACTATGAGAGGTTTTTTTGTAGATATAGTGTGTATTTCAGATTTCTTTAAGTTAGTATAGTTCTGTAACCTAAACTGTAAACATCTGAATAAATTTGTGCATTTCCTTCAGAGTTTTTCGTTACTTAATTCTCCATCGAACACATATCATTTTAAAAGAATAAAAGTTATATATATATATATATATATATATATATATATATATATATATATATATACATATATATATATATATACATATATATATTTATATATATATTATATATATATATATATATATATATATATATATATACAGATTGAACGAAATAAATTCGGAACATAGGAATATAATGTATTTCGGCTCAATTCTGCTGTAGCTGGTTGGCCAACAAAAGATTGTCAAATAATTATATTATAAAACATCCCATACTTCAGTGGGCTGCTGGATTCTGAACTCATAAAAATTGAAAGCTACACATAAATCTACGATTATGCTGTCAAACCAGTTATAGTCCAGGAAATGTAGCATTTCACCTCGCAATTTTTTCGTGCGGCGCGGATTGACTTGAAATTTAACAGAAGGTAGGTAATAGCCTAAGGATCAAAATCTATATCGAACCAAAGTGCGCCAAAGCCTAGGGGGTGGTTGCCACCCCATCTCCGGGGTGAAAATTTTTTTTACGTTTTTAAACTACAGGTTTCGATTAGAAAAGTGATTCTAAACAAAAAATGTGCTATACATTTTTTTTATAAAATGATATTTTTCAAGTTATTCGCGATTGAAAGTAACAACTTTTAGACGAAAAAATCCACGTTTTTAATCGATTTTTCGCGAATAACTCGAAAATGGTGCATTTTATCAAAAAAATTGTAGAGAACAAATTTGTAGCTTTTAAAAAGACAAATACAATTACAAATACAATATCAATGTTCAGCGGTTTTCTTCAAATGCCAAATTGAAAGATTCAAAGTCAAATATCGGGAAATGATGCATTTTTGGAAGAAAAACTCATAAAAACCTTTTTAAAGAGCATAAATAGACCTATCATAAAAAAATAAGGTCAATACCTCATTTTTACGAAAAAATCGAGGAAAACAACACCCTAACCACCCCCATAATTAAAATCGATCTTCACCCTTCTGCAATTCCCTTTGTAGATGTATTGTTAATACTTCAAGAAGTTTGACCCATTTAAAATGCTTAGTTTTGGAAAAAGTACAGCTTAAAGCGAGAAACGATTTACAATTTCATATTTTTTACCCTTCTTTTTTTAAATATGCCAAAAATACTGAATATATGAAAAAAATAAAAATTACCAAATTGTAGCTTTTTTCATGACTAAAATTATCCTTTATTTAGATTTGTTGTACAATGAATATTTGTCGAGATATAGCCGTTTAAAGCATCGATTTACGATCAAGCACCATCTTTTTCGGGCCCTTTAAACTCACCCCATTTAAAAACCAAGGGTTCCAAAAAGATTTAATTCACAGATCCTTGTAGCTATTAAAAACCTCTACAAATCGTTTTTGAAGAAACATCTATCGTTAAAAATTAAAGGAAATACGTTAAAAAACCAGTTAATTTTTTTCCGAAAAATTCCATTAGTATAGTACAGTACATTTCGGAGCATAATAATCTACAAAACCGGTATATTAGCTAGTGGGGCGTTATACATTCGAAATTTTAAGCGTTCTTATTTTGAAATCCCATACAACAGAATAAAACATCTGCTCATATGTCTATGGCTTGGCAATGAAAATATGAGAGCAACAGATTGGGGATGGTTTTCAAAGATGGTTTGTTATTACCCGTACGCATGAACAAACAACCTGCACCCGATAAATTTTTGAAAATTATTTTCTGCCAATGCAAAAAAGGATGCGGCGTTTTATATGGGTGCAGAAAAGTTGATTTATACTGTAACTCTACTTGTTCTGGGTGCTCAGGTGAAGGGTGCAATAACAGTCCACCAATAATTGAGGAAGATGATGATGACATAGATCACGATGAAGATGTAATTGATGACGAATAAAATTAATATTATAATTGTTTTACCTATAAATGTAAATATTTTCAACTATTTATGTAAATGTATAAGAATATATGGTGCCTTTTTATGTTGATAATTTTATTTGTATTTAATTCTACTTTTTTCAATTTATATCTTATAAATTAGTTTATAAAAACTTCAATGTTGTAAAGGGTGATTTTCAAAAGTTGAAAAGTTGCAAAATTTTGGCAAAAAATTGTTTTCACCTATAGCACTCATAACAATTGATTTTTAAGGGTTGAAAATGTATGAATTTGTATTTTAAAGTATAAAAAACTCACTATTTAACTAATCCAAACCAAATTTCACTCATCTTAGGATTTGTAATATTATTTTACAATTTTTGAAAATTAGGGGTAGTTTTCACCCCTAAGAACAATCAGGGTTCATCGGCATGACATAAACTATAAAGCAGAGGGTGAGTTGAGCTTAATTCCAAATTTTTATGCAAGTCGTTTCAAGGTGAAATCATTTTCTTTGCATTACTAATTTTTTTATATTAATCTCTAATGAGGGTCGCTTTTTAAGGGTTGAAATATAATGGAATTTTATTGAAAAGCACGAAACTATCATTATTTAATTAATTCAAACCAAATTTTACCCATATTCAGGTTTAATATGGTATTTTATAATTTTTGACAATTAGGGGTAGATTTCACCCCTAAGAACAATCAGGGTTCGTCGACATGACATAAACTATAAAGCAGCGGGTGAATTGAGCTTAAATCCAAATTTTTATTCAAATGATACAAGGCGAAATCATTTCTTTAGAATTAGTAATTTTTTACATTAATCTCTAACAAGGGTTGCTTTTTAAGGGTTGAAATATGATGAAACTCTATTCAAAAGTATAAAATAATCATTATTTAATTAATTTAAACCAAATCTTACCCATATTCAGGTTTAATATGTTATTTTAAATTTTTGACAATTAGGGGTAGTTTTCACCCCTAAAACCCTTCAGCGCACTTCAGTTCGATAGATTTTGATCCTTGGGCTATTACCTACTTCTGCTAAAATTTCAAATGGATACATGCAGGACGAAAAAATTGCGAGGTTTTAACTTTTTTCGAGCTTCAATTCCTGAACTATTTTCGCCTCCTTAGACAAACCCGTCTTACGCAAACAACTTTGTTACGAGACAGATAGTTGAACGATATTTTATACAATGTCTATACCCAGGTATGGATTTATTTTTGTCCAAGTTTTATATTGGTCCACTATTTTAAATGCAGTTCAAACAGACATGTATTAAATTGTATGTTCCGTTTTAATTTGGTTCAATCTGTATATATATAAACTAATATACAAACTGTAAAACGGTCAAGTCAAATAAAGCAAAATGTTCAGGAGAAGTAAAAAACATTTTGAGCGAAAACTATGAATTCCTGATAAATTTTGTATTTCTAACAATTGAAGATCATCTTGTTAAACTATTTTTTTTAATAATAAGTTGTTAGTTAAAAACAAAAAAGTTATGGGTGAAAAATAATTGGACTTGACTGGTTTATGCAAAGTATTCATCTTTTTTTGCGGGAAAAGATAAAACAAAATAGAATTTCATATTCAAAAAATTATTTCTAGCAATTTATTAAATGAAATAAACAAGAAATAGTTTCAACTAAATGTTAGTGCAGAGTTGATATATTTTTCTTTACTCACTGTCACTGAATTCTGATACCGAAGTTTCCTTATTGTCTGGTGAGACGTTCTGATGGTAACTTCGGATTGCTTCATAAAACCATTGATCACACTGTGGGACATAATTTGTTGCCAAAGACATAACATGCTCGAATTTGTTCTTTTTCAGCTTTCTCATTTCAGTGTACAATTATGGTCATGATTTGGTAAGGTCAGGGCTGCAAGTTCCTCTTATCTCTTATTTCAAAAGTATTGAATAGAGTAAAGTTGACGGTTTCGCTACATTTAAACGTCATTTCACTATCTAATTTTTCATATCGCAAGACATGATATTTTGAGATGGTAAAATCGTTGTTCTTCCGTGAAGGATTTTTCACAAAAAATTTTGAAAATGGGTCTTAAAGTTCAGAAACATATCTTGAGTCACATTAATAACTTGAAACTTTTTGTTACTATTTTTAATAATGTTTGAGTATTCTTGGGTAAATATATCTTGTATAGTAAATACAAGCATTTGATAGAGTATGTAGGGACAGACTGTGGACAGCGATGCAGGAACTTGGCTTTCCAAAAAAACTAGTCCGGTTGATACGGATGTGTATGGAACGGTTACGATGTAAGGTGAGAGTTGGACAACAATACTCGGAGACATTTGAAATAAACAATGGACTAAAACAGGGAGATGCACTTTCACCACAACTCTTCAACTTAGCTCTGGAGCACATAATCAGAAGTGCAAGAATCGAAAAACCGAATACAGTATTTCATCGAGAAGGACCAAACTTACTACTGGCATTTGCAGACGATATAGATCTAATAGGAAACACGCGATTAAGGATGAAGGAGACTTTCGTAAGGTTTGAGAAGGAAGCAGAGAAGATGGGGCTCCAAATCAACGAAAACAAGACGAAATATATGTATATGAGCCGCAATAACCAAAGCAGAGACAGAATCGGTCAGAACATTACCATCGATGACTTTAACTTTGAGCGCGTTAGGGAATTCAAGTATCTTGGAACAACAATAACTGAAGACAATAACGGATCACAAGAAATAAACAACAGGATTCAGGCCGGCAACAGATGTATTTTTGCCCTCCAAAACCTTATAAAATCAAAACAACTAACACGACGTACGAAGATACAGGTCTATAAAACAATCATACGACCCGTTGTGATGTATGGAAGCGAAACGTGGACGATCACAAAGGCAAATGAAGAGAGACTACGTGTTTGGGAAAGAAAAATCCTAAGGAAGATCTTTGGTCCGGTGCTTGATGAAACATCAGGACAATATAGGATAAGAACTAATAAAGAGCTTGAAGAACTTTACCCAGACGCCAACATCATAAAAGAAATAAAGTCCAGAAGACTCCAATGGGCAGGACACCTCAGAAGACATTCTGACGAACGAACAGTAAGACTGGTGTGGCAGGAAGTCCCAACTGGAAGGAGACACGCGGACGCCCTCGTCTCCGGTGGCGAGATAATATAGCAGGAGACCTAAGCACTATGGGCGTGGAGAATTGGATGGAGGTTGCTCAAGACAGAAAACAGTGGAGGCATGTTGTCGAGTCGGCTAAAACCCACGAAGGGTTGTAACGCCACGGAGTAAGTAAGTAAGTAAGTAAGTAAATATATCTTGTCATGTTTCCGTTTTTGTCTTTCTATTGCTCCAAAGCTTCTGTCACAGGGAAGGAAACTATGTCCTGGTTCAGGGTATCTGTGCACTATCAGTCTAAGCTTCTCAGTATTTGTCAAAATGGTATAAAAAAACTGTACCAGTACAAAATTTTTGTTTTGGGACAAACAGTTATCAAAAAATATGTAAATAGTGCTTACGTCTTTATTAATATGAGTATTTAGAAAATGATGTAGTATACTAGCTACATAGTTTTGTCCTTTTGCAGCTATTGTCTGGTCCAGATGAATTACCAAGCGAGCTACTAAAGTTGGTTAACGAGAAAAACCTGGACATAATAGTAGAACTGTTCAACGCTATCTATAATACGGGAATCATTCCTAGAGAAATGTTGACATCAGCATTTGTATGTTTGCCAAAGAAAGTGAATGCCAAAGAATGTAGTGACTATCGAACCATAAGCTTAATGTCACATACCTTGAAAATTCTCTTGAAAATTATCCACGCCAGAATACACTCTAAACTGGAGCTGGATATTAGTGACACTCAATATGGGTTCCGCAATGGTATGGGTACCAGAGAGGCATTATTCTCCTTCAATGTGCTGACACAGAGATGTTTGGATGTTAACCGCCCTCTTTACGTCTGTTTTATAGACTACAATAAAGCGTTTGATAAAGTAAAACATGATCGACTCCTGGAAATTCTAAAAAATAAAAACCTAGATGAAAGAGATTTAAGGCTAATAACACACCTCTATTACAATCAGCGAGCAATAGTAAGAATCGAAAAAGAAACATCTGAAGAAATGGAAATAAAGAGAGGAGTCAGGCAAGCTGCATTCTATCACCTTTATTATTTAACGCCTATTCTGAAGAGGTAATTCGAGAAACTCTGGAAGATGAAACAGTCGGCATAAGAGTAAATGGAGTCTTAATTAACAACATCAGATATGCAGATGATACAGTAATAATAGCCGATAGTTTACAAGACTGGAAAGACTCATGAACAAAATAGTCATGTGTAGTAGGGAGTACGGACTCTCTCTTAATGTCAAAAAGACGAAGTTTATGAAAATTTGTAAAAACAACTATAATACTAACGAAATCTTGATAGTAGAGGGCCAGCAGATCGAAAGAGTAAAAAAGTACACTTACCTAGGAACACTTATAACAGAAAAATGACTACACGGCAGAAATCAAAGTCAGAATCGAAAAAGCACGTTCTAATTTTATAAAAATGAAAAAGGTCCTATGTGGCAAAGATCTAACATTAGCTCTTAAAGTACGCCTAACAAAATGTTACGTATACAGTGTACTATATTATGGAGTGGAATCATGGACGTTAAATCTAGATACCATGAGACGACTTAAACGCCTTTGAAATGTGGACCTATAGAAGAATTATGAGGGTTTCCTGGGTAGATAGAGTTACAAACAATGAAATACTGAGAAGAATAGGCAAAGAGAAGGAAATTGAACTTACAATTAAAGAAAGAAAGCTACAGTATCTCGGACATGTGATGCGGGGCGATAAGTATGGCATCCTGCGACTCATAATGCAAGGAAAAATAGATGGCAGAAGAAGCATCGGAAGAAGACGAATTTCATGGCTGAAGAACCTGAGAGAATGGTTTGGATGCAGCTCAAAACAACTATTTAGAGCTACTGCTCAAAAATTAAGATAGCTATGATGATTGCCAACCTCCGTAGCGGAGATGGCACCTGAAGAAGAAGAAGAAGCTATTGTCTCATCATAAACATAAAAATAACTTTTTCCAATACTTCTTACATGAATACAAAAATTGTACACGCCAAGATAAATTTTGTAAAAAACTTCACTACTCGAGGACACAATTTTGCTGAATATCGAATATTAAAACTTTTACTTGTACATTATTCTTAGCTAAATCTGTTTTTTCTTCCATGTCTTGATAAAAGTTTCAGCTTTTGTAATATAGTTTGTTCTCTGTTACTTATCACACATCTGACAAGTATCTGACTTTGGTTTACCAAAAGATATTTTAAAGTTTTCTGTAAAAAAAAATTCAATAATATTCATACTTTACAATTAGTTTCATATTTTCATTTTGTAGAAGTAATTGTTCAGATTCGTATTGTTCTAAGTACATGTGATGCATTTATATATAAAAGAGGCGAGAGGTAATAGTGCTGCAAGTTATCTTTCAAACTGTAATGCGATTTGTATCTTGGGTAACTAAGTATATGCTGACGTATCTTATCATCAGTGCCGACGGGTAGTTTATTAGGTCTTATTACGTGTTTTCCTCTGCCATCCATAGAAGGAGTTCCATGTCCCATATGTAAGTAATTCTGTAAACGTTCAAGTCTTGCTTTCGAAATACCATGTAATGAAAGAAATGCCTTTTTGCAAATTTTCCGTGTCGCCCCATCGCAGTGAACCTGGAACAATAAAACATTTTAAATACTTGGTAAAAGCTTAAGCTCACAGTAATATTACCTTGTAAGTAAATGATGATTTTTTTTTTCATTCCTTGGCCAGAACGTGGTCTTACTCGTTTAACTTCTAATTGGTCAATATTTTCATATAAATAAGTATCTTGGAGATCTTTTGTTCCCATGGCACAAAAATCGCGAAATATTTTGGTACAGTTTTCATGCCCAATGTCATCAAAACACTTTAGCTTACAGTTACAGTTAGTACCAATATGTTTTCCGGGTTTATATACACCAGCAATGTTCAAATAAGGCTCACCCTTTACTCGTTTATTTTTTCGTATGTTTCTTTTCCATGATGCTGCACGTAAAAGTCACATTTTTCCTTTTTGTGTCGTATTATTAGACATTTAAACAACATCTGACGTATTAGGGATGGCTTCAGGTTCTTTATTTTCTCCATCAGACCTAAATGAATCATCATGAATCATGTATAGTTTGTGAGGGACTGAATTTTGTGGTTATGTTTATTTTTAATTGGCACATAATCTTTAAAAGGATCACTGACACTTTCTGTACCAGAAGACATTATTTTTAACTTTAAAATT